>JAJEOU010002097.1:38033-116606 GCA_021534815.1 Acrocephalus arundinaceus
TGGGAGGGGGATGCTGAGGGCAGCACAAGGGGCTGACAGTGCCCAGCCTTGCTGGGGCTGTGCCAGGAGGCCCCAGGGCCTCAGGACAAGGGGTCTCCTCAGTTGTCCTTGGTGGCACAGAGGCTGCTGTGGCCCAGGGCACCAAGCTTGGCTTCTCTTTTGTCCCACCTGTCATCACTGCCTGCAGTTCTCTGCTCTGCCTGGGGCCTGGGGACACTTTCTGTGTCGTGTGCCTCAGTGAGACCCATTAAAACGTCCAGAAACTTTGGAGTTGGTTTCTGCCTTGGAGTTCTGGAGAGGTTTCTTCAGCTCCCTCTCAGGGACTGATGTTCATTGCCTCAGCACAAAGCCCTGAGAGGGTCATTAAAGTCCTTGTGCTGTGTCTGTGCTGATGAGCAGGGCTGGGGTCCTGGCACCGAAGCCGATCCTGGCAAGCAGGAAGAGCTTAAAAACACATTTCTCTGGATGAGCAGCTTTTCTGCCAGCCCAGCAGGGCTGGGGCACTGCCTGCAGCCACCCCGGGCACAGCACACAGGCACACAGGGCTTCAGCTCAGCCTGGGCTGGCAGCACAGAGCAGAGCTCACTCAGGGCTCACTGCAGGAGAAATCCTCCCAGGCTTGCAAACAGTCACTCTCTGGCTGGGGGAAGAGAAGCTGCAGCTCCTGCAGGGATCTCCTGAAGCTGCCACATCCCCCAGCTTGGAGCACCTTCCAGGAGCACTGTGGGAGCTGCTGCAGGGCAGGGATGTGGCCCTAGGGCAGGGCTGGGTTTCCCTGCTGCCCCAGGCCAGGCCCAGCACAAGGCAGCTCCCTGGGGCCAGGCTCTGCTGCAGGGCTGAGCAGCCGGGGCTGCAGCCAGGGGTGCCCAGGGCTGTGGTGCAGAGCAGGGTCCTGCAGCCCAGGGCGCTGTGCTGGCCCAGGGACACTGCTGCCTGCCAGGGACAGCTCTCAGCCGGCCCGGGGAGCTGCTGCCAGTGCTGGGGAGAAGCTGTGGGGGGAAGGAGCCACCCTGAGCAGGGCAGGGGCTTCTGCTGCTGCTGCTGCTGCTGCTGCTGCTGCTGCTGCTGCTGCTGCTGCTGAGAGGGGCTGTGTGGGGCAGGGCTGCTCCTAGCTCCACACCAGCCTGGGCACAGCTGCGGAGGACACTTGCCAAAAGAAGGTAAGCCTGGCATTGCTGTAAGGATCAGGAGCTTTCCTGGGAGTGTTTTCAATTTCCTGCTTGAAGAAAGGTGTGAATGTTGATGTAACGACATAAAGATTTTTGCTTTTTATACATTATTCATTTTTTTTAAACTCTGTTACTACTGTTATATAATTTTAAATCTATAATCCTTAATTAACTCTATTCAACTACTTTTACATAATTATATAGTATAATCATTGATTAACTCTTATATGTTTCCTACCCTTTCTCTTCAATTTTAGAACAATTAGCAGACATAAATACATTCCTGAAATACTGTATAGTCTTATTATCAGGAAGAGTGCCTACAAGAAAAACATTTTGGTTTTTAACCAGAGTGTGAGCAGTCATAAAAAAAATAATGCAAATAAGCCCTTGGCTTACTCCAATGGGTTGACCCAGGGATGTGTAACTGGGGACACTGAATTACCTTTTGGATGTTCCTGTTAAATATGTTAATTAAAAAATGTTAAAAGGTTGCTGAACTGAGGGGCTGGGTGTACCCCATTCCTTTTGGGACACCTGAAAGTTTCCAATAAATGTCTGCTTGTTACTTTACCTTATAACATTTTTAAAAGTGTTTATTTTCTTTTTTGAATATAGGCAACAGGAGGATGAGAGAAGCAGAACAGGAATTGTAATCACAGAATCACTGAACATTCTGAGTTGAAAATCTCTGCTGCTAACAAAGAATCATCAAAGTAATGGTTCAACATTTACCGATGTCTGTGTGTTCCAGGGGAGGGTGTATGGGAAATGGCTTTGATTTTGGTTACAGGTATCTCCTCTAACTCTTCCCTCTCCTTTTCTCCATGGCAGTACCCAATGCCCAGAGACAGCAAATGTCCAACAGCAGCTCCATCAGCCACTTCCTCCTGCTGCCATTGGCAGACACGCGGCAGCTGCAGCTCCTGCACTTCTGCCTCTTCCTGGGCATCTCCCTGGCTGCCCTCCTGGGCAACGGCCTCATCATCAGCGCTGTAGCCTGCGGCCACCTCCTGCACAGCCCCATGTTCTTCTTCCTGCTCAACCTGGCCCTCACCGACCTGGGCTGCATCTGCACCACTGTCCCCAAAGCCATGCACAATTCCCTCTGGGACACCAGGAACATCTCCTACTCAGGATGTGCTGCACAGCTCTTTTTCTTTATGTTCTTCATCTCAGCAGAGTTTTCCCTGCTGACCGTGATGTGCTACGACCGCTACGTGTCCATCTGCAAACCCCTACAATATGAGACCCTCCTGAGCAGCAGAGCTTGTGCCCACATGGCAGCAGCTGCCTGGGCCAGTGGCTTTCTCAATGCTCTCATGCACACGGCCAATACATTTTCCCTGCCCCTGTGCCATGGCAATGCCCTGGGCCAGTTCTTCTGTGAAGTCCCCCACATCCTCAAGCTCTCCTGCTCACACTCCAGCCTCAGGAAACTGGGGCTCATTGTTGTTAGTCTCTGTTTATCATTTGGTTGTTTTGTGTTCATTGTTTTCTCCTATGTGCAGATCTTCAGGGCTGTGCTGAGGATCCCCTCGGAGCAGGGACGGCACAAAGCCTTTTCCACCTGCCTCCCTCACCTGGCCGTGGTCTCTCTGTTCATAAGCACTGGCACATTCGCTCACCTGAAGCCCTCCTCCATCTTGTCCCCATTCCTGGATCTGACCATGTCAGTTCTGTACTCGGTGGTGCCTCCAGCCCTGAACCCCCTCATCTACAGCCTGAGGAACCAGGAGCTCAAGGATGCCCTGAAAAAAGGAATGATTGGATGCTTTTCAGAAGTCTAAATCTTTTTCTTTTCTTTTGCAGAGCGTTCACTGTGTAACACCTTACATGCCCAACCTTCCTTCTAATGCTTTTAGTAGTGCTTGGAGGAGGTGACAGGCTTTTCTACTTTTCCCTTGTGATCATTTTCACATAGAAAATTTAGTCATCTTCCCTATTGAGTTCACTGTCTTCCTCTTTGACTGGACTCACAGACTGTGTAAATTAGGAATTATGCTCCATGTGTGTGTAAATAAAGTAAATGTTCTTGCAGAGACTTATTGGTCAAAAATCCCCCCTCTGGTACCCCTCCTTCAGCTGCAGAGGCAGTGTCTGTGTTCAGAGGTTGAGAGAAAAAGAGTCCTAGCACAGCAGCACTGCAAAGGAACAGCAGCACTTAGGTTTTTTTAGAGCTGTTTTTTCCCCTTCCACCCTCTCCTTTATTGTCTTTGTCTAAGGCCTGAGTGCTCTGGCAGCTCAGCCCCTGTCCTGCTGCGTGTCCGTGCTGTGACCGCAGGCAGGGACAGGCCATGGGAACTGCTGGGACACAGCTGGGCTCCAGCACAGCAGCTCCACCAGCAAAGGGGATTTCCTTAGGGCAGTGTCCAAAGGCTTAGGTTATTAGGTTATTATTATTAAGTTAGTAATCTCCAGGAGAAGCCCAAGGAATGGATTTTGCAGTCTCAATGCTTTGCTTGTTTGTCCCTGGAGGCAGTGCTGAGATCAGGGTCCCACTGTGGTACTGCAGGGACTGAGGGCAGGGTCAGGTGTTTTGTGTCAGTGGTCAGTGGCCATGGAGATGACAAATGATCTCCAAGTCACCTGCCTGGGGCTCTGCAGCTCCTGATGGCTCTGGTGGCAGGTGAGCACTTTTCTGTAGGCAATCAGAACCTGCCAGGAGAGCACAGAGGATCTGCAGGGACAGCCCAGCCCATCAGGTCAGCAGTGAATGGAGCCCTGGAGCAGAATCCTGCCCAGGGTGAGGTCACCCAGAGATCAAGGACTGAATGTCTGCTGTGACCCAGGAGAGCTCTGCAGCCCCAGGGGACACAGCAGGGACAGGAAAGGAGTCTGGGCACTGGCTGCTCTGACCCTCAGGAACTTCCCCAGGAGGATCCAGGGCAGTCCCAGGGCCATGTGACAGCCCTGGAACAAGGCTGGAACCTCTGAGCACCCTGCATGGCCCCAGCAGAGCCTGTGTGGGAGGGGGTCAGTTCAGGGAGCACCATCAGCTGCCTCTGTCTCCCAGCCTGAGCAGCAGAGCCCAGCAGAGGCAGCCCAGGGCCCCAGGCAGCACAGCCCCCGTGCTCTGCAGAGCAGCAGCTCCAGCTCAGGGCTGTGGGCAGCAGGGCAGGGGCTGCAGCAATGGCTGCTCAGGCCAGCACAGATGTGTTCCCCTGGGAAAGGCTCTGTGGGCAGCTGGCATGTGCCAGGAGCAGAGCAGGAGCCGGTGGGTGTGCAGAGGAGCCCTGGCAAGAGGCTGCCCTGTCCCTGGGGCAGCAGGAGCTGCCTGAGGAGCCTTAGGGCCAACTCTCTGCTGCTGTGCTGGGCAGCTGGCTGGCCCTGGGGCTGCAGGAGCTTTCCCAGCTGAGATCTCCTGAGCATTCCAGACCCAGAGTCACTGCCCCTGACCTCCACTGCCTCCAATTCCTACTGCAGGGCCAGCCTTACTCCTTGCTCTGCTGGGCTGGGGCAGAGGTATGGAGAGGCTGGACTGGGCAGTGCCAGGGAGAGGAAAACAACAGACCCTTGGTTACATGAGTCCCCACAGAATGGTCTCCAAGGTTCCATGAGGCCCTGCAGTGTCACAATGGCCCTGAGATTCCAGGGAATCCCAGAGGGTCAGAATGGTCTCCTTGGTTCTGCAGTGTCACAACGGCCCCTTGGGTGCACAGAGCCCCAAATTACCACTATGGCCCTTTTGTTCCACAGAGCCCCAAAGTATCACAAGGCACTCCTTGTTTCCATGGAGCCCCACAGAGTCACTATGGTCCCCTGGTCACACGAGGCCCCACAGTGTCACAAGGAACCTTTGGTTCTGTGGGGCCCTCAGCGTCAGTTTTGCTGGTGGGGAGGGTCAGCACCAAGGACACAGACACCAACTGAAGGAATTGTGTAATTTATGATAATGAAAAAGTGCAAAGAATTAAAAAAGGAGAAGCTAAGCAATGCACCCAATCATCACTATCAAAGATTGTCCACAGTAATTAAAAAAGATCCATCACCAGTTACCCTCAGGCTTAACCATTACCCACATCCACACATCAGCTGGGGGAAGCTGTCACAGCCAAGGACTGGAGAGCCACTCCTGGACAATGGGAATTCCTGCAGGTGCCTCCAGCCACAGGTGAGGCTCCAACCTCACTGTGAGAGAGCCCAGCTTTTATACTGTTAAACAAACAAGCTGAAATCGCTTTTAGTGCAGTGATTTCTGATTGTTGGACTTCAAACTCAGCTCTGAATCCTACAACATTCCTGGCCTAGAATAGCACAGGTACTTCCCTGGCCAGCAAGCAGATAATCCAAGGCCATGCAGTTCTGTAGTGCCCTCATTTGTGTTTGTTGGAGCTCAGAGGATGTGCTAATGGATATTTTCACAGTATCCTTTGCCACTTCTAAGAATTAATTTAGCTCATTAATGTAAAGCCTCCTCCAAGCCGCAATTTGTGCCAGGCTGGGAGAGGAGGAGGAGGGGGAGAACGATGGGCACTGTGTGGCAGGAGCAGGAGGTTTGGGCCGCAGGACATTCCGCCTGCGCCGCTGCCCCGCAATCGGCGGCCGTGCCCGGGGCTCTGGGCCTGGCCCCGCGTGCGCTGAGCTCCCAACACTGCGGGACCTCCCCGGGCTGGGCTCAGGTTCCTGCTGGGACTGGGCAGCAGGCTGGGCTGCATCTGGGAACAGCAGCAGCTGGAAATACCTCTGGGCATCTCCACTTTCTGCTGCTGCTAACAAGAAACAATGAAGTGAGTCAAGAAGTTCTGGTTTCTCTTTCTCCTGGTGGATCTTTTTCATTTTATTTGACACTCTACAGGCAATTTGTCTGATGGCCTCTGTCAGATGATCCTATTTCAGCAGCACCAGCAACAGGGCTGAGTTTGAGTGCTGTAAATGTAGCCTGTGTGGCTTTAATTCTCTTCAACTTTGTGCTCAGGGACTTAGGAATATTGGGAGATCTGCTACTCATGATGCCAGGGATTTCTGTCACAAAAGCACTCTTGGTGGCACTGATGAAAAAAAGCAATTGGAGTTTTATGGGTAAAATTCAAGTAGAAATCAGAAGAGGGGCAAGAGCAGCCATGATCTACAATTTCCAAGGCAGAGGCACCAGCAGCCTCCTGCTGTCACCTCAGGGTGAGTAAAACAGTGCTGGAAACAGCGCTGGAACCCGGTCCTTTCTTTCCCTGATGTTTGGGTCAGGGCAGCACAGCCGGGCCCTGAGGAATCAGGGCTGTTTGTGGATGATTGTTGCTCTACTCCAGAATTCAGCTGGAAAACTCCTTTGGAAGCTGAAGCAGGAGCAGGTGGGAAGGGGCCGGCACTGCTGCTGCTCCTGCCTGGGAGCCCCGGCTGGGCTGGGCCGGCGCCCACTGCGCTGCGGCTGCTGCTGCTGCCAGAGCCGGGCGGGACTCGGGGACAGGGAATGGACACGGGGGGACAGCAAAGGCCTGGGGGGCTGCAGGGATGTTCGTGCTTGGGCCAGTGCCAGCACAGAGCTTCAGCCACAATTAACCCAGAGGGAAACGCTGGGGAAAGGCTCCATTTCAGCCTTCTTTTAGTCATGGCTGTGAAGGGACTGAAAAAAAAAGAGAACAAACCAGGCCTGACCCCTTCTCCTTGGGGAGGAGCACCACGCCCTGGGCTGAAGGGCTGTGAGGGGATGTGCAGGGCTGTGAGGGGCCATGAGGGGCCACGAGGGGCTGAGAGAGGCTGTGAGGGGCCCTGAGGGGATATGAGGGGCCATGAGCTGTGAGGGTCCATGAGGGAGTTGTGGGGGTTGTGAGGGAATGTGAGGGGCCATGAAGGGCTGTGAGGAACCCAGAGGAGATGTGAGGGGAAATAAAGAGCCATGAAAGGCTGTGAGAGACCATGAGGGGCCATGAGATGTTCTATGGAGCCATGAAGGGCAGGGAAGGGCCATGAGGAGCCTCAGCCCTGGCAGGAGGGAGGTCCCACCATGTCCCCAGGGCAGGGCAAGCATGTGGGGCTGTGAGTGCAGATGTGGCAGCAGAGAGGGCTTGGGCATCTCTGGGAGGGGTTGAGACCCTTCCCCAGCTCCAAACCACACCAAACCCACCATTAACAGCATTTTCCATCTTTAGAATCCACTAGCAACTTGGAATCCACTGTAGAGTTTAATCCTGGTGGGAAAAGCAAGGGAATTTTCCCAGTGAGTGACATCCAGCCATTGTAAGTAATGTCTCAGATTTTGAAGTCTTACCAATGAAAAGTAATACTAATAAATAATAATAACAAGAACAAGAAATAAACTCCAAAATCCCAACGCCCAGCACCACACCAGAATGACAAACCTCATTTTTCTTTACTATCACAAGGTTCATGTAAACAAATCCTTTTATCTTTCTCCACCTCACATCTTCCCCACCAGAAAAATGAGGCCGTTTGCAGGGTTTAATACAAGTTACAGCTGAGGGCTGGAGGGAAGAACGGGGAGACACTACTAATTTCCCCATCAAACCCAGCAGGCAGACTCCAAAGTGGAGAGGAAAAAATGGAATTTGGGCAGGGGCTGGTCAGATGTTCCTCTAAAGGATCACAAAATCATCTCCAAGTGAAGAGGAGGGGAAAATAAATCCCCATTTGGCCATCCCGAGTCTCCACAGGAGCAGAGCAGGGAGAACCATGCAGTGGTGGTGTCACTTCTGAGGACGCCTGCCCTTCTTCCAGCCCTCTTGTGGCTCCTGTGCTGCACCCCTGTGGGCAGAGGGGCAGAGAGCTGGGCTGCTCCACAGGCTGTGGACATCCTTAAAATAATAAAGCAACAGAAACATCTTTCCAGGGTGTGAGCAGCTTCAGCTAAAAAACATGTTTTTGTTTGTAATAACAGATGAGTACTAAACAAATAAATGAAATAGATTTCATTTGTGATTCAAATGTGTTTTTCATCCTTTTCTAAGGTTATAGTCTCTTCCTCCAGGGTAATTTCCTTTACTCACCCACTTGCTAATAGTTAGAAGGAAATTAAGCACACCAGAAAAGGCAACAGCTCCTGTTTCAAAGGGAAGCAGCCACAACTCCAGGGAACCTGAATTGCCCCCAGGCAGGTGTGTGCATTTGAAGGGTGAGCAGATGTTGGGACAGAGATGTCCACAACTTCTAAGGCTGTGAGAAACCCACAAGTGGCAAAGTGTCATTGTGGGTCAACTCCTACTGAAATTCCATTCCCTCACACCTCAAAATGGGCAGGCAGGGCTGGGCTCTGGCAGGGTTCAGTTTTGGGTGCCTTGTGCTCCCTGGCAGGTAAGTGATCATATGAACTCTTGTACTGATTGATTTGGGTATGGCTGCTGAAGGAGGAGGGGAATCTTGGGAGGCAGGAAAGTCTCTTCCTCTCCTTTCTCCCTGCAGAACGGCCTCTTCAAAGAGAAATGCCTGTGCTGGGCTTACATGGGACCCCTTCCCTCAGCCCAGGGTCTGACCCACTGTGGGGTCTGTAGGAGCCAAACCCAGAGGGGTCCCAATATCAGCCTTGCCTTTCTCTGCCTACCTCCCCCTTACCTCAATTTGCAGACCCATCCCTTGCCTTGCCTATCCCTTCTTCCCCTGCCTGGCCTTGCCTACCTCTCACTTCTCTTCCCTTGCAGACCCTCCCTTTCTTTGCCCCCACTGATTTCCTTGTCTTGCCTACGCCCTTCTCTTCTTGCCTGGTCTACCCATACCTGGCCTGGCCTTGCCTTCCTCTCCCTTGCCTTGCGTGGCATAACCCTGCCTTGTCCTGCCTTGTACACACCTCCCTTGCCTTGCCTTGCCTTGCCTTGCATTTCCTGGCCCTGCCTGCCCCTTGCTCACCTTTTCTTGCACTGCCTCCCTCTCCCTTGACTTCCCTTCCCCTCCCTTTCCATGCCTTGCCTTGCCTTGCCTGCCCCTCACTCCTACCCATGGGTAACTGTGAAAGTTGTGTTGTCTTGTCCCTGGAGTTCCTGATGGGATTGATGAGTTAGGATGGTGAACCAGTTGATGGGCTGTGTCCTACTGCCAGATTTATCTCTGCTGTTGCTAAACTGCCTTTTTCCCTTGCTTGCCATCTAAGACATCTCCTTTTTCAGGGATGTGCCTTTCTCGTTTAGACTGTGCATATTCCAAGGAGTTTTTGGCCTTGAAGGAATGTCTCTCCATTTGATTCTGTTTTCACTTACAAGTAACCTGGGAACAAGACTCAGCTGTAGTCTTTTCCATGAGGTGATTTAGCTGTGCACATTGATCTCCATGCCACTCTTTTCTTCTTTGACCTACCTTGTCCTTGAAAAAGTGTGGCTGGTTATGAAATACGTGGGCAGAGGCACTTTAGAGGATGTTGTGGCTGAAGCAGAGATGGCAGCTGTCAGTTGGGCAGTGAGGGATCTCTGGTGCTTCCCATGCCATGGACAGGCTGGTCGAGGTAAACAGGTCGTAAGAACAAAAACCCTAATCTGCCTTCACTTAGAATGATGCTACTCTAATGGTGTTGGAGCAGCAGCTCTTGCTTCGCTGCACCATGTTCTGTTATACTCACCATTCCCCAGGACAGGAAATATCTAAAAGCCATTTCCTTTCTTTGTGTGGCCCCAGCTGGGAGCAGTGGTGGTCACAGCCCCAGGGTGGACATCTGGTCACTTGGGATGGTGGCAGTATAGATGGTAGAGGAGACCTCCTTACTTTAAGGGAACTCAGGCTATGGTAAGAAGAAAAGTTCTGAGTGTTTGCACTGGCCTGAGTGCACACAGGGATTGTGCCTTGGGACAGGCAGCTGGATGTTTATGCACATCATTGAAGGGAATCCCCAAAGACTCAAGCCTTAACACAGATGATGAATACTTCCCATTCTCCATCAACCATTTACTTTGGGTTTTAAGTTGTTGCACCTCTTCTGTCTGTGAGGACAACCTGAAAAGATGAAGCCAGCATATCAGACCTAAATGTTATCTTGCAAAAAATCCAACCCCAAAACTCCCACTCAAGACCAACAACATTTCTGAAAGTGTTTTGAAAACAGGTATCGCAAACCTCCCATTCTTCTCATTGGGAAACTTGTCCAAAACATGAAGATGATTTTCTAAAGTCCTCGTGGTCTAACGTATGTCTTTCCTAGTCCAAGCCACTCACTCCTTGTCACCAAGCTTGAACTTTCAGCACCCCAAACCTCCCATTTCTTGCCTGGCAGTTTGTAGGATGATGGGGCTATGATTAATGCATTTACCTGCTTGTCTCCGTGGTTGAATTCATTAGGTGCCTGCCTCTTATGAATCTCCAGTTCTGGTTCTTTCCAGATGAACACTAAGGAGAATCCTAGAAGAGGTTGTGTTGGAAAGAACCCTTAAAGGTCATCTAGACCAAGTGCCCCGCAGTAAATGGGAACATCTTCGAGTATATCTAGTTGCTCCAAGCCTCTTCCAACCTGAGCTCAGAAGTGTCCAGGAATGGGGAATCCACCACATCTCAAGGATGTCTGTGCCCATGTTTCCCCACTCTCCTCTTAAACAGTTTCTTCCTTAGACCCAGCGTCAATCTCCCCTCTTTGCGTTTAAAGCCATTCCCTCTTGTCCCATTGCAACAGGCCCTGTTACAAAAGCTGTGTGCCCAAGTTTCTGAAGTTCCCTTGAAGTGTTTGCAGATGGCAATAAGCTCTCCCTGGAGCCTCTTCTTCTCACACTGAACAAGCCCAGCTCCCTCAGCTGTCCCTCAGAGGAGACATGTTCCACCCTCTGATCATTCCTGTAGCCCTGTTCTGTCCTTTGGGAGTCCATTCAGTTTTATGGGTGGCAAGAGAACTGCAGTAGAATGATACTGGGTACGGAGGCCTGAAATGGTGTTGGTGGGTGAGGAGCCCAATGAGCCCAGTCCCAGCAGGGTGCTCAGCGTGTGGGTTATGGGAAGGAAGGAGCCATGGGGGACTCACTGTGAGCATCAGAGGGGCCCTGGCTTATCCCTCCTGCCCCACTCTTGCAGGTTTCTACAACCAGACCTCATTTTTCAAGATTTATGGCTCCAAATCACAGGAGACCAAAGACAGCAGGACCCATCTGTCCTGGCAGCATTCATCTTGGAAGAACCCTTGCATAGATGGAATTTTGAAAGTGGGATTCCAATTCTGGCCACAGACGCTTGGATGAGAAGGGCAAATCTGTCCACAGGAAGGAAAGCACAGAGCCACAGTGTTTCAGGGGCAGATGAGAGGTGGACCTCAAAAGACTAAAGCCAACCAGACCTGTCTTTATGTCAGCATTCATCAGGAAGCAATCTTTGGATTTACAGAATTTTGGATCTAGAATCCCAGTGTTGGCCATAGTCACTCTCAGTGTGGTACCAGTTACTCCCATTATGATTCCAGTTGTCCTCAGCATGGTCTCGTTTCCTCCCAGTGTAATCCCAGTTGCATAGATCCAGTCACTCCCAGTATAATCCTACTCTGATGCCATCAGGATCCCAGTTACCCCCAGTATAGTCTCAGTTGCTCCCAGTCTGATCCCAGTCTGATCCCAGTTGGTCTCAGTGGCCCCTAGCATAGACCCAGTCATTCCAAGTATGATCCCTATATGAGTCAACGATGATCCCAGTCTCCCCCAGCATGGTCCCAGTCAATCCCAGTTGTTCCCATTGTAGACCCAGTCACTCCCAGTCACTCTCAGTGTGTTCCCAGTCACCCCCAGTATGGTCATAAACGCTGCCATTATATCCCAGTTACCCTTGGCATACTCAGTTATACTCAGTTGCATCGATGTATCCCAGTATAGCTCCAGTTTCCACCAGTATGATCCCAGTCACTCTCAGTCAATCCCAGTTGCTCCCACTCTGATCCCTGTTCTCCAGTTCAGGTCCTCCTGGGTCCCAGTGTGCTCTGATCCTGTTCCCAGTGGGTGTTGGTCCTGGGCCCGGTGTATGCCAGGGTATCCTGGTGTATCCTGGGGTATCCCTGTGTATGGCGGTGTCCCAGTCCATCCCAGTCCCTTCCCAGTCCCTTCCCAGTCCCTTCCCAGTCCCTTTCCCGGATCCTGCCCTTCCCGCCCCCAGAACTGAGGGGAGCTTTCCTCGCCACTGAGGAAACCTAGAACCTCTATTCCCAGCCATCCCCGGTTGTCCAATCTTTTGATGGGAATGGGGACAAGGGACCATTTTAGCCCCCTTTCCTGGGTATTGGAATGCCCTTAACCCCACCCATCTGACATCTATCCACCCACATCCTCCCATTTTCTCAGCCCCGGATTCCCCAAACCCCCTTCCCTGCTCTCCCAGCTCTCCCTGTTCCCCCTTTCCTTCACCTGTGACCCCCCACACCCCAAATCTCCATGTCCCCCCAGTTCTCCTCTCCCTGCGGTCCCTGCCCATGGCACTGTCGGAGCCCGGCCCGGGGTTCCCCCAGTTCCTGTCCATGGGGTCCCTGGATGGGATCCCCTTCCAGCGCCGCCACAGCCAGCGGGGCCGGGCGGAGCCGCAGCCGCCGGGGATGGCGTACGGAGCCGAGCCGGGATATTGGGATGGCCGGAGCCGGCACAAGGAGTGGCACCGGCACGGGGCCAGCAGGGAGCTGCAGATGCTGCAGGAGCGGCACAGCCAGAGCGGGGCTCAGGGCAGGGATCCGGGGCTGGGGGATCTGTGGGGCTGCCATGGCAGCTGTGGGACTGCAGTGGGGATCCGTGGGGCTGGGCCGGGATCTGGGGCGCTGGGATGTGCATCCATGAGGATCCAAGGGGCTGGGATGAGGCTCTGTGGGTCTCCATCAGACTCTGGGGCTCTGTGGGGCTGGAACGGGGCTCCGTGGGGCTGGGACACAATTCTGTGGGTCTCCGTGGGTCCAATCCCTCCCCAGGTCTCCACACCTGCAGGAGGTTTCTGGCTGTGACCTCCTGTCCCACAGGAGCATCCATGGATCCGATCAGCTCAGCTCTAATAGGCGGGAATTCCTCTCTTTCCAGCCGGGATCGGGGGGATTCGTGGTGGCCGACGGCACTGCCCAGGTCACCAAGAGGCGCTGGGAACAGGATGAGATCAAGGCTGAAGAATGAACAAATCCCCTGGGGCACACCTGCCTGGAATGTCTCTGGAAATATGTCAGATATGGGTGGGAGGCACTGGAGCATAGGGGTGGAGAGGGTAGAATTCCCATGGGAATGTGAAATTTGGAAATGTGGGGTTTGAGAGGGCAAAATTTGGGAACATGGGAATTCCCATGGGACCTCCATGGATGGATCCCCCTGCTGTCCCATTCCCATGAGAATTCTGTAGATGGATCTCAGAGCCATCCCATTGCCATGGAATTCCATGGATGCATCTCACAGTTATCCCATTCCAGAATCCCCTGATGTCCATGTGCCTGGAAAAGTGGAACACGGGATCCTGACGTTGTCCTGCTCACGTATGGATTCCACCCCAGCACCATCGGGATCAGATGGATGAAGGGGGATGAAATCCCGGATCGTTCCCAGCAGCAACAGCACCTTCCACACCTGGGCCAGGATTGAGGCGCTGCTGGAGGAGCAGGAGCAGCACCGGTGCCAGGTGGAGCATCCCGGAATGCCAGAGCCCAGGATCTTCTCCTGGGGTGAGGCTGGGAATGTGGAACGTGGGAATTGGGAATTTGGGAATGTGGAGCAGCAAGATGGGGTCTCCCCTCCTCTCCTCACCATCCTGTGCTTCCCAGAGCTGGAATCCAGTGGGAATCTCACCCTGGTGGTTGCTGTGCCCATCATCGCTGCCATCATCGTCATTCTCCTCATCAGATTCGGTATCTGGAGGCTCCAATCTTGTTCCCCCCAAACCCGTCCTGGGGGTCTCCCTGTTCTCCTCTCCCTCCCAAGACTGCTGGGGGTCCCCCCACGACCCACCCACCCCCTTAAACTCCTCCTGGATCTGCACACGGGGACCATGTCCCCTCCCCCAGGATGATGAGGGGTCCTGGGCTGAGCCCCCCACTCAGCCAGGGTGTGGAGGGAACTGGGGTCCTGGTGCTGGAAGTGGCTGCTCCCAGGATGAGCCCACTTGCTCTGTCCGTGTGGTTCCAGTTTCCTCAGTAGTGCCAGTATGAGCCCAGTCACTCCCAGAATGATCCTGGTCACTTCCCCTCACTCCCCTGAGGATCCATCTTGCTCCCAGTATGAGCCCAGTCACTCCCAGTCATTCCCCATTATGATGCAGTTTGCCTCCAGCATAGTCCCAGTTGTTCCCAGTTGCAGTCACTATTATCCAGTGTGTTCCCATTTCTCCCAGTTGCCCCCAGCATAGTCCCAGTCATTCCCAGTATGATGCCAGTCTCTCCCAGCATGGCCCAAGTCACTCACACTTGTCCCCAGTTTCCCCCATCACGTTCCCCCAGTTCCGCCCAGCACATTCCTAAGGCGTCCCAATGTGGTCCCGGTCACCACCTGCATGATCTCAGACACCCTCGGTATATTCCAGTTTCCCTGAACATTCTCAGAGTGATTTCCAGTTGTACCCAGTTACCTCAGCATGGTTCAGTTGCCCCCAGTTTATTCCAGTCACTGCCAGTACATCCCAGTTGTCACCAGCATGCATCCTGTCATTCCTATTTATTCCCAGTTCCTCCCAGAGTATCCCCAGTAAGCTCTCAGCAGGGGTCTGGAGCTCCCAGTAACCCCAGTCAGGGTCCATTAACACTCACTATAATCCCAGTCGGATGCCAATCACTCACAGTATTATTAAGTGTCCCCCAATGTACCCCAGTTTCGCCCAGTAAATACCAGTATCATCACCCAGTACCTCCAGTATGATCCTCATAGCTCCCAGTCTCTCCCAGTATATCCCAGTCATCCCAGGATGCTCCCAGTCATTCCCAGTTCCTCCCAGTTTCTTTCATGTGATTCCAGTTGCTCACAGCCACTCCCAGTCTATCTCAGTAGGAGTCCAGTCACTCTCAGTGTGACCCCAGTCTCACAAGCATGAACCCAGCTGTTCGACTGTGATCCACTATGATACCTGTTGCTGCCAGAACAGTTCCAGTTGTTCTCAGTTCCTCCCAGTATGATCCCACTTGTCCCTAGAATAGTCCCAGTCCACTCAGCATGGTCACATGTACTCCCAGTTTTCCCCAGCATGGTCCAGCTGTTCACACATGGTTCCAGGCTCCCCAGTATGGTTACAGACACTGCCAGTATATCCGAGTATTCCCAGTAAAGTTCTGGTTACCTCAGAATGATCCCAGTCTTTCCCAGTTCTTCCATTGCCTCCAGCATGATCCCAGTTTCTGGCAGTTGCCTTAAGTGTGGTCCCAATTGCTCCCAGTATGATCCCAGTTTCCCCAGATGTGGTCTCAGTCCCCCAGCATGGTTCCAGTCCCTTCCAGTTGATCCCAGTTACTCCCAATGTGTCCACATTTTTCCCAACAGCAGCTCCCAGTAACCCCAGTCAGGATCTGTTCACACCATTGTAATCCCAGTGGCCCCAGGATGAACCCAGTAGGACCCAGTCACCCCCAGTATGGTTCCAGTCACCCCCAGTATGACCCCAGTTACTCGATACTCCCAGTATTGTCCGTCATGCCTGAGTGACTGCCTGTAACTCCCAGTTTGAGCCCAGTTGCTCCCAGTCACCTCCAGCATGGTTCCAGTCCAGCCAGCACCTTTCCAGTCACTCCCGTCTGGTTCCAGTAGGGTCCCAGTATGACCCCAGCACAGGACAGCTGCTCCCATTTTCCTCCACTGTGGTTTCAGTCTCTCCCGGTGTATCCCAGTTCTCCCAGCATGTTCCCAGTCACTCCCAGTTGTCCTCAGTTGCTTCCAGCAGATTCCAGTTTTCACAGCCACTCCCAGTCACCCTCAGTGCAGTCCCAGTTCTGCCAGTATGATCCCAGTCTCCCACAGCATGGCCCAGGCTCTCCCACTGTGATCCCAGTAGTATCCCAGCTGCCCCCAGGCACCTTGCAGAGCCCCAGCCATGCTGTTTGCCCCCAGCCTGCCCACGGCCAGCCTGGGGCTGCTCCCGGGGCTTTTCTGTGCTCAGCATTGGCCTGGGCAAAGTGTTCTGGAGAGAGCCTGGGCAAGCAGCCTGCAGCCCCCAGGCCTGGCCTGAGGCGTCAGCGCTGCCCCAGCAGTGCCCATGGCCTGTCCCTGCTGCAGCCCCGGCACTGCCACCCCCAGCACTGTGCCCGGCCCCGAGAGCACTCAGGCCCTACAGCAACACCAGGGCCAGCAGGGCAGCGGGGCAGGGCCACGGCAGCAGCACTGGCAACACCAAGGGCTGCTGCTGCTGCTGCTGGCACAGCGCTGTGCCAGCACTGATCTGCCCCCAGCTCTGCACACAGACATTGCTGCTGCAGCTGCAGAGAAGGGAACCAAAGGGGGATCTCTGCAGAAACTTGGCTGGGAGATCTTAGTTCTTTAGAGCCACAGAGGGCAGCCTCTCATTGACACTGTCTGTGGCCACAGGGAAGGTGGAAAAAAAAAAGAAAATGGCACAAACAATAACATTTCTTTGGGGAATTAGAAAGAAACAAATAAAGCACTCCAAAAATAAACAACAGAAGTACCAAAGATTATTTTATTCAAGTGATTTGCAGAAAGTGGCCAGCAGTTTAATGTTCCTGAAAACATCCAGTCATCAGTCTCCCACTGCAGCCTTGAGCTCCTGGTTCCTCAGGCTGTAGATGAGGGGGTTCAGGGCTGGAGGCACCACCGAGTACAGAACTGACAGGGCCAGATCCAGGGATGGGGAGGAGAAGGAGGGGGCTTTAGGTGAGAAAATGCAGTACTTACAAACAGGGAGACACGGCCAGGTGAGGGAGGCAGGTGGAAAAGGCTTTGTGCCGTCCCTGCTCAGAGGGGATCCTGAGCACGGCCTTAAGATCTGCACATAGGAGAAAACAATGAACACAAAACAGCCAAAAGCTAAAAAGAACCAACCACAGAAATCCCAAGTTCCCTGAGAGCTGAGTTGAGCAGGAGAGCTTGAGGATATGTGGGATTTCACAGAAGAACTGTCCAGGGATTGCCATGCACAGGGGCAGGGAAAATGTATTGGCCGTGTGCAGAAGCATGAGAAAGGCACTGGCCCAGGCAGCTGCTGCCATGTGGGCACAAGCTCTGCTGCCCAGGAGGGTCCGTAGTGCAGGGGTTTGCAGATGGACACGTAGCGGTCGTAGCACATCACGGTCAGCAGGGAAAACTCTGCTCAAAAAAAAGATAAGCAGAAGACCTGTGCAGCACATCCTGAGTAGGAGATGGTGGTGGTGTCCCAGAGGGAATTGTGCATGGCTTTGGGGACAGTGGTGCAGATGGAGCCCAGGTCGGTGAGGGCCAGGTTGAGCAGGAAGAAGAACATGGGGCTGTGCAGGAGGTGGCCGCAGGCTACGGCGCTGATGATGAGGCCGTTGCCCAGGAGGGCAGCCAGGGAGATGCCCAGGAAGAGGCAGAAGTGCAGGAGCTGCAGCTGCCGCGTGTCTGCCAATGGCAGCAGGAGGAAGTGGCTGATGGAGCTGCTGTTGGACATTTCTGGGCTGGCCATGGGCACCTGTTCATGGATGAAAGGACAGGGACAAGTCAGCAGAGGCTGCTTCAGTCAAACCTGGGCCATTCCCTGCAGACTGTCCCACTGTGACTCACCCACCCTTGTTCCTGCTCTGGGAAAACCTTCCCCCAGGTCAACTTGTTTCGCCTGAGTGTGCAGGAGCAGCCAGGCCTGTGTGTGGGGTCTCTCCAGGAGCCATCCCTGCCTGCTGTCTGGGTTTGTGGCCATGTGGCAGAGGGACAAGGCTGGATATTCAGGATTTGTCATGGAATCACTCCTAATGCAGACAGGCTTGTTGCCATCTGCACTCCCACTTCTAAAGGACATGGAGTGCAGGAAGGAATTTTAGAATTTTTATCCAGACCACACATCATTCCTGCTCTCTGAGGTCAGAAATCCCCAGCATTTCTGCTGCACTCACAGTTTGCCACTGAGAGATGTGAGAGGCAAAGGATTCCCTGTGGCTCAGGGAAGGTGAGGGGCTGGATGGACTTGTTCCCAACTGCCCTGGGCTTGCAGCTTTGGCTGCAATCAGAGCACAATCACACTCCCGGGTCACCCTGGGATAAACCAGACCCTGCCCAGAGCAGAGGGATCCCTCAATGTCTCACCCTCTCCAAAGGGCTCTGGGCACGGTCTCAGCACCCCCTTCTGCCAAGGACACTCCCGGCTCCCTTGGCAAACCCAGCAGCATTTCCTCAGCTCTGGCATCTCTGCACTTCCCTGTGGCACATTCAGGGAACTCCCAGGGGCTCTGGCACAGATTTGCAGCCAGGAGGGCAGCTCAGAGCTGGGAAGGACACAGCAAGGAGATCCCCGGCTGTGCCCATGATGGGATCTCAGGGAGGGGGCTCAGCTCATTCCCCTTTCCCATGGACTGCTTTGCCCACAGCCCCACAGGTCCCAGGGAAGCTTGGACACCCCATTGCCATGGCCACAGCTGCCTGGCAGGAATGCCAAGGGCAGTGCCTGACTCAGCTGCTGCAAAGGCCAGAGCCTCCCTGAGAGCACCAGATCACAGACGGAGCAGAGACAGCCGGCAGAGAGTCTCTGTAAATTTTGAAAAATTACTTTTATGATTCTTTGTGTTCCTTTCTAACTCAGAATGTACTGTGATTCTGTGATTACAGTTCCTGTTCTGCTTCTCTCATCCTCCTATTGCCTGTGACTAAAATAGAAAAAAAAAACTTTTAAAAGTGTTAGAACAGTAAAGTAACAACCAGACCTTTATTGGAAGCTTCCAGGTGTCCCAGACGGGATGGGGCTTAGCCAGCCCCTGATTTAAAAAATTTTTTAAGTTTATTAATTAGGATATTTAATAGGAATATGCAATAGGAGATTCAGTTGCCCCAGTTATACACACCTGGGTCAACCCATTGGAGGAGGTCCAAGGGCTTCTTTGCTCCCCTTTTTTTATGACTGTCACACTCTGGTTAAAAACCAAAATGTTCTTCTTGTAGGTCCTCTTCCTGATAATAAGACTATACAGTATTTCAGGAATGTATTTAGAAGGTCTGCCAATTGTTCTAAAATCTATGAGAAAGGGTGAGAGACATATCAGAGTTAATTAGAGAGTATAGTTATATAGTATGTAATAGTAGTTGAAAGAGGTAATTAAGGATTATAGTTTTATAACTATATAATAGTAGTTAACAGAGCTACAAATATATGAAAAATGTATAAAGAATAAAAATCTTTTTGTCTTCACCACAACTTTTCCATCCTTCTCCAAGCAGAAAAATGAAAACACTCTCAGGAAAGCTCCTGATCTTTGCAGCAATGCCAGGCTTACCTTCTTTTGGCAAGTGTCCTCCGCAGCTGTGCCCAGGCTGGTGTGGAGCTGGGAGCAGCCCTGCCCCACAGCCCTCTCAGCAGCAGCAGCAGCAGCCAGCAGCAGCAGCAGCAGCAGCAGCTGCCCTGCTCAGGGTGGCTCCTTCCCCCCACAGCTTCTCCCCAGCGCTGGCAGCAGCTCCCGGGCCGGCTGAGAGCTGTCCCTGGCAGGCAGCAGAGTCCCTGGGCCAGCACAGCGCCCTGGGCTGCAGGACCCTGCTCTGCACCACAGCCCTGGGCACCCCTGGCTGCTCTACACAAGAGATCATCAGAGAATGTACTCACACAGTCTGTAGGCATTGGGATGTTGCAGCGTGAGGAGATCACTGCAGGAGCTGCAGCTGCATTGTCCTGCAGCCTGAGGTTCCTTTGCCAAGGGCTGGCAGTGATTCTCCCCCAGTCCCTTCTCAGCCCCTTCCCAGCCCTGAGTGATTGAAGCTCTCTGTGCCTGTGTGCTGTGCCCAGGGTGGCTGCAGGCAGTGCCCCAGCCCTGCTGGGCTGGCAGAAAAGCTGCTCATCAAGAGAAATGTGTTTTTAAGCTCTTCTTGCTTGCCAGGATCTCTCTCTTGATGAGGAGCTCAGACCAGCTCATTAGCACAGACACAGCACAAAGACTTTAATGACTCTCTCAGGGCTTTGTGCTGAGGCCCTGAACATCAGTCCCTGAGAGGGAGCTGAAGAAACCTCTCCAGAACTCCAAGGCAGAAGCCAACTCCAAAGTTTCTGGAAGTTTTAATGGGTCCCACTGAGGGACACGACACAGAAAGTGTCCCCAGGCCCCAGGCAGAACAGAGAACTGCAGGCAGTGATGACAGGTGGGGACAAAGAGAAGCCAAGTCTGGGTGCCCTGGGCCACAGCAGCCTCTGTGCCACCAAGGACACTGAGGAGACACCTTGTCCTGAGGCCCTGGGGCCTCCTGGCACAGCCCCAGCAAGGCTGGGCACTGTCAGCCCCTTGTGCTGCCCTCAGCATCCCCCTCCCATGCCAGTGGCCTCCAGGATGTGCTGGAAGGAGTCCCTGGGGAAGGAGCCTTGGTCAGCAATGGCCCTGGGGGGCTCCTTCATGCTGCCAGAGACTGCAGGTTTTTCCAAGGCTTTGGGTTTGGCTTTTGCCTTGGAGTCTCTGAGAGGTTTGTGCAATCCTGGCCTCCAATTCTCTGCTTTAATGAGTCCCTTGAGAGGCTTTGTCAGTAACAACACTCAGTGGGGCTCATTTATACTTCAGAGTACTCAAAGTTTATTACAGAACTTTTTTTGAATCTGAGTCTTAGAGTTTTGTTAAATCATCTTTCTATTATCTGCTTTAATGAGTCCCTGGAGATTTTTAGCCAGTAACAACACTCAGTAGGACTCATTAATGCTTCAAGGTACTCAGGATAATTTAAGTACTTCTTTTTTCCACTAAGTCTATGAGAAGTTTCTGTGCAATCCTGGCCTCCAATTATCTGCTTTAATTAGTCCTATGAGAGCTTTGCACTGACACACAGTGGTACTCAATAATACGTTGAGATATTCAAGACGTTTAAGGTACTTTGGATTTTCCTTCCCACACTGAGTCTCTGAAAAGGTTTTTGTGCAATCCTGGCCCCCAGTTCTCTCCTTCAAGGACTCCATAAGGAGCCTGTGTTGGGCATGGACCTCAGTGAAACCCATGAATGCTTTGAGACACTTTGGGTTTTTCTTTTGACTTGGACTCCTGGCAAGGTTTGTGCAATCTCCTCTCAGGCCCTGAGCTTCCAGGGCTCAGCACCAAATGTTCCATGGGGCTCATTAGGATCAAGCAAGTCCTGACAAACCATGGCTGTGCCTTGATTTCCCTCTGGTCTGGTTCAGTTCATTAGGAAGGTTTCCTGCTGCAGTTATGGAGAAATATTTCAAAGACCATTTGGAAGTATTCCTTTATCAAAGGGCACATTTTATTACTTTTCTTATTACGCAGGAAGTGATTGATATTGATTCAGGGTCTCTCCTCAGGAGGTCTGGTCTGCTAAAGAGAAGCTTTGCCTTGAGGTCAGACCCAGGGTGGAAAACCTTGCTCCATATTCCTCAACCCCATCCTGTCTCTACTCACTCACCAGGGTCTTTCTTTGCTTGGAGAACTGGCTGCACTCAGCCAAAACAGGAGCTTTCTTCCTTTTTTAGCAATCTAAAATTCCAAAGTTTCAGACAGTCTCCTCAAGGGTGTGCCAAGCCCAAGGTGCCACCAAGGAGTTTCCCCTTCCCCAAGGCAGAACCATGCAAGGAATCTTTGAGACACACAGGAAGTTCTACAATAAACACAAATCCAGAGTTGGCTGAAGGCAGAATCAGACCAACTGCTCAAGGACAGACAAGCTTTGAACTCCTTGCAGCTCAAAGCTCCAGCTGGGTTGTTGGGAAGTGTGTGAGTGAGGCAAGAGTGAGGGCAAGGGAACTGCAGAGAGCCCTGGAAGTGCTTCTGTGCAGCCAGGCTGTGGGGAAGGGCACTGCAGGCCTGGCCTGGGCCAGGAGTGAGGCTGGATCATCATGCCAAGCTGCCCTGGGCCATTGCAAGGGGCTGTGGCCATGGACACTGCACTGAGCCCACTGCTGGCTTTGGGTGCCAAGGCCACCCTGATCAGTTCAAGTTTCCTTGAAAAGCAGCCCCAGGAGCCATTTCTGCAGCCAGGTTCCGTGGCCACTTGCAGGCAGAGCTGTTGCTGCCCTGGGCTGCCGTTGCAACCGTGAGGACAAAGCGATGCCAGGGCTGTTCCAGGTACAATTGCACTGACACTCGGTCATGCTCTCACGTGTCAGAACTGGATCCAGCTGCACCCAGTCTCTTCTCTTAATGGAATTTTTAAAGTCTAGGCATCCTGGAAGGGTTTGAGGATCCACGGTGGCTGTTGGGTGTAATTTCTCCACCTCATGACTCAGCAGGAGTTTCTCCAATAAAGAAATCAAGCTTTTGCCTGAGGCTCCCACTCTGCCCATGAAAGGAACCCCTGGGAGTGTCTGGGACATCCCGGCTCTTTGGCAGCCTGGGACTCCTGGGATGTCACCGTGGAGCCCCCGTGAGTGCCTGTGACAGATGGGTGCCTTTGCAGCCCAAGGTGCCCTGGGATGTCCCCATGGAATGGCTGTGACTGCCTCTGAGCACAGGGCTCTTTAGCATCCCCAGAAAGCCCTGGGAGGTCTCCAGGATCCTCAAGTCCAACTCCTGGCCCTGCACAGGACACCCCAACAATGCCAGCCTGGGCCTGGCAGTTCTGTCCAAACGCTGCTGGAGCTCCCAGAGCCCTGGAGCTGGGACCCTTCCCTGGGAGCCTGGTCAGTGCCCCAGCAGCCTCTGGGGGAAAAACCTTTTCCTCAGATCCAACCCAAACCTGCCTTGGCTCAACTCCAGCCCTTCCCTCCAGTCCTGTCCCTGGGCACCAGAGGGAAGAGGTTCCCACAGCCCCAGCCAGGGACGCGCTCCCAAGGCTGTTCCAGGGCAGCCAGGGCTGGCACCAGCTGGGATGCTCGGTTTCCATGGGCTGGGGTTTGGGAATGGGAGTCTCCAATTCTGTGCTCCCACAAAAACTGTGCCACTGCTCACTGCCCTCCAGCCTCCCATTGAAAGTACAAAATCAAGGAGTCCAGACTGGGATAAGAACAATTTAATGGGAACAGCGACAAGATAAGGAAATAAAAGGAACAGAAACAATATTCGTAAGTAACAAGACAAAACTAACAATATAAAGGGAAAACTACAATAACATCAACTGGCTCGTCCCATCCTTCCTGAAAGGACACCCTTCTCCTTGGGGGAGAGATAGAGTCCCTTTCCTAGCCCTGGTAATGACCTGAGATGGGATTGAATACAGTGATGGGGCCATGGCCAGACGCTCACGTTTTTAAATCCCACCTCACATCATTGCCAGACACAGGGAGAGAGACAAATGTCCTCCCAAAATGAATTACAGGGAACTGTGGCTCAGCAGGGCTCTTCCCAATGTGCATCTTCTGATGGGGGATGAGGTTGGAGACACACATGAAGCTCTTCCCAGAGTCGGGGCACTCGCAGGGCTTCCCTTACTGGTGACTCCGTTGGTGTCTGGTCAAGGCAGAGCTCTGGCTGAAGCTCTTCCCACACTGGGGACACTCGTAGGGCCTCTCCCCAGTGTGGATGCGCCGGTGGGTGATGAGGTGGGAGTTGCGCCTGAAGCCCTTCCCGCAGTCAGGGCAGCGGAAGGGCCTCTCCTCTGTGTGAATGCGCTCATGAAGGAGGAGATGGGAGCTGGTGTGAAACCTTTTCCCACACTGGGGACACTCATAGGGCCTCTCCCCAGTGTGGATCATTTGGTGGATAATCAGTTGGGATCTCTGGTTGAAGCCCTTCCTGCATTCCCCACTTTTGTACGGCCTTTCCTCAGCGTGGATCCTCTGGTGGCGGATCAGGTTGGAGCTGTTGCTAAAGCTCTTCCCACTCCAAGCACTCATAGGACTGCTCCCTGTCATGGTGATGCTCATGGGCCACCAGGTCTGAGCTCTGGCTCGATCTCCGGCAACGTTCCTGGCACAGGGCAGGTATTTCCTCCTCAGAGCAGCCTGGGATGGGTTTGGAGCCCCTCCTCCTGTGGGATCTCTGTGTCTTTTCCTCCCATTGGATTCCTGTGCCAGGGAGCCACTCAAAACAGCCTCTTCCATGACGTTCTGCTCTGGGGATTTTTCCTCCCTGGTCTCCATCCTCACTTCCTTGTCTGGGGGAGAAAGAACAAAGAGGAGATGGAATTTCCTCCATGCCAGAGGGAAGGGGAAGGAGATCCCCCCAGTGAATCCCTGCCAGGACAGCGTCAGCAGTGGGGTTGTCCTGCAGCTGAGAGCCATGCTGGGCTGGGAGATGGAGCAGGAGAGAGGAGGAAAGGGGCAGTGACTTCCTCCTCACCTGCCTGGCTGTCCCAGGGCATCTTCCTCTTCCTCACAGCTTCCACCTCCATCTGGCCAAGGTTTGGGAATGGGAAATCCTGGTTTGGGGAAAAACAACAGATGACCACATTGAGTTTGAAGGTCTGCCTGACCAAGTCCATCTCTAAAAGTCACCTGGAATCTGGGGTCCATAAAAACCTCCCAAACACCAATATTCTCCCTGAAAATGCCACCAAGGAATTCCCCATTCCTGGTCTCTTCCCTTTGGTTTTCAGGCGTTCCCCCCTTTCCCAGCTGATGGAGGTCACGCTTGTATTGAGGGTCCCCCATCTACTCCGTCCCAGCCCTCCCCAGGCTGCTGGGAGTCCCACCAATCAGAAAAGTTCCCCCCTTATCCATCTCCCCATTTAGGGATGCAAGGGGATTTTGGGGTCTCTGGGGTCTCTTCTCCCCTTTTTCTTGGCTGTGGAGTGCAGGGGGTCAAGGGAGTCCCCCCTGCTCCTCCAGGCTGCCTCTACCATCAGCCACCACCAGGACCCTCAATGTATGCCCAAGGGGCATTTTCCACTGATCTTTGAAGTTCTTCATTCTTCAAATATCCCTCCTAAGAAACCAAGCCCAGGGACCCCCTAAGATATCTGGGCCGAGCTTGGTTTGGAAAGACAGGTGTCTGCTAAGGAAGGCAGGAGCCTCCCTTGAAATGGAAAATATAAACCCCCTGCCTCTGAATTATAATTTTGAAATGAATGGGCTCTCAAGCAAAGATATGGAAATAGGAATAACAGCGCTTTAGTAGGAAAAGCAAAATAAAAATGCAGTAGTAAAAAAAATAAGCTGACAGAGTCAGAATACCTGATACCCAGTTAGGCAGGGTGTTGGTAGCAGTCCAATCAAATCGTGGCTGCAGTCCTCCTGGAGTCACAGATGTGGTTTTGTTGAAGCAATGATCCTGTAGAAGGGTGTAGTTTCCCTCTGAAGGTCCAATGTTGGTGTAGATGGGTCTGGTGTTCCTCTGGGAATCCAGTGGAAACAGGCTGCTTCTGGTGTGTTAAATCTCAGATTCTATCCATGTAGGAATGCTTGGCTCCTCCCCCTGGGTGGAGCATCTCACAATGGGATGATGGAATTTGATCAGTGATGCAGTGAGACTCAATGGCCCATTAAGATAAGATATCTCCCTGGAGGGAGTGTGGGTGGTGGAAGAGATAAAGAACACAGCCCCACCTGGTTTGAACAGCTGGCCCATTAACAGAAGATATCCCCCCAGAATTATGAGAAATGAGTCATGGAACAGTTCTTACTTGGGATCTCCTGTTGGTTTTGTTTTCAAACGAGCACACTGGGGAGAAGTGGGACCATGCTGGGAACTGCTGTGAGCAGGTTGGAGTGACTGGTCTACACTGTGAGGAACTGGGCACGACTGGGACCATGCTGGGAGAGACTGGGATCATATTGGGAGTGACTGGGACCATAGAAGGGGAAACTGGGAGCAAGTGGATGAAAGTGGGAGCAACCTCGACCATGCTAGGGGCAAACTGCATCATAATGGGGTAGGACTGGCAGTGACTGGGCTCATACTGGGAGTGCCGAGGAAACTGGAACCACACCGGGGGGCAACTGGGCTGATACTGGGAGCAGCCACTGCTGGCACAGGGACCCCCAAAACCTTTTCCTGGCCACCCAACCTCTCCCAGGCCCACCATTTTCTTTGGCCCTGGGACCCCTGGACTCCTACTCTTGCCTTTCCCAGCACCCAGCCCCTCCTTCCCATATCACTGAGGACACTTGGGACCCCTATTCCCAGCCATCCTGGGTTTTTCCACCTTTTGATGGGAATGGGGACACCGGGGAACCTTGGAGCTCCCTTTCCTGACTAAATGGAGCCTTTTAAGCCCACCTATCCCACATCTACCCACCCCTACCATCCCCTTTTCTTAATCCTGGAACCCCCAAACCCCCTTCCCTGCTCTCCTCCCAGCTCTCCCTGTTCCCCCTTTCCTTCACCCGTGACCCCCAGACCCCAAATCTCTGTGTCCCCCCAGTTCTCCTCTCCCTGCGGTCCCTGCCGTGGCGCTGTCGGAGCCCGGCCCGGGGTTCCCCCAGTTCCTGTCCATGGGGTCCCTGGATGGGATCCCCTTCCAGCGCTGCCACAGCCAGCGGGGCGGGCGGAGCCGCAGCCGCCGGGGATGGCGGCCGGAGCCGAGCCGGGATATTGGGATGGCCGGAGCCGGCACAAGGAGCGGCACCGGCACGGGGCCAGCAGGGAGCTGCAGATGCTGCAGGAGCGGCACAGCCAGAGCGGGGCTCAGGGCGGGGAGCCGGGGCTGGGGGATCTGTGGGGTTGCCATGGCACCTGTGGGACTGCAGTGGGGATCCGTGGGGCTGGGCCGGGATCTGGGGCACTGGGATGTGCAGCCATGTGGATCCAAGGGGCTGGGATGAGGCTCTGTGGGTCTCCATCAGACTCTGGGGCTCTGCGGGGCTGGAATGTGGCTCCGTGGGGCTGGGACACAATTCCGTGGGTCTCCGTGGGTCCAATCCCTCCCCAGGTCTCCACACCTGCAGGAGGTTTCCATCTGTGATCTCCTGTCCCACGGGAGCATCCACAGATCTGATCAGCTCAGCTTATGGGCAGGAATTCCTCTCCTTCCAACTGGGATTAGCGGATTCGTGGTGGCTGACGGCGCTGCCCAGGTCACAAAGAGGCACTGGGAACAGGATGAGTTTGAGGCTGAGGAATTCACAAATCCCCTGGGGCACACCTGCCTGGAATGTCTCTGGAAATATGTCAGATATGGGTGGGAAGTTCTGGAGAGTAAAGGTAGAGAGGGTAGAATTCCCATGGGAATGTGGGATTTGGAAATGTGGGATTTGGGAAGGTAAAATTTGGAAACGTGGGAATTCCCATGGTGCCTCCATAGATGGATCCCACTGCTGTCCCATTCCCATGGGAATTCTGTAGATGGATCTCTCTGCCATCCCATTCTCATGGAATTCCATGGGCAGATCTCATCCCCATCCCACTGCCATGGAAGCTCCAATCTGGTTCCCGCCCAAACCCATCCTAGGGGTCACCCTGTTCTTTTCCCTTTCCACTCCCGAAAAGACTCCTGGGTGTCTCCCCATGACCCATCCAACCCCCTCAGCCTCCCCCTGGGTCCCCCCTCACCCTTCCAAGGGGATTCCGGGAAGTCTTCCCATGTCTCCTCCCCCAGGACTTTTGGGGTCCCCCTTACCTGTCTGTGCCCCTCCCCTAATTCTGCCCCCCTGTGATAGTGGGGGTTGGGTTGTGTGCTGGTGCCCCCCTGCCTGCAGCAGATGCAGCAGTGAGGGGAGTTCAGGGGTATCCCTGAGCATTTGGGGTCCCCTGGGATTTGGGGTGACCCCTCAGGCCTCCAGGATCTCCCTGAACACGCTGATGCTGCCCGTTCACAGTGAGAAGGGTCAGACCTGGCACGGGGTCCCCAGCTCTGTCACCAGCATGGCCCAGTTACCCCCAAAACCTCCCAGGGATCCTCAAATCTTTCTGGGACACCCCAACCTCCCCAGGATCACAAAAACATCCTGGGACCCTCAAAAAACTCCCCAAGAATGCAAAAAGACATACAGACTCCCTCCCCAAACCCTCTCAGGACATCAAAATTGATACAGGACTTCCCAACACCCCTGTCAGATCCCCTTGAGAAGGTTTATACCTGGCACGGAATCCTCATGTCTGTCACCAGCAGGTATCCAAAAGCAGCCCCGGGATCCCCCTGGGATCACCTAATCCCCCCCTTTAGGACTTCTGAAAACCCCCTTGGGAACCTCCAAAAATGCACTATGACCCCAAAAAAACCCCAGGATCTGAAAAACCCTCCCTAGGAACCCCTCATCCATGCTTACACCTTACAGGGGGTTCACATCACCATCATCAGCATCACCCAGGTACCCCTGAACCCTTCTGGGACCTACAAACCCCTCTTGAAACCCCTAAACCCTTCTGGGACCCCCAAACCCTCATAGGACCCCCAAACGCCCACAGGGCTCCATACTGGAATCAATGGGAATGGTGTTGCTCTTTTAAAGGCAGTTATAGCAGGACCCAACAAGAGCGGGGGCTCTTAAAGCAGCTGTCTTGGTTTTGAAAGACAGTTTTCTGCCAGGGAGAGCTGGAGCTTCCCTTGGAATGGAGAATGTCACTCCCCTCCAAATTATTATAATTTTGCAATTAGGGGTGTTCAAAGATATGGGAATAGGAGTAACAGTTCTTTAATAGGAATAAACAACAACAACAACACCAAAATACAAATGCAGTAGTACAAAGACAAGCAAGTAAGCAAAACAGAAGTCCTGGAAAAAAATCCTGACAGAGTAAGGGATATGACCTGACACCCTGTTGGTCAGGGTGTTGGAAGCAGTCCAAATAAATCCTAGATGAGGTTCTGTGGGGTACAGATAATGGAGTAGAAAAAGTCCAGTGGTAGCGAGAAGGGTCTGGTCTTCCTCTGGTGGAAAAAAACCAGATGCCTGCTGTTCCTGAGTCTCAGTTTTTATCCAGGTAGGAGCTGAGGGTTGGCCCCCATACGGGGTGGAGCATCTCACAATGGGATGATGTAATGTGTCATGTCCTTGATGAGCCTTAATGGCCCATTAGCAGAAGATATCTCCCTGGAGGATGGGCAGGTGGTGAAGGAGATAAGAAACACTGCCCCACCTGGTTTGAACAGCTGGCCCATTATCAGAAGGCATCTGCCCCCCTCCCCCCTGGAGTTACAAGGGATAAAGAAATATCTGCTTTTACAACAGATGAAATAGAAAATAAATCTCTTGGCTACCCAACCCAAGACAGTTGTGGAAGAGATAAAGAACACCGCCCCAGCTGGTTTTTAAAGCTGGCCCATTAACAGAAGATATCCCTCCGGAGTTATGAGAAATGGGTCATGGAACACTTCTTACTTGGGATCTCCTGTTGGTTTTGTTTTCAAACTGGCACACTGGGGAGAATTGGGACCATGCTGGGAACTGCTGTGAGCAGGTTGGAGTGACTGGTCTGCACTGTGGGCAACTGGATATGACCAGGATCGTGCTGGGAGAGACTGGCATCATACTGGGAGTGACTGGGACTATCCCAGGGGCAACTGGGAGCAACTGGAAACACACTGGGAGGAACAGGGAGCAACCGGAACCATGCTGGGGATAACTCGGATCCTACTGGGATCACAGTGGGAAAGGCTGGGCCCATGCTGGGGGACAGTGGGACCATACTGGCAGCAACTGGAAGGCACTGAGGATGACTGGGAGTGGCTGAGAGCAACTGGGATCAGGCTGGAAGCAACTCAGGGCAACTTGGAGTGACTGAGAACAACTGGGATACACTGGGAGTGACTGAAACCACAGTGGGGGGAACTGGAACCATGCTGGATTATAATGGGAGCAGCTGTGCCCATGCCAGGGTCATACTGGGATCCTACTGGAACTGATTGGATTCATACTAGGAGTGACTGGAAGAGTACTGAGTGTATTTGAGAGTGACTGGGATCATACTGGAATCAGACTGGGAGTGACTGGAAAGGTGCTGGCTGTGACTGGAACCACACTGGGACTGAAAGGGAGTCACTCTGGGCATGACTGGAATCATACCAGGAGTATCTAGGAGTGACTGGTAAAAACTGGGATTGTAATGGGAGTGACTGGAACCATACTGGCAGTGACTACAGGTCCTGTTGGGATCATCCTAGGAGCCACTGGGACCGCAATGGAACCTGACTGGGAGTTACTGGGAGCTACTGGGCCCATGTTGGGAGGAAAATGTGGACACATTGGGAGCTACTGGCATCGACTGGAAGGGACTGTGTCTTGGGTTGGGTAGCCAAGAGATTTGTATTCAATTTCATCTGTTGTAAAAGCAGATATTTCTTTATCTCTTGTAACTCCAGGGGGGAGGGGGGCAGATGCCTTCTGATAATGGCCCAGCTGTTAAAGCCAGGTGTGGCCGTGTTTCTTATCTCCTTCACCTCCAGGGAGATATCTTCTGCTAATGGGCCATTAAGGCTCATCAAGGACATGACACATTACATCATCCCATGTGAGATGCTCCACCCAGTGTGGGGGGGCCAACCATTCCTACCTGGATAAAAACTGATAGTCAGGAACAGCAGGCATCTGTTTTTTTCCACCAGAGGAAGACCACACCCATCTTGCCACCACTTGACTTTTCCTACTCCATTATCTGTACCCCACAGAACCTCACCTAGGATTTATTTGGACTGCTTCCAACACCCTGACAACAGGGTGTCAGGTCATATCCCTGACTCTGTCAGGGTGTTTTTTTCCAGGACTTCTGTTTTGCTTACTTGTTTGTCCTTGTACTACTGCATTTGTATTTTGGTGTTGTTGTTGTTGTTTTTTTCTATTAAAGAATTGTTATTCCTATTCCCATATCTTTGCCTGAAAGCCCCTAATGGCAAAATTATAATAATTTGGAGGGGAGGTGGGTGACATTCTCCATTCCAAGGGAAGCTCCAGCTCTCCCTGGCAGACAACTGTCTTTCAAAACCAAGACAGCTGCTTTAAGAGCGCCCGCTCTTGTTGGGTCCTGCTATAACTGCCCTTAAAATTCCAAAACCACTCCTGTTGATTCCAGTACGGAGCCTTGGGGGTGTTTGGGGGTCCTGGGAGGGTTTGGGGGTCCCAGAAGGGTTTGGGGGTGCCAAGAGGGTTTGTAGGTCCCAGGAGGGTTCAGGGGTACCTGGGTGATGCTGATGATGGTGATGTGAACCCCTTGTTGGGTGTAAACATGCATGAGGGGTTCCTGGAAAGAGTTTTGCAGATCCCGGGGGTTTTTGGGGTTGTGGTGCATTTTTGGAGGTTCCAAGGGTTTTACAGGTAGGGATTAGGTGATCCCAGATCCAGGGTTGTTTTTGGGTACCTGCTGGTGACAGACATGAGGACCCCGTGCCAGGTATGAACCTTCTCAAGGGGGTCTGACAGGGGTGTTGGAGGTCCTCTGGGAATTTTGATGTCCTGAGAGGTTTGGGGGGGGGGGGGGGGGAGTCTGTATGGCTTTTTGCATTCTTGAGGAGTTTTTTGAGGGTCCCAGGATGCTTTTGGGATCCTGGGGAGGTTGGACTGTCCCGGGGGGTTTTGGGGGTTCCCAGGAGGTTTTGGGGGTACCTGGGCCACCCGGTGACAGAACTGGGGACCCCGTTCCAGGTCTGACCTTCTCACTGTGCACGGGCAGTGTCAGTGTGTTCAGGGAGATCCTGGGGGCCTGAGGGGTCATCCCAAATCCCAGGGGATCCCAAATGCTCAGGGACCCCCTGAACTCCCCTCACTGCTGCATCTGCTGCAGGCAGGGGGGCACCAGCACTCGGCCCCACCCCCACCATCACAGGGGGGCAGAAATGGGGAGGGGCACGGACAGGTCAGGGGAACCCCCAAAGTCATGGGGGAGGGGACACGGGGGGACTCCCAGGAATCCCTGTGGGTGTGAGGGGGTACCCAGGAGGAATTTAGGGGGGCTGGGTGGGTCATGGGGAGCCCTCAGGATTCTTGTGGGGAGTGGGGAGGGCAAAGCACAGGGCAACCCCCAGGATGGGTTTGGGGGGGAACTGGATTGGAGCTTCCATTGCAGTGGGATGGGGGTGAGATCTGCCCATGGAATCCCCGGGGAATGGGATGGCAGTGAGATCCAGCTACAGAATTCCCATGGGAATTGGGGATTTGGAAATGTGGTATTTGGGAGGGAAAAATTTGGGAACATGGGAATTCCTGTGGGACCTCCATAGGTGGACCCTCTTGCTGTCCCATTCCCATGGGAATTCCCATGTTCCCTAATTTTACTCTCCCAAATCCCGTATTTCCAAATCCCACATTCCCATGGAAATTCTACCCTCCCCACCTTTACGCTCCAGTGCTTCCTGCCCATATCTGACATATTTCCAGAGACATTCCAGGTAGGTGTGCCCCAGGGGATTTGTTCATTCCTCAGCCTCAATCTCATCCTGTTCCCAGCACCTCTTGGTGACCTGGGCAGCGCCGTCGGCCACCAGGAATCCCCCAGATCCCAGTTGGAAGGAGAGGAATTCTCGCTCGTTGAAGTTAAACTGATCAAGTCCACGGATGCTCCCGTGGGACAGGAGGTCACAGCCAGAAACCTCCTGCAGGTGTGGCAACCTGGGGAGAGATTGGACCCATGGAGACCCTCGGTAATTGTGTCCCAGCTCCACGGAGCCCCATTCCAGCCCCACAGAGCCCCAGAGACTGATGGAGACCCACAGAGCCTCATCCCAGCCCCTTGGATCCGCATGGATGGACATCCCAGTGCCCCAGATCCCGGCCCAGCCCCACGGATCCCCACTGCAGCCCCACAGGTGCCATGGCAGCCCCACAGATCCCCCAGCTCCGGCTCCCCGCCCTGAGCCCCGCTCTGGCTGTGCCGCTCCTGCAGCATCTGCAGCTCCCTGCTGGCCCCGTGCCGGTGTCGCTCCTTGTGCCGGCTCCGGCCATCCCAATATCCCGGCTTGGCTCCGGCCGCCATCCCCGGCGGCTGCGGCTCCGCCCGGCCCCGCTGGCTGTGGCGGCGCTGGAAGGGGATCCCATCCAGAGACCCCATGGACAGGAACTGGGGGAACCCCGGGCCGGGCTCCGACAGCGCCACAGGCAGGGACCGTAGGGAGAGGAGAACTGGGGGGACATGGAGATTTGGGGTCTGGGGGGTCACAGGTGAAGGAAAGGGGGAACAGGGAGAGCTGGGAGAGCAGGGAAGGGCGTTTGGGGGTTCGAGGATTGAGAAAAGGGGATGGTAGCGGTGGGTAGATGTGGGATAGGTGGGCTTAAAAGGCTCCAAGATTCCCCATTGTCCCCATTCCCATCAAAAGGTGGGAAAACCCAGGATGGCTGGGAATAGGGGTCCCAAGTGTCCCCAGTGATATGGGAAGGAGGGGCTGGGTGCTGGGAAAGGCAGGAGTAGGAGTCCAGGGCTCCCAGGGCCAAAGAAAATGGTGGGCCTGGGTGAGGTGGGGTGGCCAGGAAAAGGGTTTGGGGGTCCCAGTGACAGAAGTGGCTGCTCCCAGTATCAGCCCAGTTGCCCCCCTGTGTGGTTCCAGTTTCCTCAGCACTCCCAGTATGAGCCCAGTCACTGCCAGTCCTTCCCCATTATGATGCAGTTTGCCCCTAGCATGGTCCAGGTTCCTCCAACTTTCATCCACTTGCTCCCAGTTTCCACTGTCTAGTCCCAGTCACTCCCAGTATGATGCCAGTCTCTCCCAGCACGGTCCCAGTCATGCCCAGTTTCTCACAGTGTAGACCAGTCACTCCAACCTGCTCACAGCAGTTCCCAGCATGGTCCCACTTCTCCCCAGTGTGCCAGTTTGAAAACAAAACCAACAGGAGATCCCAAGTAAGAACTGTTCCATGACCCATTTCTCGTAACTCTGGAGGGATATCTTCTGTTAATGGACCAGCTGTTCAAACCAGGTGGGACAGTGTTCTTTATCTCTTCCACCACCCACACTCTCTCCAGGGAGATATCTTATCTTAATGGGCCATTGAGTCTCACTGCATGACTGATCAAATTCCATCATCCCATTGTGAGATGCTCCACCCAGGGGGAGGAGCCAAGCATTCCTACCTGGATATAATCTGAGATTTAACACACCAGAAGCAGCCTGTTTCCACTGGATTCCCAGAGGAACACCAGACCCATCTACACCAACATTGGACCTTCAGAGGAAAACTACACCCTTCTACAGGATCATTGCTTCAACAAAACCACATCTGTGACTCCAGGAGGACTGCAGCCACAATTTGATTGGACTGCTACCAACACCCTGCCTAACCGAGTGTCAGGTTGTATTCTGACTCTGTCAGCGTTTCTATTTTTTACTACTGCATTTTTATTTTAATTTTCCTACTAAAGAACTGTTATTCCCATATCTTTGCATGAGAGCCCACTTATTTCAAAATTATAGGAAGTGGTTTATGTTTTCCATTTCAAGGGAGGCTCCTCCCTTCCTCAGCAGACACCTGTCTTTCCAAACCAAGAAAGGGAGCTTGACCCAGATGCTCTGGGAGGTCCCTGAGTTGGGGTTTTCTTTGGGGGGGGGGAATTTTTGGAGAATGAAGAACTTCAAAGTTGCGTGGTAAATGCCCCTTGGGTGGACATTGGGGGTCCCAGTGTGGCAGCTGCCAGCAGAGGCAGCCTGGAGGAGCAGAGCCCTGTGTCCCCCAGGACCCCAAAGTGGGGAGCCCTGAGAGGAGGGAGCACCATGATTTGTGGGAGCCTCAACGTCCTGGAGAGGGACAGGGGGGACTCCTTGGACCCCCTGCACCCCAAAGCAGAGAATAAGGGGAGAAGGGACCCCAGGAACCCCAAAATCCCCCAGCATCCCTAAGTTGGGAGATGGAAAAGGGGGGAACTTTTTGTATCCCTGGGACTCCCAGCAGCCTGGGGAGGGCAGGGACTGAGTAGATGGGGGCCCTCAATACAAGCGTGACTCCCAGCAGCTGGGACAGGGGGGATCCTTGAACACCAAAGGGGAGAGACCAGGGATGGGGAACTCCTTGGAGGCATTTTCAGGGCTGAATCTTGGTGTTTGGGAGGTTTATATGGGCACCAGATGTCTGGTGGCTTCTAGAGATGGACTTGGGCAGAGGAACATTTAAACTCAATGTGCTTATCCTTGTTTTTCCCCAAACCAGGATTTCCCATTCCCAAACCTTGGCCAGATGGAGGAGAACGCTGCAAGGAAGAGGAAGATGCCCTGGGACAGCCAGGCAGGTGAGGAGGAAGTCACTGCCCCTTTCCCCCTCTCTCCTGCTCCATCTCCCAGCCCAGCATGGCCCTCAGCTGCAGGACAACACCACTGCCAACGATGTCCTGCCAGGGATTGTTTGAGGGGATCTCCTTCCCCTTCCCTCTCGCATGGAGGGAAATCTCATCCTCTCCCTGTCTTTCCTCTCTCAGACAAAGAGCTGAGGACAGAGACCAGCGAGGGAAAATTCCTGTGGCGGGACCTCATGGAAGCGGACATTTTGAGTGGCTCCATGGTGCAGGAATCCAACGAGGAGGAAAAACCCCAGAGATCTGGCATGAGGAGGGGCTCCAAACCCATCTCAGGCTGCTCTGAGGAGGAAAGGCCCAGCCTGTGCCAGGAACGTGGCCAGATATCGAGCCAGAGCTCAGAGTTGGTGGTCCATGAGCAGCTTCATGACAGGGAGCAGTCCTATGAGTGCTTGGAGTGTGGGAAGAGCTTTACCAACAACTCCCATCTGATCCACCACCTCAGGAACCAAACTGGGGAGAGGCCGTATGAATGTGGGGAATGTGGGATGAGTTTCAGCAAAAGCTCCAACCTGACTGTCCACCAGAGGACCCACACTGGGGAGAGGCCCTATGAGTGTGGGGAATGTGGGAAGAGCTTCAGCCAGCGCTCCCACTTGATCCGCCACCAGAATATCCACGCTGAGGAAAGGCCGTACAAATGTGGGGAATGTGGGAAGGGCTTCAACCAGAAGTCCAAACTGATCATCCACCAAATGATCCACACTGGGGAGAGGCCCTACGGATGTCCCCAGTGTGGGAAGAGGTTTCTGACCAGCTCCAATCTCCTCCTGCATGAGCGCATTCACACTGAGGAGAGGCCCTTCCGCTGCCCTGACTGCGGGAAGGGCTTCAAACACAACTCCACCCTTACAACCCACCGACGCATCCACACTGGGGAGAGGCCCTATGAGTGTCCCCAGTGTGGGAAGAGCTTCACCCAGAGCTCTCACTGTACCCGACACCAACGGAGGCACAAGTAAGGGATATCCTGCAAGTGCCCCTACTGTGGGAACAGCTTCATGTGCGTCTCAAACCACATCCCCCATCAGAGGATGCACACTGGGAAGAGCCCTACTGACCCACAGTTCCCTGTGATTCATTCTGGGAGGGCACCTGTCCCTTTCCCTGCCCCTGGCAATGATGTGAGGTGGGATGAAGAATGTGAGGGTCTGGCCATGGCCCCGTCATTGTTTTTGATACCATCTCAGGTATCAAATGATACCAGGCGCAGGAAAGGGACTCTATCTCCCCATGAGAAGGGTGTCCTTTCCTGGCAGGAGGAAACATGTGGAAAGGAAGAGCCAGTCAGTGTTGTTGTAGTTTTCCCTTTATATCATTTGTGTTATCCTTTCTGTTATCAATATTGTTTCTATTTCTATTTGTCCCTTATCTTGTTGCTGTTCCCAATAAATTGTTCTTATCCCAGTCTGGAATCTTTGCCTTTTGCACTTTCAGTAGGAGGCTGGAGGGCAGTGAGTGGAAGCAGAATATTTTTAGGGGACCACAAATTGGGGAATCCCGTTCCTAAAGCCCGGCCCATGGAAACCGAGCATCCCAGCTGTGCCAGCCCTGGCTGCCTGGAACAGCCTTGGGAGCGGTCCCTGGCTGGGGCTGTGGGAACCTCTTCCCTCTGGTGCCCAGGGACAGGACTGGAGGGAAGGGCTGGAGCTGAGTCGGGGCAGGTTTGGGTGGGATCTGAGGAAAAGGTTTTTCCCCCAGAGGCTGCTGGGGCACTGAACAGGCTCCCAGGGAAGGGTCCCAGCTCCAGGGCTCTGGGAGCTCCAGCAGCGTTTGGACAGCGCTGCCAGGCCCAGGCTGGCATTGTTGGGGTGTCCTGTGCAGGGCCAGGAGTTGGACTCGAGGATCCTGGAGACCTCCCAGGGCTTTCTGGGGATGCTAAAGAGCCCTGTGCTCAGAGGCAGTCACAGCCATTCCATGGGGACATCCCAGGGCACCTTGGGCTGCAAAGGCACCCATCTGTCACAGGCACTCACGGGGGCTCCACGGTGACATCCCAGGAGTCCCCAGGCTGCCAAAGAGCCGGGATGTCCCAGACACTCCAAGGGGTTCCTGTCATGGGCAGAGTGGGAGCTTCATGCAAAAGCTTGATTTCTTCATTGGAGAAACTGTTGCTGAGTTATGGGGTGGAGAAATGACACCATGTAGTCACCATGGATCCTCAAATTCCTGCAGGAGGCCTAGACTTTTAAAATTCCATCTAAGTAAGGAGACTGGGAATGTCTGGATCTAATACCAGTTCCAGACTTTATCAAAAGTTTATGTGTAAAGGATTGGAGAGGGGGAATTTAACTGAAATGCAATTTGTCCCACAGGGTTAAAGACTGAATACCAGATACGTTTATAAAAATTCAGCTATGATTGATTTTTATCAGGATTAGGCAGAAAAATTTATTTACACCACAGAGTAAATTAAGAAGAAGAGCTAGTTACTACAGAGTATAGGAGCGATACAATTATTAGACTATAGTGCTCTAGGAAGGAATTTTGTAGTAATTAGGGCCTTGATGGAGTTTTTTGAGCCCGTTTCATGAAGAGCCTCCTGCTCCAGCAGGAACTGCCTTTCCTGTGCCTGGACCAGGGCAGATCCAGCTGCACGAAAGACCCAGGCCAGCCCCAAGACACTGAAGGCCTCGGGCACAAGTGCAGAGTGCTGGGAAGCTGTGGCTGGGAGAGCCTGAGGCACCAAAGGCACCTTGGCAGCAGCAGCTGCTCCCAGGCCATGGCCACAAGCCTCCCTTGGCAGCCCGGCCTGGTGGCCAGCACTGCAGAGCTGCTGCTGCTGCTTCAGGGCTCCTTTCTGCCTGGGCTCTGCCCCAGCCCACAGAGTGGGACCTCAGCCCTGAGCCTGGCACAGCCGCTGCGCCTGAGCCCTGCAAAGCCTCAAGGTCACCTGGGCCAGCCTGGCTCTGTCAGCCCCTGGGGAAGGCAGGGCCAGCAAAGGCCACAGAAGGGGCTGCCTTTGGCTGCTGCATGTGGGCTCCAGCAGAGACAAGGAGGAGTCAAGGCAGTGCATGGAGTCCAGGGAGCAGCCCCTTCTCCCCATGCAATCCTGGAATGGTTTGCATGGGAAGAGCTCTGCAGTGCTCATCTCCTCCAAACCCCCGCCATGAGCAGGGACATCTTTGAGCAGCTCAGGTTGTTCAGAGCCCTGTCCCAGGTGGACTGGAATGTTTCCAGGGATGGGGCATTGACCACCTCCCTGGAAACCTGTCCTGCTGGATCACCAACCTCACAATCACAAACTTCCTCCTTACCTCTCCTTATCTGAACCTCCCTTCCTTTAGTTCCAAACCACCACCCTCTGTCTTATTGGGACAGGCCCCACTAAAACCTTTGCCCACCCTTGCATTTCCCATGAGCCGGGTTTCCATGGCAATTGCCATGCCAGGTGACCCAGGGGTGGTGTCCCAGTGAGGGCTGCCATGGAAACAGTGCCCAGCCCTGCCCCTTTCTGTCTGCCTGAGCTGGCCTTTGGCCCTGGCAGTGGCGTTTGCTGCTGGTTCCGCGGTGCCTGAGCAGCCAGCGCGGCACAGGGCAGGTGGCCATGGCACAAGCCCCCAGCAAGGGATCCCCTCTGCCTCTCGGCACTGACACCAGCCCTGAGCAAGAGGCTGCCACAGTGGGCTGAGTGCAGTGTCCATGGCCACAGCCCCTTGCAATGGCCCAGGGCAGCTTGGCATGATGATCCAGCCTCACTCCTGGCCCAGGCCAGGCCTGCAGTGCCCTTTTCCACAGCCTGGCTGCACAGAAGCACTTCCAGGGCTCTCTGCAGTTCCCTTGCCCTCACTCTTGCCTCACTAACACACCTCCCAACAACCCAGCTGGAGCTTTGAGCTGCAAGGAGTTCAAAGCTTGTCTGTCCTTCAGCAGTTGGTCTAATTCTGCCTTCAGCCAACTCTGGATTTGTGTTTATTGCAGAACTTCGTGTGTGTCTCAAACATTCCTTGCATGGTTCTGCCTTGGGGAAGGGGAACCTCCTTGGTGGCACCTTGGGCTTGGCACACACTTGGAGAGATTGTCTGAAACGCAGGAGCTTTAGATTTCTTAGAAGAAGAAAACCCCTTTTTGCCTGAGTGCAGCCAGGTCTCCAAGCAAAGTAGGTCCCAAGTGAGTGAAGAGAGACTGGATGGGGTTGGGGAATGTGGAGCAAGGTTTTCCACACTGGGTCAGATCTCAAGGCACAGCGTCTCTGAGCAGGCATGAGCTCCTGAGGAGAGACCCTGGGTCAGTATCAATCACTGAATGCTGCAATCACCTCTTGTGTAATAAGAAAAGTAATAAAATACGCCCTTTAAAATAGGAATACATATTTCCAAATAGTCTTTGAAATATTTCTCCATAACTGCAGCAGAAATTTTCCTTATGCACTGAACCAAACCGGAGGGAAATCAAGGCACAGCCATGGTTTGTCAGGACTTGCTTGATCCTAATGAGCCTAGTGGTGCATTTGGTGCTGAGCCGTGGAACCTCAGGGCCTGCGAGGAGATTGCACAAACCTTTCCAGGTGTCAAAGTCAGAAGAAAACCCAAAAGTGTCTCAAAGCAATAATGGGTCCTACTGATGTCCATCCTCAACAAAGGCTCCTCATGGAGTCTTTGGAGCAGAGAATTGGAGGCCAAAATTGCACAAAAACTTCATAGAGACTCAGTGACAAAAAGAAGTACTTAAATTACCCCTGAGTACTCAGAAGTATGAATGATCCCTACTGAGTATTTTTACTGACCAAGAATCCCATGGGACCTGATAAAGTACATAGTTGGGGCAATGATTGCACAAATTTTTCCTAGAGTCAGTTTGAAAAGGAAACACCAAGTACCTTAAAATAACTGAAGTACCTTGAAGCATTAATGAGCCCCACTGAGTGTTGTTACTGACAAAGCCTCTCAAGGGACTCATTAAAGCAGAGAATTGGAGGCCAGGATTGCACAAACCTCTCAGAGACTCCAAGGCAAAAGCCAAACCCAAAGGCCTTGGAAAAACCTGCAGTCCCTGGCAGCATGAAGGAGCCCCCCAGGGCCATTGCTGACCAAGGCTCCTTCCCCAGGGACTCCTTCCAGCACATCCTGGAGGCCACTGGCATGGGAGGGGGATGCTGAGGGCAGCACAAGGGGTTGACAGTGCCCAGCCTTGCTGGGGCTGTGCCAGGAGGCCCCAGGGCCTCAGGACAAGGTGTCTCCTCAGTGTCCTTGCTGGCACAGAGGCTGCTGTGGCCCAGGGCACCAAGCCTTGGCTTCTCTTTGTCCCCACCGGTCATCACTGCCTGCAGTTTTCTGCTCTGCCTGGGGCCTGGGGACACTTTCTGTGTCGTGTCCCTCAGTGGGACCCATTAAAACTTCCAGAAACTTTGGAGTTGGCTTCTGCCTTGGAGTTCCTGAGAGGTTTCTTCATCTCCCTGTCAGGGACTGATGTTCAGGGCCTCAGCACAAAGCCCTGAGAGGGTCATTAAAGTCCTTGTGCTGTGTCTGTGCTGATGAGCTGGGCTGAGCTCATCATCCAGAGGGAGATCCTGGTAACCAAGAAGAGCTTAAAAATACATTTCTCTGGATGAGCAGCTTTTCTGCCAGCCCAGCAGGGCTGGGGCACTGCCTGCAGCCACCCCGGGCACAGCACACAGGCACACAGGGCTTCAACTCAGCCTGGGCTGGCAGCACAGAGCAGAGCTCACTCAGGGCTCACTGCAGGAGAAATCCTCCCAGGCTTGCAAACAGTCACTCTCTGGCTGGGGGAAGAGAAGCTGCAGCTCCTGCAGGGATCTCCTGAAGCTGCCACATCCCACAGCTTGGAGCACCTTCCAGGAGCCCTCTGGGAGCTGCTGCAGGGCAGGGATGTGGCCCTAGGGCAGGGCTGGGTTTCCCTGCTGCCCCAGCCCAGGCCCAGCACAAGGCAGCTCCCTGGGGCCAGGCTCTGCTGCAGGGCTGAGCAGCCGGGGCTGCAGCCAGGGGTGCCCAGGGCTGTGGTGCAGAGCAGGGTCCTGCAGCCCAGGGCGCTGTGCTGGCCCAGGGACTCTGCTGCCTGCCAGGGACAGCTCTCAGCCGGCCCGGGGAGCTGCTGCTAGCGCTGGGGAGAAGCTGTGGGGGGAAGGAGCCACCCTGAGCAGGGCAGCTGCTGCTGCTGCTGCTGCTGCTGCTGCTGCTGCTGCTGCTGAGAGGGCCTGTGTGGGGCAGGGCTGCTCCCAGCTCCACACCAGCTGGGCACAGCTGCGGAGGACACTTGCCAAAAGAAGGTAAGCCTGGGAGTGCTGTAAAGATCAGGAGCTTTCCTGAGAGTGTTTTCAATTTTCTGCTTGGAGAAGGACAGGAAAGTTGGGGTGATGACAAAAAGTTTTTTGTTTTTTATACATTATTCATATATTAGTATCTCTGTTAACTACTATTTTATGGTTTTAAAACTATAATTCCTAATTAACTCTATTCACTACTATTACATACATTATAACTATACTCCCTAATTAACTCTGATATGTTACTCACCCTTTCTCATAGATTTTAGAACAATTGGCAGACCTTCTAAATACATTCCTGAAATACTGTATAGAATTATCAGGAAGAGGGACTACAAGAAGAACCTTTTGTTTTTTAACCAGAGTGTTATCCGTCATCAAAAAAGTGGGGCAAAGAAGCCCTTGCACTTACTCGAATGGGTTTACCCAGGGGATTTTAAGTGAGGCAACTAAATCTCCTATTGGATGTTACTGTTAAATATCATAATTCATAAACTTAAAAAAATTCCTGAGCCCAGGTGCTGGGTGTGCCTCATCCCCACAGGGACACTTGGAAGCTTCCAATAAAAGTCTGGTTTATACTTTACCCTTCTAATGCTATTACAAGCATTTTTTTCTCTTTTGATTATAGGCAACAGGAGGATGAGAGAAGCAGAAGCGGAATTGTAATCACAGAATCACAGAACATTCTGAGTTGAAAGGGACACAAAGGATCATCAAAGTAATGTTTCAGCATTTACAGAGACTCTCTGCCAGCTGTCTGTGCCCTGCCCTCCCAGGCACAGCACCACCACATCTGCTCTTGTTCCTGCACTGCCCTGATCCTGTCCCTGTCATCTGGTGCTCTCAGGGAGGCTCTGGCCTTTGCAGCAGCTGAGTCAGGCACTGCCCTTGGCATTCCTGCCAGGCAGCTGTGGCCATGGCCATGGGGTGTCCAAGCTTCCCTGGGACCTGTGGGGCTGTGGGCAAAGCAGTCCATGGGAAAGGAGAATGAGCTGAGCCCCCTCCCTGAGATCCCATCATGGGCACAGCCAGGGATCTCCTTGCTGTGTCCTTCCCAGCTCTGAGCTGCCCTCCTGGCTGCAAATCTGTGCCAGAGCCCCTGGGAGTTCCCTGAATGTGCCACGGGGAAGTGCAGAGATGCCAGAGCTGAGGAAATGCTGCTGGGTTTGCCAAGGGAGCCGGGAGAGTCCTTGGCAGAAGGGGGTGCTGAGACCTTGCCCAGAGCCCTTTGGAGAGGGGGAGACACTGAGGGATCCCTGTGCTCTGGGCAGGGTCTGGTGTATCCCAGGGTGACCCGGGAGTGTGATTGTGCTCTGATTGCAGCCAAAGCTGCAAACCCAGGGCAGTTGGGAACAAGCCCATCCAGCCCCTCACCTTCCCTGAGCCACAGGGAATCCTTTGCCTCTCTCATCTCTGAGTGGCAAACTCTGAATGCAGCAGAAATGCTGGGGATTTCTGACCTTAGAGAAGCAGGAATGATGTGTGGTCTGAATAAAAATTGCAAAAATACCTTCCTGCTCTCCATGTCCTTTATACTTGAGAGTGCAGATGGCAACAAGCCTGTCTGCATTAGGAGTGATTCCAATGACAAATCCTGAATATCCAGCCTTGTCCCTCTGCCACACGGCCACAAACCCAGGGCAGCAGGGCAGGGATGGCTCCTGGAGAGCCTCCATGCACAGGCCTGGCTGCTCCTGGCACACTCAGACAGCACAACTGGAGCTCAGGCAGGGACCTGGGGGAAGGTTTTCCCAGAGCAGGAACAAGGGTGGGTGAGTCACAGCGGGACAGTCTGCAGGGAATGGCCCAGGTTTGGCTCAGAGCAGCCTCTGCTGACTTGTCCGTGTCCTTTATCCATGAACAGGTGCCCATGGCCAGCAAGAGCAAATGTCCAACAGCAGCTCCATCAGCCACTTCCTCCTGCTGGCATTGGCAGACACGCGGCAGCTGCAGCTCCTGCACTTCTGCCTCTTCCTGGGCATCTCCCTGGCTGCCCTCCTGGGCAACGGCCTCATCATCAGCGCCGTAGCCTGCGGCCACCTCCTGCACAGCCCCATGTTCTTCTTCCTGCTCAACCTGGCCCTCACCGACCTGGGCTCCATCTGCACCACTGTCCCCAAAGCCATGCACAATTCCCTCTGGGACACCAGAACCATCTCTTACTCAGGATGTGCTGCACAGCTCTTTTTCTTTCTCTTCTTCATTGGAGCAGAGCTTTCCCTCCTGACCATCATGTGCTACGACTGCTACGTGTCCATCTGCAAACCCCTGCACTACGGGACCCTCCTGGGCAGCAGAGCTTGTGCCCACATGGCAGCAGCTGCTTAGGCCACTGCCTTTTTCAATGCTCTCATGCACACAGCCAACACATTTTCCCTTCCCCTGTGCCATGGAAATGCCCTGGGCCAGTTCTTCTGTGAAATCCCACACATCCTCAAACTCTCCTGCTCCAAATCCTACCTCAGGGAACTCTGGCTAATTATCCTTACCATGTCAATAGTATTTGGCTGTTTTGTGTTCATTGTATTCTCCTATGTGCAGATCTTCAGGGCTGTGCTGGGGATCCCCTCTGAGCAGGGACAGCACAAAGCCTTTTCAACCTGCCTCCCTCACCTGGTGGTGGTCACTTTGTTTGTCAGCACTGGCACATTTTCCTATCTGAAGCCCCCCTCCATCTCCTCCCCATCCCTGGATCTTTCCCTGTCAGTTCTGTACTCGGTGGTGCCTCCATCCCTGAACCCCCTCATCTACAGCCTGAGGAACCAGGAGCTCAAGGCTGCAGTGTGGACACTGACAACTGGATGCTTTCAGGAACATTAAACTGCTGGCCAATTTCTGGAAATGACTTGTAATAAAAGTCATCTTTGATTCTTCTTGTTGGGTTGGTTGTGGGGTTCTTTTTTCCTGTGTTTAATATTTCATTCTTCTCCACAAAGAAATATCATTGTTTGTGCCATTTCTCTTTTTTTTTTTCTCTCCACCTCCCCTGTGGCCACAGACTTTGTCAATGAGGGGCTGCACTCCTGGTGGCTTTAAAAAACTCAAGGATGTCCCAGCCAAGTTTTCTGCAGAGGTGCCCATTTTGTTCCCTCCTCTGCAGCTGCAGCAGCAATGTCTGTGTGCAGAGCTGGGGGCAGATCAGTGCTGGCACAGCAGCTGTGCCCAGCAGCAGCAGCAGCAGCCCTTGGTGTTGGCAGTGCTGCTGCCGTGGCCCTGCCCCGCTGCCCTGCTGGCCCTGGTGTTGCTGTAGGGCCTGAGTGCTCTCGGGGCCGGGCACAGTGCTGGGGGTGGCAGTGCCGGGGCTGCAGCAGGGACAGGCCATGGGCACTGCTGGGGCAGCGCTGACGCCTCAGGCCAGGGCCTGGGGGCTGCAGGCTCCTTGCCCAGGCTCTCTCCAGAACACTTTGCCCAGGCCAATGCTGAGCACAGAAAAGCCCCGGGAGCAGCCCCAGGCTGGCCGTGGGCAGGCTGGGGGCAAACAGCATGGCTGGGGCTCTGCAAGGTGCCTGGGGGCCACTGGGATCCTACTGGGATCACACTGGGAGAGGCTGGGCCCATGCTGTTGTGAACTGGGATCCTACTGGGATCACAGTGGGAGAGGCTGGGCCCATGCTGGAGGAGACTGGATCGTACTGGATCATACTGGCAGCAACTGGGACTGCACTGTGGGGGACTGGGAGTGGCTGTGAGCAACTGGAATCAGGCTGGAAGCAACTGAGGAAAACTGGGAGTGACTGGGAACATGCTGGGAGCAACTGGGATACACTGGGAGAGACTGAAACCAAAGTGGGGGTAAATGGGAACAGCTTTTCCCGTGCTGGGGTCATACTGGGATCCTACTGATACCAGACTGGGAATGACAGGAAAGGGGCTGGCTGTGACTGGAACCATGCTGGAGGTGGCTGGGAGCAACTGGGCTCACACTGGGACTGACAGGCAGTCTCTCAGGGCATGACTGGAATAATACTGGGAGTATCTGAGAGTGACTGGGGTCATACTGGGCATGACGGGAAGCAAACTGGGGGTGACTGGGTCCTCCTGGGTTCATCTTGCGAGCCACTGGGATTACAGTGGGTGTGAACAGATCCTGACTGGGGGTTACTGAGAGATACTCTTAGGAGGAAAATGTGGACACATTGGGAGCAACTGGGATCAACTGGAAGGGACTGGGACCATGCTGAGGGGACTGAGACCACATGTGGGGAAACTGGGATCATACTGGGAGCAACTGGGAACACACTTTGGGCAACTGCCAGAAACTGGGATCATGCTGGAGTTAACTGGGAGGAACTGGGAAAGACTGGGATCATTCTGAGGTAACCAGAACCTTGCTGAGGAAACTGGGATAAACTCGAAGTGCCTGTAACTATACTGGGGACAATGGAACCACACTGGGAGGAACTGGGGACACCTGGAACTATTCTGGCAGCAGCTGGGGTCACACCGAGGGTGACTTGACTCCTACTGGGATTGAGTGGGAGTGGCTGTGAACAACTGGAATCACACTGAAAGCAACTGGGAGGAACTGGGAATGACTGGGAGCATGCTGGGAGTGACTGGGATATACTGGGAATGACTGGGAGACATGAGGATCATACTGGAGGGTACTCGGGTCATACTGGTATTTACAGGGAGAAACTGATCACACTGCCGGCCACTTAATCATACTGGGTGTTACTGGGTGTTACTGGAATCAGACTGGTATTATAGTGATGTGATTGGATCCTGACTTGGCCTTACTGGGAGCTACCAGGCCCATGCTGAGAGCCTCCTGGGGATATACTGGGATGAACTGGGAGAAACTGGGAATGATAGGATGCATGCTGGTGACAACTGGGATGTTCTGGCAGTGACTGGGATAAAACTGGGGGCAACTGAGTCATGCTGGGGTAACTGGCTGTAGAGGAATTTCTTAGAGAGCAGGGGCATGATTTGTTATGGGACGTAGCCTGAGCTATCCTAAACTAGGCCTCAGATTTGGGCCTGAATTAGGCCTCAGAGATAGGCCTTGTTAGTAGTGAGCAAGCTTGTGGCGCAGTTAGAAATTACCTTAAGGTGTGCTTGGATTTAATTAATGTAGTTTTAGTAATTTTACTGTAGTGACCTTAAAGTTAAGATTGTTTACATTCCTTTTTAATCTAGTACCAATTAGAAAACACCTGTTCACATAAACTATCTGAGACTGTATATAAACCACCATTTTGAAGCAATAAAGAGAGAACATATGATATAACCACATTGGTTGGACCTGTGTTGCTCTGTTCAGCCTCCCATGGAAATACCCTGTTGATACTGGCAATGACTACGAGAGTGTTCAGGGCAACTGGGATATACTGGGAGTGTCTGAGATCATGCAGGTGGTTACTATGACCATACTGGGAGTCACTGGGAATGTGCTGGGGGGAACTGGGACCCTGCTGGGGGAAACTGGGGAGAAGTGTGAGTGACTGGGGCCCTGATGGGCGAGACTGGGACTATACGAGGGGAAACTGGAAGAATTGGAACACACTGGATGAAAGTGGGAGCAAGTAGGAAAAACTAGGACTGTGCTGGGGGCAAATTGCATCATAACAGGGAATGACTGGGAGTGACTGGTTTCATACCGGGAGCAACAGGGATCATGGAGGGAGTGCATGGAAGTGACAGGGGTCATACTTGGACTCACTGGTCTCACACTGGGAGCAGCCACTACCAGCACCGGGAGCCCCGAAACCCTTTCCTGGGCCTCCTGGCCCTCCAGCCCCAGCACACCAACAGAGTGCCGACAATCCCAAGGGTTTCCCCATCTCGGGGTCCTTGCTTTGGGGTTCTGGGGCTCTCCTCTCTCATGGGTCATGCTCAGTGAAGCCGTGGCTCTCCCAGGGCTCCCTAAACCCGATGTCCCCCCACCCCCACCAGTCCTGTGTGGTCTCCACATGGCCCTGGCAGAGATCGAAGGGCCTGGCCTGGTAAGCCCAACCCCCACCACAGGGGGACCCGCATCCCACCCACCCCACCAGGGAGGGATGGGCTGGGTGCTGGGAAAGGCAGGAATAGGAGTCCAGGAGTCCCAAGGTTAAAGAAAATGGTGGGCCTGGAAAAGGTGGGATGGCCAGGAAAAGGGTTTTGGGGTGCCAGTGCCAGTGCCAGAAGTGGCTGCTCCCAGTATCAGCCCAGTTGCCCTCTGGTGTGGTTCCAGTTTCCTTGGCACTCCCATTATGAGCCCAGTCACTGCCAGTCCTTCCCCATTATGATGCAGTTTGCCCCAAGCATGGTCCAGGTTGCTCCCGCTTTCATCCACTTGCTCCCAGTTGCCCCTTCTATGGTCTCAGTTACTCCCAGTATGATGCCAGTCTCTCCTAGCACGGTCCCCGTCATGCCCAGTTTCTCACAGTGCAGACCAGTCACTCCAACCTGCTCACAGCAGTTCCCAGCATGGTCCCACTTCTCCCCAGTGTGCCAGTTTGAACACAAAACCAACAGGAGATCCCCAGTAAGAACTGTTCCATGACCCATTTCTCATAACTCTGGGAGAATATCTTCCGTTAATGGGCCAGCTGTTAAAACCAGGTGGGGCAGTGCTCTTTATCCCTTCCACCACCAATCCTCCCTCTAGGGAGATATCTTCTGTTAATGGGCCATTGAGTCTCACTGCATCACTGATCAAATTCCATCATCCCATTGTGAGGGAGAAAGACCCACCCTGTGCCAGGAAGGTGGACAGAGTTTCAGCCGTGGCTCTGAGCTGGTGGTCCATGAGCAGTTTCACGATGGAGAGAAGCCCTGCAAATGCTCGGAGGTTGGGAAGAGATTTAGCCAGAGCAACACCCTGATCCATCACCAGACGATCCACACCAAGGAGAGGCCCTTCGAGTGTTGGGACTGTGGGAAGAGGTTTCAGACCAGCTCCCACCTCATTAACCACGAACGCATCCACACTGGGGAGAGGCCCTATGAGTGTCCCCAGTGTGGGAAGAGGTTTCAGACCAGCTCCAATCTCCTCAAGCACCAGTGCATTCACACAGAGGAGAGGCCCTTCTGCTGCACCGACTGTGGGAAGGGCTTCAAGCAGAACTTCCACCTCATCAGGCACCGGTGCATCCACACTGGGGAGAGGCCCTACGAGTGTCCCCAGTGTGGGAAGAGCTTCAGCCAGAGCTCCCACCTGATCTGCCACCAGAGGATCCACACCAGGGAATGGCCCTACGAGTGTCCCGAGGGTGGGAAGAAGTGTCAGACCAGCTCAGATGTCCTTGAACACCAGCAGATTCACACAGAGGAGAGCCCCTTCCCACTGCCCCCACTGTGGGATGGGCTTCAAGGACAATTCCCACCTCATCAGGCACCGGCGCATCCGCACTGGGGAGAGGCCCTACAAGTGTGGGGAATGAGGGATGAGCTTCAGCAGAATCTCCCACCTGATCCGCCACTGGAGGATCCAAACCAGGGAATGGCCTCACGAGTGTCCCGCTTGTGGGAAGAGTTTGTCCAGGAGCTCTCACTTTAACAGACACCAACAGAGCCACCAGTAAGGGAAGCCCTGTGAGTGTCCTGACTGTGGGACAAGCTTCCTGCACTGCTCCAAGATCATCCTGCTTCAGAGGACCCACATTGGGCAGAGACCTGATGACCCAAATTCCCAGTGATCTGTGTTGGGAAGACACTGAGCTGTTGGTCTTTTGGGTTAGTGGTCCCTAATATTCTTTTGATTCATCTTTATACCTTTAAAACAGACAAAGTTGGGGTAAAAATCAACACATTCATCAATGGCATCCAAAGCCTCACTTTTTTACTAGTGTTTAGAGGGAATATGGGATTCAGGAGATACTTGGGACAATTTGGGGGTTTGGGTGGTATTTGGCGTAGTTTTCTCCATTTCTTGGCTCTCAAAGAGACAAGAGGATTTGATCTGTCACCTCAAACACACTCAATGCCACTGAAAACTATTCAATCCCACCCCAAAATGAGTAAATTTCTCAGTCCCTTAGGGTGGAATGGGGTTGGAAGGGGATTGGGTGAAGTGTGCTGCAAATCGGGAGGGGTGCGATGGGCATTGGGAGGGGTGAAATGGGGGAAATTCTGCTTGGGAAGGGGGTGTTGATGTCCAGCAGGGGTTGGGATTGGGGAGGTAGGGGAGGTAGGGTGACGTCTGGAATGACACAGCCAAAGTCTGGGGATGATGAAAGGAGGAGGAGCGCACTACTGAGTGATTTTTTGGATATTCCACATTCCTGAAGAGATTTAGGGGTATCCCACGTCTCTGAGGCGGTTTTGGGGCACTCACCAACTCTTCTGGTGGTTCCTGAGAGCAGCTCCATCGAGCCCCATTGCCAGGGGTGGTTACCTTGGGTACAAGCTCAGAGCTGCAGCCAGAGTCTGTTGCCTCAGTGCTGGAGAGCAGAGAAATGATGAATGGCCCCAGACATCTGCAGTGTGTGTTTGGGGGGCAGGGCAAGTTCTGCACAGGTGGGGCGGTCACTGCCCCAGCCCCAGTCACTGCAGCTTCTGGTCCAGCCCCAAAGCAGCTGCCAAGCCCCTGGCTCCCCAAAAACCCCACCTGTGAGAGGGACCAGTGCAGGTGAGGCTGTGACACGGGTGTGACACTGACACATCCCACGGCCCCGGAGCTCACAGCAGCTGAGATGGCGCTGGATCCAAGGGTGACTGTGGATCTCTCTCTCCCTCTCTCTCTTCTCCTGACTTTCTCCTCTCAAAATCTGGAGAAATGGAAGTTCGACAGGCTACAGTTTTTTCTACCAGTGCTTTGTGAAGAGATTTACTGTAATGCCATGTTGCTTTAAGATTTCCCAAGTACCTCATTCTCTGAAGTTTGCAACTAAAAGTTTGTTCTCCACCCTCCTGAGAAGTTTGCTGTTTTCTCTTATGTGCCCCCCGAGGGGATCGAGATACCTCAAGTCTCTTTCCAACACCAGCCAAGGGAGCGTGGGGCACAGCAGCAGGAACTGCAATGCTGAGCAAGGCCTGGGCTGGCTGGAGGAAGCAGAAAGGCCAAGCCCTGAGCCCAGGCCTGGCACAGCTGGGCCTGTCCCTCACGGGTGGCCCGGGGCTGTTTGTGGGGCACTGGGATGGGAGGGGCAGCAAGGACAAATGGCATCAAACTGCAACCTCTGCCAGCCTCCTCACGGAGGGGCCAGGGAGGAGCAAAGTGCAGCCCCTGCAAGGAAAGTTCCTTCAGTGGGGCCTCCAGAGGCGCTGCCAGAGCCCAGAGGACAAAGGCCTGGGTGCCTGTGGCCCTGCCAGCTGTGCCCAGCCCTTGGCCATGTGTCCTGCAGGCTGTGCCCCCTGTGCGTGCTGCTGCTGTGCCCTGGCCGGCTGCACACGCCCATCTGGCTGTGCCCCCAGCATTTCTCAGCCCAGCATTTCTATGCCCTCCCTGGGCTCCCTGCACCCAGCGCTGCTGGCTCCTGGCACACAGGGCCAGGGCAGGAGCCCATCCCGCCAAGGGCCTTTGAAGCAGCCTGGTGGCTGCCGTGGCTCCTGAACTCAGCAGCTGCCCCTGGGATGGTTCCATGGAAACCCAGCACAGCAAGGCTGCTGTGCATGGTCCCTGCTGAGGCTCAGACACTGTCAGGGCACATTCCCTGCCTGTAGGATTCGTGTAGACCCAAACACTGCACTTATGGCTCCAGCATTGCTTTCCAACAAAAACAGGGGAAGGCAAACTGTGTGTAGCTCATGGTATTTTGGAGTGTCTAAAACTCACAAAATCATGGATATTAGATGAGAAGAGACCTACTTGGAATTAATGGCATGGAGAGGTAGTGCACCATGGAAAAGGGGAGCATAGAATCAATGTTGGGGGTTAGACTTGTTTATCTTTTTCACCTATAGAGTTTTTCCCCAAGAGTTGCAAGGCAACTGATCGCCGGGTACTTATGAGTGCTCAGGTGAAAACAAAGCATGGAGGCTGGCACTTGGCTACACCCTTGTCCCCGGGAGTTTCCCCGAGGGGTGGGGGGGAGAGAAAGATGGGGGCTGGGGGGGCAGCTTGATTTTTGGTGTAGTCTGCGTCGGGAGCGGACGAGGCTGCCGTGGCTGCCCTGACAGAGCTGTCTCAGCCCTGTCCCACTGCCTCGGCGCTGTTTTAGAGCTGCTCTGCACCGCAGGCCCGCACTGCCCTCCCTGCCAGACATCCCTGCCCTCCAGTGACCACCGACTGAGCTCCGAACTTCATCCGATCCACCAGCCTGGGATTCCCCACCGTTCCAGCTTGGTACCTTTTCTTTGAACTCCCCCAGAGACCAGACTGCCCCGGGTTTTGTGGGACCAAGCTCCGTCAAGGTCCCTGGTTCTGTTTTCGCTATTAATTGCTGTAGTTGTTGTTGTTTGTTTGCCTTGTTATACCTATTAGTAAAGAACTGTTATTCCTATCCCCATATCTCTGCCTGAGAGCCGTTTTAATTTTCTAAATTATAATAATTTGAGAGAAGGGGATTTGAATTATCCATCCCAAGAGAGGCCCTGCCTCTCTTTTAGCAGATACCTGTCTTCTTTCAAAACCAAGACAATCAATCATCAAGCAAGGGACCTTGGATCGTGTCAGAGGGTCACAGAGACCTGATGAAGACTCTCCTGACTTCATCCTTTGAGACCACCGACCCAATTAAAGAGAAGAATTGCACACACATGAAGGACTGATAGCCTCATTTAATACAGAGTGGGGATGGGAGGTGCTGGGGTTATGCACATGTATTGTATGTAAGATCTTGGGAAATAAATAGAGGTCAAAGAACCTTGAATGCTGGGGTGTCCCCACACAGCCCCCCAGCCGAGGGTCATCTGTGTCCATGTCGACCAGGGGGATGTGACTGTGGCCGTCATCTTCTCCCAGCCCGTCAGGGTGAGTGGGGACATTTGGGAAGCCCCCAAATCACCTGGGTACTCCCAAAAGTCACCTGGATTCACCCAAAAATCACCTGAGTACCCTCAAAACCTGGATGGATCTGGGTAGTCCCCAAAATCACATGGGAGCCCCCCAAAATTTCCTCGTTCTCCCCCAAAATCACCTGGGAGGACCCCTGGGATTGCCAGGACCCCGGCAGGGGGTGCTGGGGCTGGAGGGGTGGGATGACTGGGACAGGGGTTCGGGGGTTCCAGTGCTGGATGTGGCTGCTCCTAGTATGAGCCCAGTTGTCCCTCCCATGTAGTTCCAGATTCTTTGGCACTCCCAGTATGAGCCTGGTCACGCCCAGTATGATCCTGGTCACTTCCCCTCATTCCCTGTAGGACCCCAGTCATTCCCCATTATGATGCCATTTGGACTAAGCTCAGTCCCAGTTGCTCCCAGTATGATGCCAGTCTCTCCCAGTAGGGCCTCAGGAACTTACACTTGTGCCCAGTTGCCCCCCGTGTGGTCCCAGTCACCACCTGCATGGTCTCAGGCACTCCCAGTATATCCCAGTTGCCCTGAACACTCTCATAATCATTGCCAGGCACTCCCAGTTACCCCAGCATGGTTCAGTTGCCCCAAGTTTTATCCCAGTCACTGCTAGTACATCCCAGTTGTCACCAGCATGCATCCTGTCATTCCCAGTTGTTCCCAGGGCATCCCCAGTAGGCTCTCAGCATGGGCCTGGTAGCTCCCAGTAACTCCCACGCAGAGTGCATTGAAATCCACTATAATCCCAGACTGATTCCAGTCACTCCCACTATGATCTCAGTCACTTACACTCTAATTCCAGTCACTTGCAGTATGATGCCAATGGCCTCCAATGTGATCCCAGTTCCTCCCTGTCAATTCCAGCATGACCCCAGTAGCTTCCAGTATGATCCTCATAGCTCCCAATCTCCCCCAGTATATACCAGTCACCCCCAGCATGCTCCCAGTAACTCCCAGTTCCTCACAGTTGCTTTCAGTGTGATTCCAGTTACTCACAGACACTCCCAATCAATCCCAGTAGGAGTCCAGTCACCCTCAGTGTGACAGCAGTCTCAACCAGCATGAACTCAGCTGCTCCCATGGTGATGCCACTATGACCCCACTTGCTGCCAGAATAGCTCCAACTGTTCCCAGTTCCTCCCAGTATGATCCCATTTGTCCCTAGAATAGTCCCAGTCCCTCTCAGCATGGTCACATGCACTCCCAGTTTTCCCCAGCATGGTCCCAGCTGTTCCCAATGTGGTTCCATTCCTCCCAGTATGGTTACAGACACTGCCAGTATATCCCAGTATATACCAGTAAGGTTCTGGTTACATACCAGTCTTTCCCAGTTTCTTAGAGTCACCTCCAGCTTGATCCCAGTTTCTGGCAGTTGCCCAAAGTGTGGTCCCAGTATAATCCCAGTAGAATTCCAGTTGCTCCATTTGTGGTCTCAGTCCCCTCAGCATGGTCTCAGTCCCTTCCAGTTGATCCCAGTTGCTCCCAATGTGTCCACATTTTCCTCCTAAGAGTATCTCTCAGTAACCCCCAGTCAGGATCTGTTCACACCCATGGTAAGCTCAGTGGCTCCCAGGATGAACCCAGTTTGGTTCCAGTCACCCCCAGTATGACCCCAGTCACTTCCAGATATTCCCAGTATTGTTCCAGTCATACCCTGAGTGACTGCCTGTCACTCCCAGTCGAGCCCAGTTGCTCCCAGTCACTTCCACCATGGTCCTAGTCACTGCCAGCCCATTCCAGTCACTCCCAGTCTGGTTCCAGTAGGATCCCAGTATGACCCCAGCAGGGGCACAGCTCCTCCCAAGTACCCCCACTGTGGTTTCAGCCTCTCCCAGTGTATCCCAGTTGCTCCCAGCATGTTCCCAGTCACTCCCAGTTGTCCTCAGTTGCTTCCAGCCTGATTCCAGTTGCTCACAGTTACTCCCAGTAACACTAAGTGCAGTCCCTCAGTTTCTGCCAGTATGATCCAGTATGATCCCAGTCTCCTCCACCATGGGCTCAGCCGCTCCCACTGTGATCCCAGTAGGATCCCAGTTGCCCCCAGGCACATTGCAGAGCCCCAGCCATGCTGTTTGCCCCCAGCCTGCCCACGGCCAGCCTGGGGCTGCTCCCGGGGCTTTTCTGTGCTCAGCACTGGCCTGGGCAAAGTGTTCTGGAGAGAGCCTGGGCAAGGAGCCTGCAGCCCCCAGGCCCTGGCCTGAGGCGTCAGCGCTGCCCCAGCAGTGCCCATGGCCTGTCCCTGCTGCAGCCCCGGCACTGCCACCCCCAGCACTGTGCCCGGCCCCGAGAGCACTCAGGCCCTACAGCAACACCAGGGCCAGCAGGGCAGCGGGGCAGGGCCACGGCAGCAGCACTGGCAACACCAAGGGCTGCTGCTGCTGCTGGGCACAGCTGCTGTGCCAGCACTGATCTGCCCCCAGCTCTGCACACAGACATTGCTGCTGCAGCTGCAGACAAGGGAACCAAAGGGGGATCTCTGCAGAGAACTTGGCTGGGAGATCCTTTAGTTGCTTTAAAGCCACCAAGAGTGCAGCCCCTCATTAACACAATCTGTCGCCACAGGGGAGGTGGTGAGAAACAAAATGAGATATGACATAACAACACTTACTTTTGGAACAAATAAAACTAAAAACACAGGAAAAATCCCCACAGCAAAACCAACAAGAAGTATCAATGATGGCTTTTATTACAAGTGATTTGCAGAAATGGCAAGATGTTTAATGTTCCTGACACTATCCAGTCATCAGTCTCCACACTGCAGCCTTGAGCTCCTGGTTCCTCAGGCTGTAGATGAGGGGGTTCAGGGCTGGAGGCACCACCGAGTACAGAACTGACAGGGCCAGATCCAGGGATGGGGAGGAGATGGAGGGAGGCTTCAGGTGAGCAAACATGCAGAGGTGAAGAACAGGGAGAGCACAGCCAGGTGAGGGAGGCAGGTGGAAAAGGCTTTGTGCTGTCCCTGCTCAGAGGGGATCCTCAGCACAGCCCTGAAGATCTGCACATAGGAGAAAACAATGAACACAAAACAACCAAATGCTAAACAGACACTAAAGCATGAGCCCAAGTTCTCTAGGTAGGATTTGGAGCAGGAGAGTTTGAGAATTGGGGATTTCACAGAAGAACTGGCCCAGGGCATTGCCATGGCACAAGGGCAAGGAAAATGTATTGGCTGTGTGCAGCAGTGATAGAGAAAGGCACTGGCCCAGGCAGCTGCTGCCATGTGGGCACAAGCTCTGCTGCCCAGGAGGGTCCCGTAGTGCAGGGGTTTGCAGATGGACACGTAGCGTCGTAGCACATCACATCAGCAGGAAACTCTGCTGAGATGAAGAAAAAAAAAAAGAGCTGAGCAGCACATCCTGCATAGGAGATTTCCTGGTGTCCCAGAGGGAATTGTGCATGGCTTTGGGGACAGTGGTGCAGATGCAGCCCAGGTCGGTGAGGGCCAGGTTGAGCAGGAAGAAGAACATGGGGCTGTGCAGGAGGTGGCCGCAGGCTACGGCGCTGATGATGAGGCCGTTGCCCAGGAGGGCAGCCAGGGAGATGCCCAGGAAGAGGCAGAAGTGCAGGAGCTGCAGCTGCCGCGTGTCTGCCAATGGCAGCAGGAGGAAGTGGCTGATGGAGCTGCTGTTGGACATTTGCTGTCTGTTGGCACTGGGTGCTGCCATGCAGAAAATGACAGGGAAGAGTTAGAGGAGATGCCTGAAACCAAAACCAAAGCCATTTCTCATAAACCCTCCCCTAGGAAACAGAGACAGATTTTTTTGTTTAAGAGTTCTGCAGTTTACTTTTTAAGATCCACACGTATGTTTCCCAGTACTCTTGGTTATCAATCCCTCAGAATTTTTGTTTACCCCAGGCAGAACAGAGCAAGTTTCATGATGCAAAGTGATGAGAGGAGAGTGAAGGGACACGGTCTGTCATTCTGACCTGTTCAGTTTCTCTGGGCCTTAGCCTTTCTTAGGTGGAGGGTGATCAGCTTCCCATGTTTCCCTAAAAAATCACCAGGTACTGCTCAGAGCAGATGGATCCACCACAGCCCAGCTGCACATTGTAGCCAAGGACTCACATTGCTCATTTCACCAACCCAACAGCATTTTCAGTGTCACAACACCTGTGCCTTTCCCGTGGGTCTTTCAGATAACACAAAGATGCTCCAGGACAGTTTGCATCCTGCATTAAAGCTCCCAGCTTGGACTGAAATCTCAGGAAGACTCCCAAGTGTCCTTAGGATGGCATTGGACTCAGGGAGATGCAGCTCCTGCCCTGGCTGCACTGACAGCATTGCCCAGAGCCGGGCACTGGGACAGCGTCACCCTGAGCCAGCTGTGCCCCCTGCCAGAGCCCCCAGTGCCGGGCAGCTGCTCCCAGCCCTGTGCTCTGCAGAGGGAACTGGGCCCGGGGCTGCACAGCTGCCCCACGGCTCTGCTGCAGCTCTGCCTGCACAGGAGGGGCTGCACACTTGGAGCCCCGGCCCTGAGGGCAGAGGCTTGGCTGGGGGACAGGAGGAGGCGGCTTGTTCAGAGGGAGGGGCTGCACAGCAGGGGCTCCTATGGAGATCTGTGAACTCTCACTGACACAACATTTCTGGGTTTTGTTTTCTCTCATTCCTCATCTTCTCTCTGCTTCCTGCAGATTTCCTCCTGCAGGTGTTTCCCTGTGCCTGAGCTCTCCCTGCCAGCACTCCCAGAGCCCAAATCTCTGTGCACTCTCCTTGGCCCTACTGAACCCTGCCTGTTTCCAGGGCACTGGCTGGGGGCAGGTTCTGTTTGCAGCTTGGAGAAAGGACAGCTCAGACTAAGCCTGATCACTGAGACCTGAGATGTCCCAGGACTGGTGAAAATTAGGGATAACTTTATCATTTGTTCTCCCTCTCTCCTATTGTCAAATACTAGGAAATAATAGATAATATTCAGATAATAGAAATTAGATAATAATAATAGTCTTAAGAAATAGTCTTAAGAATAGTCTTAAAAATGTCCTCATTTTAAAATAATTACTTGTCTTGAAAATATCTTTAGAGCAGGCAGAAGCTCATTGTGTCAGAGCTTCATGAGCATTTCACCTCCCCTGCACCAGAAATAGTCAGAGAGTTGTACTCAGAGTCTGTAGGCATTGGGATGTTGCAGCTTGAGGAGATCCCTGCAGGAGCTGCAGCTGCATTGTCCTGCAGCCAGAGGTTCCTGTGCCAAGGCTGGCAGTGATTCTCCCCCAGTCCCTTCTCAGCCCTTCCCAGCCCTGAGTGATTGAAGCTCTCTGTGCCTGTGTGCTGTGCCCGGGGTGGCTGCAGGCAGTGCCCCAGCCCTGCTGGGCTGGCAGAAAAGCTGCTCATCCAGAGAAATGTGTTTTTAAGCTCTTCTTGGTTACCAGGATCTCCTCTGGATGATGAGCTCAGCCCAGCTCATCAGCACAGACACAGCACAAGGACTTTAATGACCTCTCGGGCTTTGTGCTGAGGCCCTGAACATCAGTCCCTGAGAGGGAGCTGAAGAAACCTCTCCAGAACTCCAAGGCAGAAGCCAACTCCAAAGTTTCTGGAAGTTTTAATGGGTCCCACTGAGGGACACGACACAGAAAGTGTCCCCAGGCCCCAGGCAGAGCAGAGAACTGCAGGCAGTGATGACAGGTGGGGACAAAGAGAAGCCAAGGCTTGGTGCCCTGGGCCACAGCAGCCTCTGTGCCACCAAGGACACTGAGGAGACACCTTGTCCTGAGGCCCTGGGGCCTCCTGGCACAGCCCCAGCAAGGCTGGGCACTGTCAGCCCCTTGTGCTGCCCTCAGCATCCCCCTCCCATGCCAGTGGCCTCCAGGATGTGCTGGAAGGAGTCCCTGGGGAAGGAGCCTTGGTCAGCAATGGCCCGGGGGGGCTCCTTCATGCTGCCAGGGACTGCAGGTTTTTCCAAGGCCTTTGGGTTTGGCTTTTGCCTTGGAGTCTCTGAGAGGTTTGTGCAATCCTGGCCTCCAATTCTCTGCTTAATGAGTCCCTTGAGAGGCTTTGTCAGTAACAACACTCAGTGGGGCTCATTAAACTTCATGGTACTAAAAGATTTTAAAAGAAGGGTTTTTTTGACACTGACTGTCAGGTTTGTGAAAACATGGCCTCCAATTAACTGCCTTAATGAGTCCCTTGAGATTTTTAGCCACTAACAACGCTCAGTAGCGTTTATTCATGCTTCAAGGTACTCAAGGGTAATTTAAGTACCTTTTATGCCACTGAGTCTCTGAGAGGATTTTTCTGTAATCCTGGCCTCCAATTCTCGCCTCCAAGGAGTCCATGAAGAGCTGTGTTGGGCATAGACATCAGTGGGACCCATGAATGCTGAGGAACACTTTAGGTATTTCCTCTGACTTTGACTCCTGCAAAGGTTTGTCTCATCTCCTCTCAGGCCCTGACTTCCAGGGCTCAGCACCAAATGCACCACAGGGCTCATTAGGATCAAGCAAGTCCTGATAAACCATGGCTGTGCCTTGATTTCCCTCTGGCTTGTGCAGTTCATTAGGAAGTCTTTTTCCTAGAGTTATGGAGAAATCTTTCAAAGAACTTTCTAATAAATCCACATTTCTTTTTTCAAGGCTGTATTTTTCTTTTTCGAGAAGAGATGATTGCAGCATTCAGTGATTGGTATTGATCCAGGGTCTCTTCAGGAGGTCTGGCCTGTCAGAGAACAGTGCCTTGAGATCTGACCCTTAGATGTGGACAACCTTGCTCCACATTCCCCAAACCCATCCTGTCTCTCCTCACTCACCTGGGAACCTGCTTTGCTCAGAGAACTGGCTGCACTCAGGCAAAGAAAGGTTTTCTTTCTTTTTTAAGCAATCTAAAACTCCTGAATTTCAGACAATCTCAATATTTTCCAAGCCCAAGGTGCCACCAAGGAGGTTCCCCTTCCCAAGGCAGAACCATACAAGGAATGTTTGAGACACACAGGAAGTTCTGCAATAAACACAAATTCAGAGTTGGCTGAAGGCAGAATTAGACCAACTGCTGAAGGACAGACAAGCTTTGAATTCCTTGCAACTCAAAGCTCCAGCTGGGTTGTTGGGAGGTGTGTGAGTGAGGCAAGAGTGAGGGCAAGGGAACTGCAGAGCCCTGGAAGTGCTTGTGTGCAGCCAGGCTGTGGGGAAGGGCACTGCAGGCCTGGCCTGGGCCAGGAGTGAGGCTGGATCATCATCCCAAGCTGCCCTGGGCCATTGCAAGGGGCTGTGGCCATGGACACTGCGCTGAGCCCACTGTGGCAGCCTCTTGCTCAGGGCTGGTGTCAGTGCCCAGAGGCAGAGGGGATCCCTTGCTGGGGGCTTGTGCCATGGCCACCTGCCCTGTGCCGCGCTGGCTGCTCAGGCACCGCGGAACCAGCAGCAAACGCCACTGCCAGGGCCAAAGGCCAGCTCAGGCAGACAGAAAGGGGCAGGGCTGGGCACTGTTTCCATGGCAGCCCTCACTGGGACACCACCCCTGGGTCACCTGGCATGGCAATTGCCATGGAAACCTGGATCATGGGAAATGGAAGGGTGGACAAAGGTTTTAGTGGGGCCTGTCCCAATAGGACAGAGGGTGGTGGTTTGGAACTAAAGGAAGGGAGGTTCAGATAAGGAGAGATAAGGAGGAAATTTTTGATGGTGAAGTTGGTGATCCACCAGGACAGGTTCCCAGGGAGGTGGTCAATGCCCCATCCCTGGAAACATTCCAGTCCAGCTGGGACAGGGCTCTGAACAACCTGAGCTGCTCAAAGATGTCCCTGCTCATGGTGGGGGTTTGGATGAGATGAGCAATGCAGAGCTCTTCCCATGCAAACCATTCCAGGATTGCATGGGGAGAAGGGGCTGCTCCCTGGACTCCATGCACTGCCTTGACTCCTCCTTGTCTCTGCTGGAGCCCACATGCAGCAGGCAAAGGCAGCCCCTTCTCTGGCCTTTGCTGGCCCTGCCTTCCCCAGGGGCTGACAGAGCCCGGCTGGCCCAGGTGACCTTGAGGCTTTGCAGGGCTCAGGCGCAGCGGCTGTGCCAGGCTCAGGGCTGAGGTCACACTCTGTGGGCTGGGGCAGAGCCCAGGCAGAAAGGAGCCCTGAAGCAGCAGCAGCAGCTCTGCAGTGCTGGCCACCAGGCCGGGCTGCCAAGGGAGGCTTGTGGCCATGGCCTGGGAGCAGCTGCTGCTGCCAAGGTGCCTTTGGTGCCTCAGGCTCTCCCTGGCACAGCTGCCAGCACTCTGCACTTGTGCCCGAGGCCTTCACTGTCTTGGGGCTGACCTGAGGCTTTTCCTGCAGCGGGATCTGCTCAGGGCATGGCACAGGAAAGGCAGTTCCTGCTGGAGCAGGAGGCTCTGCCTGAATGGGCTAAAACCACTCCAGCAAACCCCGTTAACTTCCAAATGCTTCTAGAGCACTATATTCTGATAATTATTATAGCTCCTGTACTGTGGAGCAAATAATTATTTTTAAAATTTACATTGTGGTGGAAATCAATCCTTCTGGCTTATACTGATCAGAATCCATCGTAGCTGAATTTATATAAATATATCTGGTATTCAATCTTTACCCTGTAGGACAAATAGCATTTCAGTTAAATTCCCCCTCTCCAATCCGTTACACATAAACTTTTGATAAAGTCTGGGGCTGGTATTAGATCCAGACATTCCCAGTCTCCTTACTTAGATGGAATTTTAAAAGTCTAGGCCTCCTGGAGGTGTTTGAGGATCCATGGTGACTACATGGTGTCATTTCTCCACCCCATAACTCAGCAACAGTTTCTCCAATGAAGAAATGAAGCTTTTGCATGAAGCTCCCACTCTGCCCATGACAGGAACCCCTGGGAGTGTCTGGGACATCCCGGCTCTTTGGCAGCCTGGGGACTCCTGGGATGTCACCGTGGAGCCCCTGTGAGTGCCTGTGACAGATGGGTGCCTTTGCAGCCCAAGGTGCCCTGGGATGTCCCCATGGAATGGCTGTGACTGCCTCTGAGCACAGGGCTCTTTAGCATCCCCAGAAACCCCTGGGAGGTCTCCAGGATCCTCGAGTCCAACTCCTGGCCCTGCACAGGACACCCCAACAATGCCAGCCAGGGCCTGGCAGTGCTGTCCAAACGCTGCTGGAGCTCCCAGAGCCCTGGAGTTGGGACCCTTCCCTGGGAGCCTGGTCAGTGCCCCAGCAGCCTCTGGGGGAAAAACCTTTTCCTCACATCCAACCCAAACCTGTCCAGACTCAGCTCCAGCCCTTCCCTCCAGTCCTGTCCCTGGGCACCAGAGGGAAGAGGTTCCCACAGCCCCAGCCAGGGACGCGCTCCCAAGGCTGTTCCAGGGCAGCCAGGGCTGGCACCAGCTGGGATGCTCGGTTTCCATGGGCTGGACTTTAGGAACGGGATTCCCAAATTTTTTGCTCCCACTAAAACCGTGTCACTGCTCACTGCCCTCCAGCCTCCCATTGAAAGTACAAAAGGCAAAGATCCCAGGCTGGGATAAGAACAATTTACTGGGAACAGAGACAAGATAAGGAACAAAAAGGAACAGAAACAATATTGATATCAGAAGGGATAAGACAAACCATATAAAGGGAAAATTACAAAAACATCAACTGGCTCTTCCCAGCTATGTATTTCCTCCTGCCTGGACAGGACACCCTTTGCCTTGGGGAGTGAGAGAGTTCCTTTCCTGGCCTTGCAATGACCAGACATGGAATCAAATACAATGACAATGCTATGTCCAGACTCTCATGTCCTTAAATCTCATCTCACATCATTTCCAGGAGCAGGGAAAGGGACACGTGTCTTCCCAGAAAGAATCACAGGGAACTGTGGGTCAGTAGGGCTCTTCCCAATGTGGGTTCTCTGATGTAGGATGAAGTTGCAGCAGCACACAAAGCTCTTCCCACAGGGCACTTCCAGGACTTCCCTTACTGGTGCCTTTGCTGGTGTTTGGTCAAGGAAGATCTCCTGGAGAAGCTCTTCCAACACTGGGGACACTCATAGGGCCTCTCCTCAGTGTGAATGCGCTGGTGGGTGATGAGGGTGGAGTTGCGGTTGAAGCCCTTCCCGCAGTCAGGGCAGCGGAAGGGCCTCTCCTCTGTGTGAGTGCGCTCATGCAGGAGGAGATTGGAGCTGGTCTGAAACCCCTTCCCACACTGGGAACACTTGTAGGGCCTCTCCCCAGTGTGGAGCATTTGGTGGCTGATCAGCTGGGACCTCTGGTTGAAGCCCTTCCCACATTCCCCACGCTTGTATGGCCTTTCCTCAGCGTGGATGTTCTGGTGGCGGATCAAGTTGGATCTCTGGCTGAAGCTCTTCCCACATTCCCCACACTCGTAGGGCCTCTCCCCAGTGTGGATGAGCCTGTGGGTGATGAGATGGGAGTTGAGCTTGAAGCCCATCCCACAGTCGGGGCAGCGGAAGGGCCTCTCCTCTGTGTGAGTGCGCTCGTGAAGGAGGAGATTGGAGCTGGTCTGAAACCTCTTCCCACACTCGGAACACTTGTAGGGCCTCTCCCCGGTGTGGATCCGCTGGTGTCTGATCAGGAGGGAGTTCTTGCTAAAGCTCTTCCCACACTCCACGCACTTGTAGGGCTTCTCCCCACCACTACGCTGCTCATGGAATAGCTCTAAGCCCTGGCTGAAGCCCTGTCCACCTTCCCAGCAAAGGGTGGGTGTTTCCTCCTCAGAGAAGCCTGGAATGGGTTTTGAGCCCCTCCTCCTGCGGGATCTCTGGGGCTTTTCCTCCCTGTTGTATTCGTCCACAGTGGAGCTGCTAAAACCAGCCTTTTCCATAGGATTCTGCTGTGGTGATTTGTCCTTCTGGATCTCCATCCTCAGCTACTTGTCTGGGGGAAGAAAGACAGGAAAAGGATGGGTTTTACCTCCTTGCCAGAGGGAAGGGCAAGAAGGTCCCCCCTGTGATTCCCTGGCAGGATGGCATTGGCAGCGGGGTTGTCCTGCAGCCGGGGGCCATGATGGTCTGTGAGATGGAGCAGGAGAGAGGGGGAAGGGGGCAGTGACTTCCTCCTTACCTGCCTGGCTGTCCTGGGGCATCTTTACTTTCCACTCAGCCTCCTTTTCCATCCAGCTAAGATTTCAGTAATGGGAAATCCTGGTTTGGAGTAAAACACGGGATGAGCATATTGAGTGAATTGTGGCCCTCCCCCCTCTCTGGGCTCCCCACTTTGGGGTCCTGGGGGACACAGGGCTCTGCTCCTCCAGGCGCCTCTGCTGGCAGCCACCACTGGGACCCCCCCAATGTCCCCCCAAGAGGCATTTTCCACTCAGCTTTGGAGTTCTTCATTCTCCAAACATCCCCCCGCAAAAAACCCAGCCCAGAAACCCCCCAAGATATCTGGGCAAAGCTTGGGTTGGTAAGACAGGTGTCTGCTGAGGAAGGCAGGAGACTCTCTTGAAATGGAAAATATAAACCCCCTCCCTCTGAATTATGATTTTGAAATTAACGGGTTCTCAGGCAAAGATATGGAAATAGGAAAAACAGTTCTTTAGTAGGAAAATTAAACTAAAAATGTAGTAGTAAAAAAAACCAAAGATGCTGACAGAGTCAGAATACAACCTGAGACCCACTTAGGCAGGGTGTTGGTAGCAGTGCAATCAAATCGTGGCTGCAGTCCTCCTGGAGTCACAGATGTGGTTTTGATGAAGCAATGATCCTGTAGAACGGTGTAGTTTTCCTCTGAAGGTCCAGTGCTGGTGCAGATGGGTCTGGAAAACAGCAGTGGGGACATGGAGATTTGGGGTCTGGAGGGTCATGGGTGAAGGAAAGGGGAAACAGGGAGAGCTGGGAGAGCAGGGAAGGGGGTTTGGGGGTTCCAGGATTAAGAAAAGGGGATGGTAGGGGTGGGTAGATGTGGGATAGATGGGGTTAAAAGGGTCCATTTAGTCAGGAAAGGGAGCTCCAAGGTTCCCCAGTGTCCCCATTCCCATCAAAAGGTGGGAAAACCCAGGATGGCTGGGAATAGGGGTCCCGAGTGTCCTCAGAGATATGGGAAGGAGGGGCTGGGTGCTGGGAAAGGCAGGAGTAGGAGTCCAGGGCTCCCAGGGCCAAAGAAAATGGTGGGCCTGGGAGAGGTGGGGTGGCCACAAAAAGGGTTTGGGGGTCCCAGTGACAGAAACGGCTGCTCCCAGTATCAGCCCAGTTTCCCTCCCATGTGGTTCCAGTTTCCTCGGCACTCCCAGTATGAGCCCAGTCACTGCCAGTCCTTCCCCATTATGATGCAGTTTGCCCCCAGCATGGTCCAGGTTGCTCCAACTTTCATCCACTTGCTCCCAGTTTCCCCATGTCTAGTCCCAGTCACTCCCAGTATGATGCCAGTCTCTCCCAGCACGGTCCCAGTCATGCCCAGTTGCCCACAGTGTAGACCAGTCACTCCAACCTGCTCACAGCAGTTCCCAGCATGGTCCCACTTCTCCCCAGTGTGCCAGTTTGAAAACAAAATCAAAAGCAGATCCCCAGTAAGAACTGTTCCATGACCCATTTCTCATAACTCTGGGGGGATATCTTCTTTTAATGGGCCAGCTGTTAAAACCAGGTGGGGCAGTGTTCTTTATCTCTTCCACCACCCACACTCCCTCCAGGGAGATATCTATCTTAATGGGCCATTGAGTCTCACTGCATGGCTGATCAAATTCCATCATCCCATTGTGAGATGCTCCACCCAGGGGGAGGAGCCAAGCATTCCTACCTGGATATAACCTGAGATTTAACACACCAGAAGCAGCCTGTTTCCACTGGATTCCCAGAGGAACACCAGACCCATCTACACCAGCACTGGACCTTCAGGAGAATCTACACCCTTCTACAGGATCATTGCTTCAACAAAACCACATCTGTGACTCCCAGGAGGACTGCAGCCACGATTTGATTGCACTGCTACCAACACCCTGCCTAACTGGGTATCAGGTATTCTGACTCTGTCAGTGTTTTTTACTACTGCATTTTTAGTTTTATTTACTTACTAAAGAACTGGTTTTCCCATATCTTTGGAATGAGAGCCCGCTTATTTCAAAATTAAAGGAGGGGGTTTATGTTTTCCCTTTCAAGGAGGCTCCTGCCTTCCTTAGCAGACACCTGTCTTTCCAAACCAAGACAGGGTGCTTGACCCAGATGTTCTGGGAGGTCCCGGAGTTGGGGTTTTCTTTGGGGGGATATTTGAAGAATGAAGAACTGCAAAGTTGAGTGGAAAATACCCCCTTGGGGGACACTGGGGGTCCCTGTGGCAGCTGTCAGACGAGGCAACCTGGAGGAGCAGAGCCCTGTGTGCCCCAGGACCCCAAAGTGGGGAGCCCAGAGAGGGGGGAGTGCCATGATTTGTGGGGGCCTCAACGTCCTGGAGATGGACAGGGGGGAATCCTTGGACCCCTTGCACCCCAAAACAGAGAAAAACGGGAGAAGGTACCTCAGGGACACCAAAATCCCCCAGCATCGCTAAGTTGGGAGGTGGAAAAGGGGGGAATTTTTTGTATTCCTGGGACTCCCAGCAGCCTGGGGAGGGCAGGGACTGAGTTGATGGGTGGCTCTCAATGCAAGGTGACCCCCAGCAGCTGGGACAGAGGGGACCCCTGAACACCAAAGGGGAGAGACCAGGGATGGGGAACTCCTTGGAGCATATTCAGGGCAGAATTTTGGTGTTTGGGAGGTTTATATGGGCCCCAGATGTCTGGTGGCTTCTAGAGATGGACTTGGGCAGAGCAACATTTACACTCAATGTGCTTATCCTTGTTTTTCCCCAAACCAGGATTTCCCATTCCCAAACCTTGGCCAGATGGAGGTGGAAGCTGTGAGGAAGAGGAAGATGAGCCGGGACAGCCAGGCAGGTGAGGAGAAAGTCACTGCCCCTTTCCCCCTCTCTCCTGCCCCATCTCCCAGCCCAGCATGGCCCCTGGCTGGAGGAGAACCCCACTGCCAGTACGGTTCCTACAGGGATTCACTGGGGGGATCTCCTTCCCCTTCCCTCTGGCATGGAGGAAATTCCATCTCCTCTTTGTTCTTTCTCCCCCAGACAAGGAGCTGAGCATGGAGATCAAGGAGGGCAAATCCCCACAGAAGAACTTCATGGAAGAGGCCGTTTTGAGTGGCTCCCTGCAACAGGACTCCAATGGGAGGAAAAGCCCCAGACATCTCACAGGAGAAGGGGCTCCAAACCCATCCCAGGCTTCTCTGAGGAGGTAGACCCACCCTGTGCCAGGAACGTGGCCAGAGATCGAGCCAGAGCTCAGACCTGGTGGCCCATGAGCAGCTTCATGACAGGGAGCAGTCCTATGAGTGCTTGGAGTGTGGGAAGAGCTTCAGCAACAACTCCCACCTGATCCGCCACAAGAGGATCCACACTGGGGAACGGCCCTACGTGTGTGGGGAATGTGGGCAGGGCTGCAGAGACAGCTCCAACCTGATGCCACCTCAGGACCCACACTGGGGAGAGGCCTATGAGTGTGGGGAATGTGGGAAAGGCTTCAGCAATAGATCCACCTTGATCCACCACCAGAACATCCACGCTGAGGAAAGGCCTACAAATGTGGGGAATGCGGGAAGGGCTTCAACAGGAGGTCCAAAATGATTATCCACCAAATGATCCACACTGGAGAGAGGCCCTATGGATGTCCCCAGTGTGGGAAGGGGTTTCAGACCAGCTCAGATCTCCTCGTTCACCAGCGCATTCACACAGAGGAGAGGCCCTTCCGTTGCCCTGACTGCGGGAAAGGCTTCAGGCTCAACTCCCACCTCATCAGGCACCGGCGCATCCACACTGGGGAGAGGCCCTACGAGTGTCCCCAGTGTGGGAAGAGCTTCACCCACAGCTCTGCCTTGACCAGACACCAACGGAGTCACCAGTAAGGGAAGCCCTGCGAGTTCCCTGAGTCTGGGAAGGGCTTCATGTGCATCTCCAACCTCATCCCCCATCAGAAGATGCACACTGAGAAGAGCCCTAGTGACCCACAGTTCCCTTTGATTCATTCTGGGAGGACACTTGTCCCTTTCCCTGCCCCTGCAATGACGTGAGATGGGATTTAAAAACGTGAGCGTCTGCCATGGCCCCATCATTGTCTTTGATCCCATATCAGGTCATTACCAGGGCTAGGAAAGGGACTCTATCTCTCCCACAAGGTGAAGGGTGTCCTTTCCAGGCAGGATGGGACGAGCCAGTTGATGTTTTTGTAATTTTCCCTTTATATTGTTAGTTTTATCCAGTTTGTTATCGATATTGTTTCTGTTCTTTGTTTCTGTTCCCATTAAATTGTTCTTATCCAAGTCAGGAATCTTTGCTATTTGTACTTTCAGTGGGAGGCTGGATGGCAGCGAGCAGTGGCACGGTTTTAGTGGGAGCAAAAAATTGGGGAATCCCATTCCCAAACCCCGGCCCATGGAAACCGAGCATCCCAGCTGGTGCCAGCCCTGGCTGCCCTGGAACAGCCTTGGGAGCGGGTCCCTGGCTGGGGCTGTGGGAACCTCTTCCCTTGGTGCCCAGGGACAGGACTGGAAGGAAGGACTGGAGCTGAGTCGGGGCAGGTTTGGGTTGGATCTGAGGAAAAGGTTTTTCCCCCAGAGGCTGCTGGGGCACTGACCAGGCTCCCAGGGAAGGGTCCCAGCTCCAGGGCTCTGGGAGCTCCAGCAGCGTTTGGACAGCGCTGCCAGGCCCAGGCTGGCATTGCTGGGGTGTCCTGGGCAGGGCCAGGAGTTGGACTCGAGGATCCTGGAGACCTCCCAGGGCTTTCTGGGGATGCTAAAGAGCCCTGTGCTCAGAGGCAGTCACAGCCATTCCATGGGGACATCCCAGGGCACCTTGGGCTGCAAAGGCACCCATCTGTCACAGGCACTCACGGGGGCTCCACGGTGACATCCCAGGAGTCCCCAGGCTGCCAAAGAACTGGGATGTCCCAGACACTCCCAGGGGTTCCTGTCATGGGCAGAGTGGGAGCTTCAGGCAAAAGCTTATTTCTTCAGTGGAGAAATTCTTGCTAAATTATGGGGTGGAGAAATGACACCCTGGAGCCACACTGGATCCTCAAAACTCCTCCAGGAGGCCTAGATTTTTAAAATTCCATCCTATGTAAGGAGACTGGGAGCGTCTGGTTCTAATACCAGCCCCAGACTTTATCAAAAGTTTATGTATAAAGAACTGCAGAAGGGGAATTTACCTGAATTTTTCCACAGGGTTAAAGATTGAATACCAGATATCTTTATATAAATTAAGCTATGATTGATTTTGATCAGGATTAGGCAGAAATATTTATTTATACCACAGAGTAAATTTAAAACAGAGTTATCTACAGCAAAGTAAAGGAGATGAAAATATTATTTGAAAAAAGTGCTCTAGGAAGAAATTTTGGAGTAATTAGGGCCTTGATGGAGTTGTTTGCACCTGTTTCATGAAGACCCTCCTGCTCCAGCAGGAACTGCCTTTCCTGTGCCAGCACTAGGGCAGATCCCACTGCAGGAAAAGCCCCAGGCCAGCCCCAAGACAGTGAAGGCCTCGGGCACAAGTGCAGAGTGCCGTGCTGGCAGCTGTGCCAGGGAGAGCCTGAGGCACCAAAGGCACCTTGGCAGCAGCAGCTGCTCCCAGGCCATGGCCACAAGCCTCCCTTGGCAGCCCGGCCTGGTGGCCAGCACTGCAGAGCTGCTGCTGCTGCTTCAGGGCTCCTTTCTGCCTGGGCTCTGCCCCAGCCCACAGAGTGTGACCTCAGCCCTGAGCCTGGCACAGCCGCTGCGCCTGAGCCCTGCAAAGCCTCAAGGTCACCTGGGCCAGCCGGGCTCTGTCAGCCCCTGGGGAAGGCAGGGCCAGCAAAGGCCACAGAAGGGGCTGCCTTTGCCTGCTGCATGTGGGCTCCAGCAGAGACAAGGAGGAGTCAAGGCAGTGCATGGAGTCCAGGGAGCAGCCCCTTCTCCCCATGCAATCCTGGAATGGTTTGCATGGGAAGAGCTCTGCAGTGCTCATCTCATCCAAACCCCTGCCATGAGCAGGGACATCTTTGAGCAGCTCAGGTTTTCAGAGCCCTGTCCCAGCTGGACTGGAATGTTTCCAGGGACGGGACATTGACCACCTCCCTGGGAACCTGTCCTGCTGGATCACCAACGTCACCATTAAAAATTTCCTCATTATTTCTCCTTGTGTGAACCTCTCTTCCTTTAGTTCCAAACCATCACCCTTTGTGTTATTGTGACAGGCCCTACTGAAACCTTTGCCCACCCTTGCATTTCCCATGAGCCGGGTTTCCATGGCAATTGCCATGCCAGGTGACCCAGGGGTGGTGTCCCAGTGAGGGCTGCCATGGAAACAGTGCCCAGCCCTGCCCCTTTCTGTCTGCCTGAGCTGGCCTTTGGCCCTGGCAGTGGCGTTTGCTGCTGGTTCCGCAGGGCCTGAGCAGCCAGCGCGTCACAGGGCAGGTGGCCATGGCACAAGCCCCCAGCAAGGGATCCCCTCTGCCTCTGGGCACTGACACCAGCCCTGAGCAAGAGGCTGCTACAGTGGGCTCAGTGCAGTGTCCATGGCCAAAGCCCCTTGCAATGGCCCAGGGCAGCTTGGCATGATGATCCAGCCTCACTCCTGGCCCAGGCCAGGCCTGCAGTGCCCTTCCCCACAGCCTGGCTGCACAGAAGCACTTCCAGGGCTCTCTGCAGTTCCCTTGCCCTCACTCTTGCCTCACCCACAAACCTCCCAACTACCCAGCTGGAGCTCCGAGCTGCAAGGAGTTCAAAGCTTGTCTGTCCTTCAGCAGTTGGTCTAATTCTGCCTTCAGCCAACTCTGGATTTGTGTTTATTGTGCAACTTCCTGTGTGTCTCAAACATTCCTTGCATGGTTCTGCCTTGGGGAAGGGAACCTCCTTGGTGGCACCTTGGACTTTGCACACACTTGGGATTTTCTGAAACTCAGGAGATTTAGATTGCTTAAAAAAGGAAGAAAGCTCCTCTTTTCCTGAGTGCAGCCAGATCTCCAAGCAAAGCAGGTGCCAGTTGAGTGAGGAGAGACAGGATGTGGTTGGGGAATGTGGAGCAAGGTTTTCCACACTGGGTCAGACCTCAAGGCACAGCTTCTCTGAGCAGGCCAGACCTCCTTTGAAGAGACCTCGGATCAATACCAATCACTGAATGTTGAAGTCACCTCTGATCTAAAAAGAAAAATACACACTTGAAAAAAGAAATGTGGATTTCTTAGAAAGTTCTTTGAAAGATTTCTCCATAAGTCTAGGAAAAAAGACTTCCTAAATAACTGCACCAAACCAGAGGGAAATCAGGGTACAGCCATGGTTTCTCAGGACTTGCTTGATCCTAATGAGCCCCGTGGTGCATTTGGTGCTGAGCCTTGGAACCTCAGGGCCTGAAAGGAGATTGCACCAAACCTTTCCAGAAGTCAAAGTTAGAAGAGAAACCAAAAGTGTCTCGAGGCATTCATGGGTCCCACTAAGGTCCATCCCCAACACAGGCTCCTCATAGACTCTTTGGAGGAGAGAATTGGAGGCCAGGATTGCCAAAAACCTCTCAGAGATTCAGTGGCAAAAAGAAATACTTAAATTACCCCTGAGTACCTTGAAGCATGAATGAGCCCTGCTGAGTGTTGTTACTGGCTAAAATTCTCAAGGGATTCATTAAAGCAGATTTTTACAGGCCATGATTGCACAAATCTGTCAGTCAGTGTCAAACCCCCCTTTTTTTCCAAACTTTAGGCACACTGAAGAATTAATGAGCCCCACTGAGTGTTGTTACTGACAAAGCCTCTCAAGGGACTCATTAAAGCAGAGAATTGGAGGCCAGGATTGCACAAACCTCTCAGAGACTCCAAGGCAAAAGCCAAACCCAAAGTGCTTAGAAAAACCTGCAGTCCCTGGCAGCATGAAGGAGCCCCCCAGGGCCATTGCTGACCAAGGCTCCTTCCCCAGGGACTCCTTCCAGCACATCCTGGAGGCCACTGGCATGGGAGGGGGATGCTGAGGGCAGCACAAGGGGCTGACAGTGCCCAGCCTTGCTGGGGCTGTGCCAGGAGGCCCCAGGGCCTCAGGACAAGATGTCTCCTCAGTGTCCTTGGTGGCACAGAGGCTGCTGTGGCCCAAGGGCACCAAGACTTGGCTTCTCTTTGTCCCCTCCTGTCATCACTGCCTGCAGTTCTCTGCTCTGCCTGGGGCCTGGGGACACTTTCTGTGTCGTGTCCCTCAGTGGGATCCATTAAAACTTCCAGAAACTTTGGAGTTGGCTTCTGCCTTGGAGTTCTGGAGAGGTTTCTTCATCTCCCTCTCAGGGACTGATGTTCAGGGCCTCAGCACAAAAGGCCCCAGAGGGTCATTAAAGTCCTTGTGCTGTGTCTGTGCTGCTGAGCTGGGCTGAGCTCCTCATCCAGAGGGAGATCCTGGCAACCAAGAAGAGCTTAAAAACACATTTCTCTGGATGAGCAGCTTTTCTGCCAGCCCAGCAGGGCTGGGGCACTGCCTGCAGCCACCCCGGGCACAGCACACAGGCACACAGGGCTTCAGCTCAGCCTGGGCTGGCAGCACAGAGCAGAGCTCACTCAGAGCTCACTGCAGGAGAAATCCTCCCAGGCTTGCAAACAGTCACTCTCTGGCTGGGGGAAGAGAAGCTGCAGCTCCTGCAGGGATCTCCTGAAGCTGCCACATCCCACACCTTGGAGCACCTTCCAGGAGCACTGTGGGAGCTGCTGCAGGGCAGGGATGTGGCCCTAGGGCAGGGCTGGGTTTCCCTGCTGCCCCAGCCCAAGCCCAGCACAAGGCAGCTCCCTGGGGCCAGGCTCTGCTGCAGGGCTGAGCAGCCGGGGCTGCAGCCAGGGGTGCCCAGGGCTGTGGTGCAGAGCAGGGTCCTGCAGCCCAGGGCGCTGTGCTGGCCCAGGGACTCTGCTGCCTGCCAGGGACAGCTCTCAGCCGGCCCGGGGAGCTGCTGCCAGCGCTGGGGAGAAGCTGTGGGGGGAAGGAGCCACCCTGAGCAGGGCAGCTGCTGCTGCTGCTGCTGCTGCTGCTGCTGCTGCTGCTGCTGAGAGGGGCTGTGTGGGGCAGGGCTGCTCCCAGCTCCACACCAGCCTGGGCACAGCTGCGGAGGACACTTGCCAAAAGAAGGTAAGCCTGGCATTGCTGTAAAGATCAGGAACTTCCCTGAGAGTGTTTTCAATTTCCTGCTTGGAGAGGGATTGGAAAGTTTGGGAGATGAGAGAAAGATTTTTACTTTTTAATACATTTTTTCATGTATTTTTAGCTCTGTTAACTACTTATATATATTTATAAAACTATAATTCTTAATTAACAGTTTTCAACTACTATTACCTATTTATATATGTATAATCCTTAATTAACTCTAGTAGGTTTCCTGCCCTTTCTCTTAAATTTTAGAACAATTAGCAGACCTGAATACATTCATGATATACTGTATAGTCTTATTATCAGGAAGAGGACCTACAAAAAGAACATTTTGGTTTTTAACCAGAGTGTGAGCAGTCATTAAAATAAGTGGGACAAAGAAGCCCTTGGACCTGCTCCAATGGGTTGACCCAAGTGTGTATAACTGGGGCAACTGAATCTCCTTTTGCATATTCCTATTAAATATCCTAATTAAAAAAAATTTAGAAATTGCTTAAATCAGGGGCTGCCTAAGCCTCATCCCCTCTGGGACACCTGGAAGCTTCCAATAAAGGTCTGGTTGGTACTTTACTGTTCTAACACTTTTACAAGGTTTTTTTTTTTTTTTTTTCTATTTTAGTTACAGGCAAAAGAAGGATTAGAGAAGCAGAACAGGAAATGCAATCACAAAACCACAGAACATTCTGAGTTGAAAGGGACGCCCAGGATAAAGTAATATATATAGTATATATATTTATAATATAAAGTAATATTGCAACATTTACAGGGACTCCAGAACTGTAACTTTGGGTGGTCAGTCTCCCTGCTGGGAGCCTCCTAAAGGGCCTTCAGCCACTGCTCAGCCCTGCACAGCCCCAGCATCACCTTGGCAGGGCCCAGCAGGGCTCTCCTGAGCTGCCCTTGCCCACCTGCAGACAGAGCCTGCCCCAGCCAGGGCCCTGCAGACAGGCAGGTTTCTGTAGGGCCGGGCCCAGGGCACAGAGGGTGGGATGGGCTCTGTGAGCGCTGGCAGGGACAAGGCTCCTGTCAGGAGGGAAATGTGCAGGCCCAGGGAGATGCTGAGGGAAGGAGAGGGGGCTGAAGAGAGCAGTGCTGGGGGCAGGAGGGCACTGTGGGTGTGTGGGAGGTGGCGTGCCCAGCTGGCTACAGGAACACTGACCTTGCCCAGAGCCCTTTGGAGAGGGGGAGACATTGAGGGATCCCTCTGCTCTGGGCAGGGTCTGGTTTATCCCAGGGTGACAGGGGAGTGTGATTGTGCTCTGATTGCAGCCAAAGCTGCAAACCCAGAGCAGCTGGGAACAAGCCCATCCAGACCCTCACCTTCCCTGAGCCACAGGGAATCCTTTGCCTCTCTCATCTCGCAGTGGCAAACTCTGAGTGCAGCAGAAATGCTGGGGATTTCTGACCTCAGAGAAACAGGAATGATGTGTGGGCAGGAAAATAATGGCTAAACTTCTTTCCTGCTCTCCATGTCCTTTAGAACTGGGAGTGCAGATAGCAAAGGCCTTTCTGCATTAGGAGTGATTTCAGTGACAAATCCTAAAAATCCAGCCTTGTCCCTCTGCCACATGGCCACAAACCCAGGGCAGCAGGGCAGGGATGGCTCCTGGAGAGCCCCCACGCACAGGCCTGGCTCCTGCTGGCACACTCAGACAGCACAACTGGAGCTCAGGCAGGGACCTGGGGGAAGGTTTTCCCAGAGCAGGAACAAGGGTGGGTGAGTCACAGTGGGAGAGTCTACAGGGAATGGCCATGGTTTGGCTGAAAGCAGCCTCTGCTGACTTGTCCCTGTCCTTTCTCCATGAACAGGTGCCCATGGCCAGCCAGAGCAAATGTCCAACAGCAGCTCCATCAGCCACTTCCTCCTGCTGCCATTGGCAGACACGCGGCAGCTGCAGCTCCTGCACTTCTACCTCTTCCTGGGCATCTCCCTGGCTGCCCTCCTGGGCAACGGCCTCATCATCAGCGCCGTAGCCTGCGGCCACCTCCTGCACAGCCCCATGTTCTTCTTCCTGCTCAACCTGGCCCTCACTGACCTGGGCTCCATCTGCACCACTGTCCCCAAAGCCATGCACAATTTTCTCTGGGACACAAGCACCATCTCCTATGAAGGATGTGCTGCACAGCTCTTTTTCTTTATGTTCTTCATTGGAGCAGAGTATTTTCTGCTGACCGTGATGTGCTACGACCGCTACGTGTCCCTCTGCAAACCCCTGCACTACGGGACCCTCCTGGGCAGCAGAGCTTGTGCCCACATGGCAGCAGCTGCCTGGGTCAGTGCCTTTCTCAATGCTCTCATGCACACAGCCAATACATTTTCCCTGCCCCTGTGCCATGGCAATGCCCTGGGTCAGTTCTTCTGTGAAATTCCACACATCCTCAAGCTTTCCTGCCCACATTCCTACTTCAGGGAAGTTGGACTGCTTGTTTTCATTGCCTCTCTATCATTGTTTTGTTTTGTGTTCATGGTTTTCTCCTATGTGCAGATCTTCAGGGCTGTGCTGAGGATCCCCTCGGAGCAGGGACGGCACAAAGCCTTTTCCACCTGCCTCCCTCACTTGGCTGTGCTCTCCCTGCTTCTCAGCACTGCCATGTTTGCTCACCTGAAGCCCCCCTCCATCTCCTCCCCATCCCTGGATCTGGCCCTGTCAGTTCTATATTCGGTGGTGCCTCCAGCGCTGAACCCCCTCATCTACAGCCTGAGGAACCAGGAGCTAAAGACTGCACTGTGGAGACTGATAAATAGATGGTTCCTGGAACACTAAACTGCTGGCCAGTTACTGCAAATCACTTGTAATAAAAGGCATATTTTATAGTTCCTGTTGGTTTAGTTGTTGAGGTTTTTTCCAGTGTTTTTTTTTTTTTTTTATCTTGTCCTCAAAGAAATGTCATTGTGACATTTGTCTTTTTATTTTCTTTCCACCTTCCCTGAGGCCTCAGACTGTGTCAATGAGAGGCTGCACTCTTGGTGGATTTAAAGGAACTCAACGATCTCCCAGCCAAGTTTTCTGCAGAGATCCCCCTTTGGTTCCCTTCTCTGCAGCTGCAGCAGCAATGTCTGTGTGCAGAGCTGGGGGCAGATCAGTGCTGGCACAGCAGCTGTGCCCAGTAGCAGCAGCAGCAGCCCTTGGTGTTACCAGTGCTGCTGCCGTGGCCCTGCCCCGCTGCCCTGCTGGCCCTGGTGTTGCTGTAGGGCCTGAGTGCTCTCGGGGCCGGGCACAGTGCTGGGGGTGGCAGTGCCGGGGCTGCAGCAGGGACAGGCCATGGGCACTGCTGGGGCAGCGCTGACGCCTCAGGCCAGGGCCTGGGGGCTGCAGGCTCCTTGCCCAGGCTCTCTCCAGAACACTTTGCCCAGGCCAATGCTGAGCACCGAAAAGCCCCAGGAGCAGCCCCAGGCTGGCCGGGGGCAGGCTGGGGGCAAACAGCATGGCTGGGGCTCTGCAAGGGGCCTGGGGGAGACAAGGGGAAGGAGCAGCAGAGCAGGGGCTGATCCATCCCCACTGCGCTGGACACCCCAGGGCATCGTCCCACAGCGTCCTCATGCACCTGCCAACAACATCCCCCCTCTGCAGCCCTGGCCTCTCCCCCAGCTCACACAGGTGCCACATCCTTGCAGGCACAGACACGGCAGCACTGCCTCAGGAGCCCCTGTTTGCACTGCCCAGAGCAGGCGTCAGCACCCCCATGGTGTTGGTGTGGGGAGATGAACCTGAGGGAGCACAAGTGCCATCAGCCCCTGGGGCCAGGAAGGGCTGGGGGACAGCAAGGAAACCACTCAGGTTTGTGGTGGCCTCTGAAGTCACACAGGAAGTTTGTTCCCATTAGCTGTGAATTTTCTGTGCCACTGCAGACATTGTTGCTCAGAGCCAGGGCTGCCTGGCAGCCACCTCCAAACTGCCCTGATATATTTCTTTTGCTTCACCTTGGCTTTTGTTATTTTCCCCTTGTCTGGATTTCTTCTTGTTGCTCACCCCTGTTCCTTGCCTTTACAGACAGCCCCTCCCTGGTTGCCCTTTCCTCTCTGGCCCCACTCCCCATTTCAGTTCCTGACTTGGCACCATGGGAAGGCCCCTTGGGGAGCAGGATCATCCTCCAAGTGCTGCAGGAATTGTCTGCAGGCTCCTGCAGTGCCTCGTGCTGCTCCTTTGCCAGAAGCACCACAGGCCAGGGGGGCCCATCTGGGCTGGTTGGTCATGCTGTGCGGCTCCCTGTTGTGGGCAAGGAGGAGGAGCTGCAGAGGCTCAGCAGGACTGACAGGATGGGCTTTGGGGCTGTGAGGAGAAGCTGAGGGACCTGGGCTGCTGCACCTTGTGAAGAGGAGGCCTAGGGCTCATCCTGCAACTGCTGCAAGGGTGGTTTCAGATAATCTCAGAATCAGCAAGGCTGGAAAAGACCTTGGACATCATCAAGTCCAACCTGTGCCCTGACACTGCCTTGTCTCCCCTGAACCTCCTCTTCTCCAGGATAAGCAACACAAGAGAGAGCTGTTCCTAGCTCGATGGGCCCATGATGCTTCAGGACATCAAGGCAGAGATGCCACCTATAAGTGGGCACGAGACCGAGGGGTGGATCTAACCATAGACAGTATCTCCCAGGTTATCCATGACTGTGAGACATGTGCTTCCATCAAACAGGCCAAGCGGGTGAAGCCCCTATGGTATGGGGGACGGTGGTCTAAATATAAGTATGGGGAAGCCTGGCAGATTGACTACATCACCCTTCCCCAGACCCGCCAAGGCAAGCGCTACGTGCTGACCATGGTAGAAGCCACCACTGGATGGCTGGAGACCTACCCTGTGCCCCATGCGACTGCCCGGAATACCATCCCGGGCCTTGAAAAACAAGTCCTTTGGAGACATGGCACCCCTGAGAGAATTGAGTCAGACAATGAGACCCATTTCAAGAACAGCCTTGTAAACACCTGGGCTAGAGAACATGGCATTGAATAAATATATCACATCCCTTATCATGCACCAGCTGCCGGGAAAGTTGAATGATGCAATGGCCTGCTTAAAACCACCTTGAAGGCACTGGGTGGGGGGTCTTTCAAGAACTGGGAGATTAATTTAGCAAAGGCTACATGGTTAGTGAACACCAGAGGTTCCACCAACCGAGCAGGCCCTGCCCAGTCTGAGCCCCTGAGAACAATAGATAGGGATAAAGTTCCAGTAGTACACATGAGAGGTATGCTGGGAAAAACTGTTTGGGTTAATTCTGCCTCCAGCAAAGACAATCCCATCCGTGGGGTTGTCTTCGCTCAGGGACCAGGTTGCACTTGGTGGGTAATGCAAAAAGATGGACAGACCCGATGCATACCTCAAGGAGACCTTGTTTTAAAGTGAACTACCCATGCCACTGTATCTGTACCCATATCTGCATGTATATATGTATATAATTAAAGTAGTGCATGTATGTATATAGTTTAGCAGTTTAAATTCAAATCTAATATGTTAGTATGAGAAAAAAATTCGGGTGGATTAATGTTGGGGGTTAGACTTGTTTATCCTTTTCACCTATAGAATTTTTTCCCAAGAGTTGCAAGGCAACTGATTGCCGGGTACTTATCAGTACTCAGGTGAAATAAAGCATGGAAGCTGGCACTTGGCTACACCCTTTGTCTGCGGGAGTTCCCCCGTGGGGGGGGGGGGGGGGGGGGAGAAAGACGGGGGCTGGGGGGGGCAGCTTCACTTTTTGGTGTGGTCTGCATCGAGAGCAGACGGGGCTGCCGCTGCCGTTGCTGTGTGAGTTTCTTACTGGCACCACCGGGATCTGACCTGGAGAGAGAGAGCTGCCATCGTCTGCTTGTGTGCCCAGATCCAGATTCCTCTTTTTGCTGCCCTGCTGGAGCTGTCTCGGCCCTGTCCCACTGCCTCGGCGTTGTTTTAGAGCTGCACTGCCCCACGGGCCCGCACTGGCCTCCCTGCCGGACATCTCTGCCCTCCAGTGACCACCGACGAGCTCCGAACTTCATCCGATCCACCAGCCCGGGATTCCCCACCGTTCCAGCTTAGTACTTTTCTTTGAAGTCCCCCAGAGACCAGACTGCCCCGGGTTTTGTGGGACCAAGCTCCGTCAAGGTCCCGGTTCTGTTTTCGCTATTAATTGCTGTAGTTGTTGTTGTTTGTTTGCCTTGTTATACCTATTAGTAAAGAACTGTTATTCCTATTCCCATATCTCTGCCTGAGAGCCGTTTTAATTTTCTAAATTATAATAATTTGAGGGAAGGGGATTTGAATTATCCATTCCAAGAGAGGCCCTGCCTCTCTTAGCAGATACCTGTCTTCTTTCAAAACCA
>JAJEOU010002097.1:116631-160036 GCA_021534815.1 Acrocephalus arundinaceus
GAAAAGAGCGTACTTGTGTTCTCTTCCACTGGCAGTTGTTTACGGTGGTGCTTCTTCAGCCCGTGTCACTTGTTCCTGCTCCTCTTCATCCATGAGACCAAAGCTTTCACCTTCCGGCCAGTTGGTAATAACTTCCAAAATCCCAGGGCGGGGTTGGGTCCAATACGGGCGCGCTGTGTGATGAGGGCAATCCATTTGCTCCATGTGGCGTCGGTGGCATGGTGGTAGAGGAACCTTTCCTTTAAACATCCACCCCAGCACAGGCAGTCGGGGTGCCAGGAGGAGTTGCGCCTCTGTACCAATCACCTCCGAGGCGGCTTGAACTCCTTCATAGCGGCCAAGATTTCCTTCTCTGTGGGAGTATAGTTGGCTCAGACCCTCTGTAGCTTCGGCTCCAAGATCCCAGTGGTCGCCTCGAGTCTCACCCGGCACCTTCTGCCATAGGCTCCAGGACAGGCCATTGTTCCCGGCTGCTGAGTAGAGCACATTCTTTACCTCTGGTCCCGTTCTCACTGGGCCAAGGCTACCGCATGAGCGATCTCCTGCTTGATCTGGGCAAAGGCTTGCTGCTGTTCAGGGCCCCAGTGGAAATCATTCTTCTGCGGGTAACCAGGTAGAGAGGGCTCACAATCTGGCTGTACTCGGGAATGTGCATTCTCCAAAAGCCTATGCACCTAGGAAAGCTTGTGTTTCCTTCTTGCTGGTTGGTGGAGACATTGCAGTGATCTTGTTGATTACCTCTGTGGGTATCTGGCGACGACCATCTTGCCACTTTACCCCTAAGAACTGGATCTCTCGGGCAGGTCCCCTGACCTTGCTCTTCTTGATGGCAAAGCGCGGCTTCCAGGAGAATCTGGATGATCTTCTCCCCTTTTTCAAACACTTCATTGCTGTGTTCCCCCACACAATGATGTCATCGATGTACTGCAGATGTTCTGGAGCCTCTCCCTTTCCAGTGCAGCCTGGATCAGTCCATGGCAGATGGTGACTGTGCTTCCACCCCTGGGGCAGTCGGTTCCAGTGTACTGCACGCCCCTCCATGTGAACGCAAACTGAGGCCTGCACTCTGCAGCCAGAGGAATGGAGAAAAATGCATTAGCAATGTCAATATGTGCATACCATTTGCTTGCCTTGGACTCCAGCTCATACTGAAGCTCCAGCATGTCCGGCACAGCAGCGCTCAGCGGTGGTGTCACTTCATTCAATGCAACCATCTCTCCCACTGATGGTTCCTGTCGCATTGTAGGCATGAACCGGAAATGGAAGGCAGCTGTATGGAGCCCCACACGACAAGTTGCACAAGCCACTGAAGGAGAAGGTGGATCGAGTCAACTTGCGGAACTCAAAGCCATTCAGTTAGCCCTGGACATTGCTGAAAGAGAGAAGTGGCCAAAGCTCTACCTCTACACTGATTCGTGGATGGTGGCCAATGCTCTGTGGGGTTGGCTGGAAAGGTGGAAAAAGGCCAACTGGCAGCGTCGGGGAAAACCAATCTGGGCTGCTGATGAGTGGAAGGACATTGCCACTCGGGTAGAGAAGCTACCTGTGAAAGTCCGCCATGTAGATGCCCATGTCCCCAAGAGCAGAGCTAATGAGGAGCACCGAAACAATAAGCAAGTAGATCAAGCTGCCAAGATAGAAGTATCAAAGATAGACTTAGACTGGCAGCACAAGGGAGAGCTGTTCCTAGCTCGATGGGCCCATGATGCTTCAGGACATCAAGGCAGAGATGCCACCTATAAGTGGGCACGAGACCGAGGGGTGGATCTAACCATGGACAGTATCTCCCAGGTTATCCATGACTGTGAGACATGTGCTGCCATCAAACAGGCCAAGCGGGTGAAGCCCCTATGGTATGGGGGACGGTGGTCTAAATATAAGTATGGGGAAGCCTGGCAGATTGACTACATCACCCTTCCCCAGACCCGCCAAGGCAAGCGCTACGTGCTGACCATGGTAGAAGCCACCACTGGATGGCTGGAGACCTACCCTGTGCCCCATGCGACTGCCCGGAATACCATCCTGGGCCTTGAAAAACAAGTTCTTTGGAGACATGGCACCCCTGAGAGAATTGAGTCGGACAATGGGACCCATTTCAAGAACAGCCTTGTAAACACCTGGGCTAGAGAACATGGCATTGAATGGATATATCACATCCCTTATCATGCACCAGCTGCCGGGAAAGTTGAACGATGCAATGGCCTGCTTAAAACCACCTTGAAGGCACTGGGTGGGGGGTCCTTCAAGAACTGGGAGATTAATTTAGCAAAGGCCACATGGTTAGTGAACACCAGAGGTTCCAGCAACCGAGCAGGCCCTGCCCAGTCTGAGCCCCTGAGAACAATGGATGGGGATAAGGTTCCAGTGGTACACAGGAGAGGTATGCTGGGAAAACTGTTTGGGTTAATCCTGCCTCCAGCAAAGACAATCCCATCCGTGGGGTTGTCTTCGCTCAGGGACCAGGTTGCACTTGGTGGGTAATGCAAAAAGATGGACAGACCCGATGCATACCTCAAGGAGACCTTGTTTTAGGGTGAACTACCCATGCCACTGTATTCGTACCCACATCTGCATGTATATATGTATATAATTAAGGTAGTGCATGTATGTATATAGTTTAGCAGTTTAAATTCAAATGTAATATGTTAGTATGGGAAAAAATTCGGGGTGGATTAATGTTGGGGGTTAGACTTGTTTATCCTTTTCACCTATAGAATTTTTTCCCAAGGGTTGCAAGGCAACTGATTGCCGGGTACTTATGAGTGCTCAGGTGAAAACAAAGCCTAGAAGCTGGCACTTGACTACACCCTTGTCTCCGGGAGTTTTCCCCGAGGCGGGGGGGGGGGGGGGGGGAGAAAGACGGGGGCTGGGGGGGGGACAGCTTCACTTGGTGGTGTGGTCTGCGTCGGGAATGGACGGGGGCTGCCATTGCTGCGTGAGTTTCTCACGGCACCGCCGGGATCTGATCCTGGAGAGAGAGAGCTACCATCATCTGCTCGTGTGCCCGGATCCGGATTCCTTTTTTTGCTGCCCTGCTGGAGCGGCCTCGGCTGGGCATCCTGTCCCACTGCCTCGGCGCTGTTTTGGAGCTGCACTGCACCGCGGGCCCGCACTGGCCTATCCTGCCAGACCCCTTTGCCTTCTAGTGACTACTGACGGAGCTCTGAACTTCATCTGATCCACCAGCCCGGGATTCCCCACTGTTCCAGCTTGGTACCTTTTTCTCTGGAGTCCCCCAGAGACCAGACTGCCCCGGGTTTTGTGGGACCAAGCTCCATCAAGGTCCCTGGTTCTGTTTTTTTTTCGCTATTAATTGCTGTAGTTGTTGTTGTTTGCCCTGTTATACCTATTAGTAAAGAACTGTTATTCCTATTCCCATATCTCTGCCTGAGAGCCGTTTTAATTTTCTAAATTATAATAATTTGAGGGAAGGGGATTTGAATTATCCATTCCGAGAGAGGCCCTGCCTCTCTCTAGCAGATACCTGTCTTCTTTCAAAACTAAGACATTTTCTCATAGATTTTAGAGCAATTAGCAGATCTAAGTACTTTCCTGAGATGCTGTATAAACTTAACAGGAAGACGACCTAAAAGAAGAACATTCTGTTTTTTAACCATAGTGTTAAAAAAAAAAAAAAATGCAAAGCAGCCCTTGGACATACTCCAGTGGGTTGACCAAAGGGTGTGTAACTGGGGAAACTGAATTACCTTGTTGATGTTCCTGTTTAATGTCCTAATAATACCCTTTAATAGGTTTCTGAACTCAGGGGCTGGTGTTCCCAATCCCCAGTGGGACACCTTGAAGCTTCAAATAAAATTCTGGTTTACACTTTACTGTTCTAAAGCTGTTACAAGTTTGTTTTTTTTCTCTATTGATTATAGGTAACAGCAGGATGATAGAAGCCTAAGAGGAGTTGTAATCACAGAATCACAGAACATTCTGAGTTGAAAGGAACACACAGGATCATCAAAGTAATGTTTCATCATTTACAGAGACTCTCTGCCAGCTGTCTCTGCCCTGCCCTCCCAGGCACAGCACCACCACATCTGCTCTTGTTTCTGCACTGCCCTGATCCTGTCCCTGTCATCTGGTGCTCTCAGGGAGGCTCTGGCCTTTGCAGCAGCTGAGTCAGGCACTGCCCTTGGCATTCCTGCCAGGCAGCTGTGGCCATGGCAATGGGGTGTCCAAGCTTCCCTGGGCCCTGTGGGGCTGTGGGCAAAGCAGTCCATGGGAAAGGGGAATGAGCTGAGCCCCCTCCCTGAGATCCCATCATGGGCACACCCAGGGATCTCCTTGCTGTGTCCTTCCCAGCTCTGAGCTGCCCTCCTGGCTGCAAATCTGTGCCAGAGCCCCTGGGAGTTCCCTGAATGTGCCCCGGGGAAGTGCAGAGATGCCAGAGCTGAGGAAATGCTGCTGGGTTTGCCAAGGGAGCCGGGAGTGTCCTTGGCAGAAGGGGGTGCTGAGACCTTGCCCAGAGCCCTTTGGAGAGGGGGAGACATTGAGGGATCCCTGTGCTCTGGGCAGGGTCTGGTGTATCCCAGGGTGACAGGGGAGTGTGATTGTGCTCTGATGCAGCCAAAGCTGCAAACCCAGGGCAGTTGGGAACAAGCCCATCCAGCCCCTCACTGTGCCCTGAGCCACAGGGAATCCTTTGCCTCTCTCATCTCTCAGTGGAAAACTCTTGGGTGCAGCAGAAATGCTGGGGATTTCTGACCTCTGAGATGCAGGAATGATTTGTGGGCAAGAAAATAATGGCAGAAATTCCTTCCTGCTCTCCATGTCCTTTAGAAGTGGGAGTGCAGATGGCAACAAGCCTGTCTGCATTAGGAGTGATTCCAATGACAAATCCTGAATATCCAGCCTTGTCCCTCTGCCACATGGCCACAAACCCAGGGCAGCAGGGCAGGGATGGCTCCTGGAGAGCCCCCACGCACAGGCCTGGCTGCTCCTGGCACACTCAGACAGCACAACTGGAACTCAGGCAGGGACCTGGGGAAAGGTTTTCCCAGAGCAGGAACAAGGGTGGGTGAGTCACAGCAGGACAGTCTGCAGGGAATGGCCCAGGTTTGGCTCAGAGCAGCCTCTGCTGACTTGTCCCTGTCCTTTCTCGATGAACAGGTGCCCATGGCCAGCCAGAGCAAATGTCCAACAGCAGCTCCATCAGCCACTTCCTCCTGCTGCCATTGGCAGACGCGCGGCAGCTGCAGCTCCTGCACTTCTGCCTCTTCCTGGGCATCTCCCTGGCTGCCCTCCTGGGCAACGGCCTCATCATCAGCGCCGTAGCCTGCGGCCACCTCCTGCACAGCCCCATGTTCTTCTTCCTGCTCAACCTGGCCCTCACCGACCTGGGCTGCATCTGCACCACTGTCCCCAAAGCCATGCACAATTCCCTCTGGGACACCAGGACCATCTCCTATGCAGGATGTGCAGTCCAAGTATTTTATTTTGTCTTTTTCATCTCGGCAGAGTTTTCCCTCCTGACCATCATGTGCTATGACCGCTACGTGTCCATCTGCAAACCCCTGCACTACGGGACCCTCCTGGGCAGCAGAGCTTGTGCCCACATGGCAGTGGCTGCCTGGGCCAGTGCATTTCTCTATTCACTGCTGCACACAGCGAACACATTTTCCCTGCCCCTGTGCCATGGCAATGCCCTGGGCCAGTTCTTCTGTGAAATCCCTCCGATCCTAAAGCTCTCATGTTCGAAATCCTACTTCAGGGAATACGGTCTCCAGCACAGCCATGGAGGCTCTTTGGGCTCTGGACTTTTCCTGCAGCCACCAAGAGCAGCTGAGCTGTGCCTTTGGCATAGTCAGGCCTGCCCAGCATTGCAGGCAATGCCCAGCAATTCCTTGTGTGTGCCTGGCCTTGCTGTCAGCCCCGGCAGCGGCTGCGTGGCCCCTTTGTGCGGCGCTGGCCCAGCCATGGTGCCACAGCCCCTGTGCAGGCCCAGGGCAGGACAGGAGCATTGCGGCTGGGAAGGGCCCCTGTGCCGTGGTGCCCACAGCAGCCTTGGGGCTCTGTGCCCCATGGCCTCCCTGCTGGGCAGCCTCTGCCAGCTCCTGCACAGCCCGGGGCACCTGTGGGCCTGCACAGACAGCCCTGCCCCGGGCTCTGCCAGGCTCTGGGCCAGCAGAGAGGCCGCGCAGGGCTGGCCATGGCCGGCAACAGGCCCTGAGCCCCGCAGGAGGATGGAGCTGGGCCACAGCCAAAGTGCCCCACAAACCTGGGCTGAGCAGCCAGGGCTGGCAAGGGCTGGGGACAGAGGATGGTGCTGACAAATGTCCTGGGCCCCCTCCCTGCTCTGGCCATGCCACCAAGGGCACAGAGCAGCCTCCTCTCTGGGCCCCTTGCCTGTTTTCAATTCCTTCCCCAGGCGCTGGCCCTGCCCCACAAGGCCTGGGCTGAGTCCTGCCCCTACACGCTCACCCAGGCTGAGATGGACACTGATGCTTTCTCTGCCAGGCTCTCTCAGCCCAGCCCAGCTTCCTCCAAGCTCTGCCAGCTGCCCTGAGCTCTGGGCAGCACCAAGGGCCTCTCCCCAGCACAGCCCAGCCGCCTCTGGCCCCACAGCTCTGCTCAGGCCAGGCTGCTCTGGGCAGGGGCCCCACGGCCTCAGCCCCTGGCAAGGGCACAGCAGCAGCTGCAGCTCAGACAGGGCTCAGCCCCAGCCATGGGGAAGGGGCTGGGCCAAGGGAAAAGGAGGCTCCCTGTGTGCCCTGCTCCCCTGTGGCTGAGGTGCTGAGAGCTCTGCAGCCCCTGCTGCCATCCCATCTGCCCAGGCCAGCACAACAGCCGCAGCATTGGGGCCCTCCAGAGCTGCTCCTGCTGCAGGCCCAGGGCCCATGCCAAAGCTGGGGCAGGCAGAAAGCTGTGCCCATTTCTGTTCATTGCTGCTTTGTTGGGGATGGAACCTCAGCCCCTTGGAGATTGGTGATGAATTTTACGACTCCAGAGGCCTCTTTTTTCTTGTGCTGTTCCATTCAGGAATTCATTGAGAAAAGCCCATAAACATTTTTCCGCACATCCAAAAAAGAAAAACCTCCGGGAATTATTAAAGCTTTTTATTCTTCTGTGGTCAGTTAGAAAGATTTCAGAAGTGTATTCCAAGTGAATAGACTATAAAGAAAAAAAATGCAGAGACAACAGTTTTTTCCTATCTTCTTTTCCTGTTAGTAGATCAGTATCAACAATGTTCAACTGGTATTTACACCCAGTACCTTCTAATAAAGTCTGAAATTATATGAAAATTAGGACCCTTCATGGCTGACAATCAATCAGACTTCGTCTTTACCCCCTCCAACTCGTGGAACTCCTATGGATCAGGAGCAGTGTGGCCAGCAGAAGCAGGGCAGTGATTCTTCCTCTGTGCTTGGCAGGGGTTGGGCAGCACCTTGAGTGGGCCCCCATTTAAGGACGGACATGGAGGGGCTAAAGCATGTTTAGAGAAGGGCAAACAGGCTGGTGGGGGGTCAGGAACACAGGTCCTGTGAGGAGGTGCTGAGGGAGCTGGGGTTGTTTATGCTGGAGAAGAAGAGGCTCAGGGGAGAAATCACTCTCTACAACTCCCTGACACAAGAATGCAGGGAGGTGGGGTTGGCTCTTTTCCCACAGAATAGTGATAGGAGAAGAGGACACCATCTTAAACTGCACCAGGGGGCATTTAGGCTGGACTTTAGGAAATATTCTTCACAAATTGGTGATTGGGCTTTGAGATGGGCTGACCAGGGTGGTGGGTGTGTCACCATCCCTGGAAGTGTTGAAGGAAAGACTGGATGTGGCACTCAGTGCCATGGGCTGGGTGACAAGGTGGTGTTGGGTTGCACTTGATGCTCCCCGAGGTCTTTTCCAGCCTGGTGGTTCCCTGATGATGGTGACACTGCAGGGCCCTGGGGAAGCAAGGGGCCATTGTGACACTACAGGACCTGGTGGCACTAAGTGGACCAGAGTGACACTGTGTATGACATGGCACCATAGAGCCAAAGGGCCATTGTGACACTGTGTGGCCTGGTGGCACTCAGAGGACCAGAGTGACACTGTGTATGACATGGCACCATAGAGCCAAGGGGCCATTGTGACACTGTGGGGCTGAATGGAAGCAAGGAGTCCATGGTGACACTCTGGGGCCTGGTGGAACCACAGAGACCACGGTGACCCTGTAGGGCCTTGTGGAACCAAGGGGCCATTGTGCCACTGCAGAACCAAGGAGAGCCTTGGGAGAGCCTGGGGCCCAATGGAATCCAGGGGCCATTGTTCCATTGCAAGGACACTTGGAACTGAGGGAACACTTGTGACCCTGAGGTGCCCCATGGAACCAAGGGTCCCTGGTGACACTGCAGGATCTTGTGTGACCAGGGCTCCATGGTGACACTGCAGCACCAAGGAATTCCTGGTGGCCCTCTGAGGCCTGATGGAACCGAGAGGCCACTGTGACACTGCAGGGCCTTGTGGAACCCTGCAGAGCTTTGGGACAGAGCAGGACTTCGTGTCATGATGGGGCCATTGTGACACTGCAGGACCCCCTGTAACCAAGGGTCCAGGGTTGCTCCTCAGGGATTCCTGGAATGAAGGAAACATGTTTGACATCCTTGTGGTGCCCCTTGGGAGCAAGAGGCCATTGTGACACCGTGGAAGCAAGGAGACCATTGCTGCACTGCCAGACCTCATGAAACCAAGGATCCATTGTGACACTGCAGGGCCTTGGGGGACCAAGGCACCATTGTGAAACTGAAGAGCCTAAGGATCAAAGGGACTTTGTGAAACCAAGAGGTCCCATAGAACCAAAGGGACATTGTGACACTGGGAGGCCTCATGGAATCATGGAGACCATTGTGACTCTTTTGGACCTCCTGGAACCATGGTGAAACCAAGTTGGCTGGGGGTGTTGATCTTCTGGATGGCAGGAGGGCTCTGCACAGGGCCCTGGACAGGCTGGATCCAGGGCCCAAATCCAATGTCACGTTTAAAAAGTCCTGGTGCTGGGTCCTGCACTTTGGCCACAACAATCCCTGCAGCACAACAGGCTGGGGACAGAGTGGCTGGACAGCAGCCAGGCAGAAAGGGACCTGCAGGGAGTGATGGACAGCAGGCTGGACATGAGGCAACAGCGTGCCCAGGTGGCCAAGAAGGCCAATGGCACCTGGCCTGGATCAGGAATGGTGTGGCCAGCAGGAGTAGGGCAGTGATTCTTCCCCTGTGATCAGCATTGGTTGGGAAGCACCTCGAGTGCTGTGTCCAGTTCTGGGACCCTCAATTAAGGAAGGACATGGAGGGGCTGGAGCATGTCCAGAGAAGGGCAACAAGGCTGGTGAGGGGTCTGGAGCACAAGTCCTGTGAGGAGTGTCTGAGGGAGCTGGGGTTGTTTATCCTGGAGAAGAGGAGGCTCAGGGGAGACAAGGCAGCGTCAGGCCACAGGTTGGACTTGATGATATCCAAGGTCTTTTCCAACGTTGCTGATTCTGGGATTCTCTGAAACCACCCTTACAGAAGTTTCAGGATGAGCCCTGGGCCTGCTCTTCAGAAGGTCCAGCAGCCCAGGTCCCTCAGCTTCTCCTCACAGCCCCAGAGCCCATCCTGTCAGTCCTGCAGAGCCTCTGCAGCTCCTCCTCCTTGCCCACAACAGGGAGCCTCACAGACAGAAACACCAGCCCAGATGGGCCCCCCTGGCCTGTGGTGCCTCTGGCAAGGGAGCAGCACGAGGCACTGCAGGAGCCTGCAGACAATTCCTGCAGCACTTGGAGGATGATCCTGCTCCCCAAGGGACGTTCCAATGGTGCCAAGTAAGGAACTGAAATGGGGAGTAGGGCATGAGATTAAGAGGCAAACAGGGATGGGCTGTTTGCAGGGGAGGGAACAGGGGTGAGCTAAACGAAGAAATTTGTAGCAGTAAGAGTAAAGAGGGCAAAGGGGAAGCAAAGGAAATGCTCAGGGCAATTTGGGGGTGGCTGCCAGGCAGCCCTGGCTCTGAGTAACAACGTCTGCAGTGGCACAGGAAACTCCCAGCTGATGGGAACAAACTTTCTGTGTGACTTCAGAGGCCACCACAAAGCTGAGTGGTTTCCCTGCTGTGCCCCAGCCCTTGCTGGCCCCAGGGGCTGATGGCATTTGTGCTCCCTCAGCTTCATCTCCCCCCACCAACACCATAGGGGTGCTGACGCCTGCTCTGGGCAGTGCAAACAGGGGCTCCTGAGGCAGCGCTGCCGTGTCTGTGCCTGCAAGGATGCGGCACCTGTGTGAGCTGGGGGAGAGGCCAGGGCTGCAGAGGGGTGATGTTGTTTGCAGGTGCATGAGGACGCTGTGGGACGCTGCCCTGGGGTGTCCAGCGCAGTGGGGATGGATCAGCCCCTGCTCTGCTGCTCCTTCCCCTTGTCTCCCCCAGGCACCTTGCAGAGCCCCAGCCATGCTGTTTGCCCCCAGCCTGCCCACGGCCAGCCTGGGGCTGCTCCCGGGGCTTTTCTGTGCTCAGCATTGGCCTGGGCAAAGTGTTCTGGAGAGAGCCTGGGCAAGGAGCCTGCAGCCCCCAGGCCCTGGCCTGAGGCGTCAGCGCTGCCCCAGCAGTGCCCATGGCCTGTCCCTGCTGCAGCCCCGGCACTGCCACCCCCAGCACTGTGCCCGGCCCCGAGAGCACTCAGGCCCTACAGCAACACCAGGGCCAGCAGGGCAGCGGGGCAGGGCCATGGCAGCAGCACTGGCAACACCAAGGGCTGCTGCTACTGCTGCTGGGCACAGCTGCTGTGCCAGCACTGATCTGCCCCCAGCTCTGCACACAGACATTGCTGCTGCAGCTGCAGAGAAGGGAACCAAAGGGGCATCTCTACAGAAAATTTGGCTGGGATATTCCTGAGTTCCTTTAAAGCCACAAAGAGCGCAGCCCCTCACTGACACAGTCTGTGGCTACAGGGAAGGTTGAGAGAAACAAAATGAGTAATGGCACTAAAAATGGCATTTCATTGTGGCCAGTACTGTAAAAGTAAAACAAAGAAAAAGAACCTCCAAAATAAAACCAACAAGAAGCATCAAAAATTACTTTTATTAAAAGTGATTTGTAGAAATGGGCAGAAGTTTATGTTTTTGAAAACCATGCAGTCATTATTCTCCTCACTGCAGCCTTGAGCTCCTGGTTCCTCAGGGTGTAGATGAGGGGGTTCAGGGCTGGAGGCACCACCGAGTACAGAACTGACAGGGCCACATCCAGTGATGGGGACGAGATGGAGGGAGGCTTCAGGTAGGCAAACATGATCGTGCTGAGGAACAGAGAGAGCACGGCCAGGTGAGGGAGGCAGGTGGAAAAGGCCTTGTGCCGTCCCTGCTCAGAGGGGATCCTCAGCACAGCCCTGAACATCTGCACATAGGAGAAAACAATGAACACAAAACAGCTACTTGATAAAGAGATGGAAAACACAATGAGCCCATATTCCCTGAGATAGGATTTTGAACAGGAAAGCTTCAGGATGTGTGGGATTTCACAGAAAAACTGCCCCAGGGTATTGCCATGGCACAGGGGCAAAGAAAATGTATTGGCCATGAGTAGCATACTAGTGAGAAAGGCACTGGCCCATGCAGCTGCTGCCATGTGGGCACAAGCTCTGCTGCCCAGGAGGGTCCCGTAGTGCAGGGGTTTGCAGATGGACACGTAGCGGTCGTAGCACATGATGGTCAGAAGGAAATACTCTGATCCAATGAAGAAGATAAAGAAAAAGACTTGAGCAGCACATCCTTCATAGGAGATGGTTGTGGTGTCCCAGAGGGAATTGTGCATGGCTTTGGGGACAGTGGTGCAGATGCAGCCCAGGTCGGTGAGGGCCAGGTTGAGCAGGAAGAAGAACATGGGGCTGTGCAGGAGGTGGCCGCAGGCTACGGCGCTGATGATGAGGCCGTTGCCCAGGAGGGCAGCCAGGGAGATGCCCAGGAAGAGGCAGAAGTGCAGGAGCTGCAGCTGCCGCGTGTCTGCCAATGCCAGCAGGAGGAAGTGGCTGATGGAGCTGCTGTTGGACATTTCTTCACTCTGCCCATGGAGTCCTTTTGAAGGAGGAGACAGTGACAAGTCAGGGCAGATTTTTCTGAGCAATGCCAAAGCCCTTTCTCCCAGCCCTGCCCCTGCTGCTCTGTGCTACCCAATTCTCCTTTTCTCAGAGCCCTTCCTTCAGCCCCTCAGGGCCTGGAGCTCTAATGGGATCTGGCCCCGTGGCTGTGATGAGCAGGGGCTCTGCCCATGGACACCCAGGGGTCAGCTCTGCTCTGCAGCACTGGGGTCATGGGAATGGGGACAGGAGCCAGTCCTGGGCTTGGACTTCATCAGCCCAAAGTGCTCCTGAGGCAGAGGAGCTTGGCAGCATCTCCTGTGCCAGGGCTGAGGAACGGTGATGGCCAAAGGCAGTTGGAGAGGGTTTCCTGCTGTGCCCTGCAGGGAGATCAGAGAGAACTGTGCAAGGCAAGAGCCTTGGAAGGAACTCAATGAAGGGTGAGGGGAGCTGCTCTGTCCCTCCATCTGTCCCCAGCTGCTCTTTCTGATATCGAGGGCAGTCCCTGTGTTCCCCTGAAAATCGGCCTGACACAGCTGAGAGCAGAGGGAGCCACAGCAGAGCAAACTGGCTCAGCCTTTCTCAGAGTCACAGTCCAATCCATGGCCCAGGACACTCCTGTCCCCCAGTGTCCCCTGGAGGCAGCTCACAGCTTGGGTGGCATCTCGAGGACACACCAAGGGTCCTGTCTATGGCCCTGCTTGAGTAGAATCAGCTCCTTCCCATCCTGCCAACTTGCCCTACCCAGAGCTGCTGGGGGCAGAGGGAGCTGAGACATCTCATTTGTGGTGTCTTGGCATGGGGATCTATAAAAAAAATGAAATCATGGAATAGTTCAGTTTGGAGAGGACTTTCAATATCCCAGCACAGCTTGGTGGCACTTCCCCCCCACTGCCTGCCCAGGGCTCTGCTGCCTGCAGCTGTCCCTGCCTGCAGCTGCTTCCCTGGGCCCAGGGCTGGGCCCTGCCAGTGCTGCCTGGGCCCAGCCCAGCCCTGAGGGCTCAGCTCTGCCCTGCAGAGCCCTCCCAGCTCAGGCACTGCCCAGGGCCAGCTCTGGCTCTGCAGGCTCTGATGGCAACGTCAGAGCAACCCTGAGGAGGCTGGAAAAGCAACCCTGGTGCTGCCTGCAAGGGACCCTGTTCTGATTTCTGTCACTGCCTGGTTTATTAGGATCAGTGATTTATTTTTCTCGACCTGAGCTGAAAGATGAATATCTATAATTGATTTCCCATTCAGGCAACACAGAGCAGTAGATTAAAAAAGCTGAATTTTTTTTTGTTGTGCAGTCCTGGCCCTGCTATGCTCCCTGTATAATCTGCTTGGAAATATTTTGCAGTTAAATGTCAAGCAAGGAGCAGTCCTGAACAATGCAGCATCCTCAGCACACAAGGAGAACACTTCCACATCTTACCAGCTGTCTCCTTCCACCCAGATCTTGTCCCCCAGTGCTGGCAGCAGCTCCCAGGACGGCTGAGAGCTGTCCCTGGCAGGCAGCAGAGTCCCTGGCCAGCACAGCGCCCTGGGCTGCAGGACCCTGCTCTGCACCACAGCCCTGGGCACCCCTGGCTGCTCTACACAAAAGAGCATCAGAGAATGTACTCACCGAGTCTGTAGGCATTGGGATGTTGCAGCTTGAGGAGATCACTGCAGGAGCTGCAGCTGCATTGTCCTGCAGCCAGAGGTTCCTGTGCCAAGGGCTGGCAGTGATTCTCCCCCAGTCCCTTCTCAGCACCTTCCCAGCCCTGAGTGATTGAAGCTCTCTGTGCCTGTGTGCTGTGCCCAGGGTGGCTGCAGGCAGTGCCCCAGCCCTGCTGGGCTGGCAGAAAAGCTGCTCATCCAGAGAAATGTGTTTTTAAGCTCATCTTGGTTACCAGGAGCTGCCACTGTGCCAAGTGTCTCAGCTCACAGCACAGACACAGCACAAGGACTTTAATGACCCTCTCGGGGCTTTGGTTCTGTTTGCGTGAGACTCAGTCCCTCAGAGAGTAATCAAAAACTTCTCCACAACTCCAAGTGAGATTCAAAATCCAAAGTTTCTGGAGGTTTTAATGGGTCCCACTGAGGGACACGACACAGAAAGTGTCCCCAGGCCCCAGGCAGAGCAGAGAACTGCAGGCAGTGATGACAGGTGGGGACAAAGAGAAGCCAAGGCTTGGTGCCCTGGGCCACAGCAGCCTCTGTGCCACCAAGGGCACTGAGGAGACATCTTGTCCTGAGGCCCTGGGGTCTCCTGGCACAGCCCCAGCAAGGCTGGGCACTGTCAGCCCCTTGTGCTGCCCTCAGCATCCCCCTCCCATGCCAGTGGCCTCCAGGATGTGCTGGAAGGAGTCCCTGGGGAAGGAGCCTTGGTCAGCAATGGCCCTGGGGGGCTCCTTCATGCTGCCAGGGACTGCAGGTTTTTCCAAGGACTTTGGGTTTGGCTTTTGCCTTGGAGTGTCTGAGAGGTTTGTGCAATCCTGGCTTCCAATTCTCTGCTTTAATGAGTCCCTTGAGAGGCTTTGTCAGTAACAACACTCAGTGGGGCTCGTTAATACTTCAAGGTACTTCAGTTATTTTAAGGTGTTAAACTTGGTGTTTCCCTTTTTAAACTTACTCTAGGAAAAGTTTGTGCAATCATGGCCTCCAATTATCTACTTTAAGGAGTCCCTTGGGATTCTTAGACAGTAAAAACACTCAGTGGGGCAAACTCATACTTCTGAATACTTAAAGTTTGTTGAAGAACTTTTCCTTGAAACTGAGTCTGAGAGATTTGCGCAATCATGGCCTCCAATTCTCTGCTTTAATGAGTCCCTTGAGATTTTTAGCCAGTAACAACACTCAGTGAGGCTCATTAATGCTTCAAGCTACTCCTGGGTAATTTAAGTACTTTTTTTTTGCCACTGAGAGTCTGAGAAGGTTTTGTGCAGTCATGGCCTCCAAATCTCTCTTCCAAGGACTCCATGAGGAGCCTGTGTTGGGCATGGACCTCAGTGAACCCAGTAATGCTTCAAGACATTTTGGGTTTTTCCTCTGACTTTGACTCCTGGCAAGGTTTGTGCAATCACCTCCCAGGCCCTGAGGTTCCAGGGCTCAGCACCAAATTCAGGATGGGGCTCATTAGGATCAAGCAAGTGCTGAAAAACCACGGCTGTGCCTTGATTTCTTTCTTGTCTGGTGCAGGTCATTAGGAAGGTTTCCTGCTGCAGTTATGGAGAAATATTTCAAAGACTATTTAGAAGTATGTATTCCTATTTTAAAGGGTGTATTTTATTACTTTTCTTATTATTTAAGAGGTGACTTCAGCATTTAGTGATTGATCTTGACCCAGGGTCTCTCCTCAGGAGGTCTGGCCTGCTCAGAGAAGCTGTGCCTTGAGGTCTGACCCAGTGTAGACAACCTTGCTCGACATTCCCCAACCCCATCCTGTCTCTCCTCACTCCCTTGGGACCTGCTTTGCTCAGAGAACTGGCTGCACTCGTCAAAAAAAGGAGCTTTCTTCCTTTTATGGTAATCTAAAACTCTAAAGTTCCAGATAATCTCTTCAAGTGTGCGCCAAGCCCAAGGTGCCACCAAGGAGGTTCCCCTTCCCCAAGGCAGAACTCTGCCAGGAATGTTTGAGACACACAGGAAGTTCTGCAATAAACACAAATCCAGAGTTGGCTAAAGGCAGAATTAGACCAACTGCTGAAGGATAGATAAGCTTTGAACTCCTTGCAGCTCAAAGCTGCAGCTGGGTTTTTGGGAGGTGTGTGAGTGAGGCAAGAGTGAGGGCAAGGGAAATGCAGAGAGCCCTGGAAGTGCTCCTGTGCAGCCAGGCTGTGGGGAAGGGCACTGCAGGCCTGGCCTGGGCCAGGAGTGAGGCTGGATCATCATCCCAAGCTGCCCTGGGCCATTGCAAGGGGCTGTGGCCATGGACACTGCCCTGAGCCCAGTGTGGCAGCGCCTTGCTCAGGGCTGGTGTCAGTGCCCAGAGGCAGAGGGCATCCCTTGCTGGGGGCTTGTGCCATGGCCACCTGCCCTGTGCCGCGCTGGCTGCTCAGGCCCCGCGGAACCAGCAGCAAACGCCACTGCCAGGGCCAAAGGCCAGCTCAGGCAGACAGAAAGGGGCAGGGCTGGGCACTGTTTCCATGGCAGCCCTCACTGGGACACCACCCCTGGGTCACCTGGCATGGTAATTGCCATGGAAACCCGGCTCATGGGAAAGGCAAGGGTGGGCAAAGGTTTTAATAGGGCCTGTCCCAATAGGACAAAAGGTGGTGGTGGTTTTAGACCAAAGGAAAGGAAGGTTCAGATAAAAAGAGATAAGGAGGAAATTTTTGATGATGATGTTGGTGATCCACCAGGACAGGTTCCCAGGGAGGTTATCAATGCCCCATCCCTGGAAACATTCCAGTCCAGCTGGGACAGGGCTCTGAACAACCTGAGCTGCTCAAAGATGCCCCTGCTCATGGCGGGGCTTTGGATGAGATGAGCACTGCAGAGCTCTTCCCATGCAAACCATTCCAGGATTGCATGGGGAGAAGGGGCTGCTCCTTGGACTCCATGCACTGCCTTGACTCCTCCTTGTCTCTGCTGGAGCCCACATGCAGCAGGCAAAGGCAGCCCCTTCTGTGGCCTTTGCTGGCCCTGCCTTCCCCAGGGGCTGACAGAGCCAGGCTGGCCCAGGTGACCTTGAGGCTTTGCAGGGCTCAGGCGCAGCGGCTGTGCCAGGCTCAGGGCTGAGGTCCCACTCTGTGGGCTGGGGCAGAGCCCAGGCAGAAAGGAGCCCTGAAGCAGCAGCAGCAGCTCTGCAGTGCTGGCCACCAGGCCGGGCTGCCAAGGGAGGCTTGTGGCCATGGCCTGGAAGCAGCTGCTGCTGCCAAGGTGCCTTTGGTGCCTCAGGCTCTCCCTGGCACAGCTGCCAGCACGGCACTCTGCACTTGTGCCCGAGGCCTTCAGTGTCTTGGGGCTGGCCTGGGGCTTTTCCTGCACTGGGATCTGCCCTGGTCCTGGCACAGGAAAGGCAGTTCCTGCTGGAGCATGAGGCTCTGCCTGCAATGGGCTCAAACAACTCCAACAAGGCCCTTTTTGCTTCCAAATTGCTTCCTAGAGCACAACATTCTAATAATTTTTTTTAGCTCCTATACTGTGAAAAATATTAACTTTTTTTAATTTACTCTATGGTGAAAATAAATCTTTCTGTCTAATCCTGATCAGAATCAATCATAGCAGTATTTATATAAATATATCTGGCATTCAACCATTAATACGAGGAGACAAGTTTCATTTCAGGCAAATTCTACCTGTCCAAACTTTTATACATAAACTTTTGACAAAGTCTTGGGCTAGGATTGGATCCAGCTGCTCCCAGTCTCCTCTCTTAGATGGAATTTTAAAAGTCTAGGAATTCTGGAGGGGTTTGAGGATCCATGGTTGCTGCTTGGTGTCATTTCTCCACCTCATGACTCAGCAACAGTTTCTCCAATGAAGAAATGAAGCTTTTGCCTGAAGCTCCCACTCTGCCCATGACAGGAACCCCTGGGAGTGTCTGGGACATCCCAGCTCTTTGGCAGCCTGGGGACTCCTGGGATGTCACCGTGGAGCCCCCGTGAGTGCCTGTGACAGATGGGTGCCTTTGCAGCCCAAGGTGCCCTGGGATGTCCCCATGGAATGGCTGTGACTGCCTCTGAGCACAGGGCTCTTTAGCATCCCCAGAAAGCCCTGGGAGGTCTCCAGGATCCTCGAGTCCAACTCCTGGCCCTGCACAGGACACCCCAACAATGCCAGCCTGGGCCTGGCAGCGCTGTCCAAACGCTGCTGGAGCTCCCAGAGCCCTGGAGCTGGGACCCTTCCCTGGGAGCCTGGTCAGTGCCCCAGCAGCCTCTGGGGGAAAAACCTTTTCCTCAGATCCAACCCAAACCAGCCCCGACTCAGCTCCAGCCCTTCCCTCCACTCCTGTCCCTGGGCACCAGAGGGAAGAGGTTCCCACAGCCCCAGCCAGGGACCCACTCCCAAGGCTGTTCCAGGGCAGCCAGGGCTGGCACCAGCTGGGATGCTCAGTTTCCATGGGCCAGGGTTTGGGAATGGGATTCCCCAATTTTGTGCTCCCACTAAAACTGTGCCACTGCTCTCTGCCATCCACCCTCCCACTCAAAGTACAAAAGGCAAAGATCCCAGACTGGGATAAGAACAATTTAATGGGAACAGAAACAAGATAAGAAACAAACAGGAACAGAAACAATATTGATAACAAACGGGATATAACTAACCATATAAAGGGAAAACTACAATAACATCAACTGGCTCGTCCCTTCCTTCCTGGAAAGGACACCCTTCACCTTGGGGGAGAGATAGAGTCCCTTTCCTAGCCCTGGTAATGACCTGAGATGGGATCGAATACAATGATGAGGCCATGGCCAGACGCTCACATTTTTAAATCCCATCTCACGTCATTGCCAGGGGCAGGGAAAGGGACAGGTGTCCTCCCAGAATAAATCACAGGGAACTGTGGGTCAGTAGGGCTGTTCTCAGTGTGCATCTTCTGATGGGGGATGAGGTTGGAGATGCACATGAAGCCCTTTCCAGAGTCGGGGCACTCGCAGGGCTTCCCTTACTGGTGACTCCGTTGGTGTCGGGTCAAGTTAGAGCTGTGGGTGAAGCTCTTCCCACACTGGGGACACTCATAGGGCCTCTCCCCAGTGTGGATGCGCCTGTTCCTGATGAGGTGGGAGTTGTGCTTGAAGCCCTTCCCGCAGTCAGGGCAGCGGAAGGGCCTCTCCTCAGTGTGAATGCGCTGGTGCTTGAGGAGATCTGAGCTGGTCTGAAACTTCTTCCCACACTGGGGACACTCATAGGGCATCTCCAGTGTGGGTCCTGAGGTGGACAGTCAGGTTGGAGCTGTTGCTGAAGCCCTTCCCACATTCTGCACACTCATAGGGCCTCTCCCCAGTGTGGGTCCTGAGGTGGCAGATCAGGTTGGAGCTGTCTCTGTAGCTCTGCCCACATTCCCCACACACGTAGGGCCATTCCCCAGTGTGGATCCTCTTGTGGAGGATCAGGTGGGAGTTCTTCCCAAAGCTCTTCCCACACTCCAAGCACTCATAGGATTGGTCCCTGTCATGAAGGTGCTCATGGGCCACCAGGTCTGAGCTCTGGCTCGATCTCCGGCCACGTTCCTGGCACAGGGCAGGTCTTTCTTCCTCAGAGCACCCTGGGGTGGATTTGGATCCCCTCCTCCTGTGGGATCTCTGGGGCTTTTCCTCCCTTTTGGATTCCTGTGCCAGGGAGCCACTCAAAACAGCCTCTTCCATGAGGTTCTGCTCTGGGGATTTTTCCTCCCTGGTCTCCATCCTCAGCTCCTTGTCTGGGGGAGAAAGGACAAGGAAAGGATGGAATTTCCTCTGTGCAAGAGGGAACGGGAAGGAGATCCCACCAGGGAATCCCTGGCGGGACGGCGTCAGCAGTGGGGTTGTCCTGCAGCCAGGGGCTATGCTGGGCTGGGAGATGGAGCAGAAGAGAGGGGGAAAGGGGCAGTGACTTCCTCTTTACCTGCCTGGCTCTCCCTGGGAATCTTCCTCTTCCTTGCAGTCTCCTTCTCCCTCCAGCCAAAGTTTGGGAATGAGTAATCCTGGTTTTCAGAAAAATATAATATATGAGCACATTGGGTTAGGGGGTTCCTCCTGCCCAAGTTCCTCTGTAGAAGTTACCAGGCATCTGTTGGCCATATAAACCTCCCAAAACACCAAGATTGATTCCTGCAAAATACAAGAATGACCAAGATTCAGCAGAAACACCCAATTCATGAGTTTCCCCTCTCTGGTCTCTCAATTTTGGGATCTTGGAGGTTCACCTCTGTCTGGTTTGCTGCAGATAAAGTTTGTATTGGTGTTCCCCCTCTCTGGGCTGCTGTGGCTTCTGGGAATCCAGGAGGTTCCCCTTCTCTGGGCTCACCACTTTGGTATCACAGGTGTCTCAGGGGTCAGCCCTGTCTGGGGTCCCTGTGTAAGGGTCCTGGGAAATCCATGGGTCCTCCATGTTCCAAACATGTGCAGGCTTCTGGAATAGCCCCAGCTCTGGTCCTGCCCATTTCTGCTCCCCCCATTCCCAGGTTTCCCTCCCAGCCCTGCTGGTACTGGGCCATCCCCACGTGCCTCTTGCTGACAATGCAGCCCCTGAGCTGGGCAGACCAAGCCCCAGCATGGGGGGACCCTGCATCCTCTGCTCCCTGGGCAGCCGCGCCCAGCCCCGGGCACAGAGCTCCCTCAGCCCCGCCGCCCCCTCCCCAGGGCCCCCCGGGGACCCCTGCAGCCAGGGCTGGCTCTGAGTCAGGCCGCCCCTAAGCCTGGCTGAGTGACCAGGGGGGCACGGGGAGCCCGGTACCCCACAGGAATGCCCCCAAATTGGGACAAAAAGCTGCTCCACTAGGGGCACTTTGAACACTCACCTGTGTCAGTGTGGGTCAGTGGTGACTCACTGCAGCCTCCCAAAAGTGTCTCCCAGAGCAAGGCGTTTGGGGCAGGCACACAGCAGTCACACACCCACACACACCACAGGGAACTTGCTGACGACTGAGATACAGGAAGGGCCTTTGCCTAGGAATCCAGTGGGTTTCATTGCAGCCGCACTGAAGGGATCCAGAAGCAAAAGGCAGTGACCGTTAGAGGGTCCAGGCTTATATGTGGGTAGAAGGGGGTGGAGCTAACACTAACAACCAAACACTGAGAGGAGTGGGTGGGAGAAGACTGTACTATGACCAATAGGGACACATGGGGCTAAACGGACAGGGGTACAGACCAATGGGGTAACAAAGAACAGAGAAACTGCTAGAAACCTGACCATATAAGGTCAACTGGGGGAGTAATGGCCAACGGACCAACAGGGGGGTGTGGCCACAGGGTTGACTGACAGCCTGTCAGTGATACAGGAGTCCCTGGCACACGGCTCCCGGCAGCTGCCGTGCTGCCACAGGCGGGGCTTTGGGGCAGGGAGGCTCTGCGGGACCCCCGGGCTGTGCCCCCTCCCAGTCCCTGCCCGCCCCGGGGCTGACCTTCAGCCCGGGCTCTCTCACTGGCCCCAGCTCCCGCACAGTCCCTGCTCTCATTTCCTTGGCCCCCTGGGCTCTCTTTTGGGGGTCTGAGAACACCTGGCAATGGAACCTTGACCTGAAAAGGAACCATTTTGGTGCTCCCTAGCCAGGCCACAACTGAAACTTTATTCCTTTTATCTCCTTGCAGAGGCCCCCAGGGCATTTTCTACACAGAGTTCCAGCCCCCAACTTTTCCTGAAGGAGCTGCCTACAAATGTCACACTGCCAGGGCTTTGTCCTTGCTGTCACCTGCTGTGCCTGGGCATGAGCAGAGCTCCTGCAGTTGCATTTCCAGCTGCTGTGCAATCAAAGCTGAGGAATCTGGAGCTGCCTGAAGGCAAAAACTGCAATATGAGCCTCTCTCCAGGGGAAAATCTTCCCCTCCTGTGCCAGCCCCTGCGGCAATGCTGGCAAATGCACCAGCCATGGCCAGAATTCAGATTTCACTGTCAAATTTCCTTATATCCAGTTATAGTTCCCATGGGAATATTGCCAGGACAAGTCTGGCTGGCAATGGTTTCAACAAGGGTCACCTCCCATCTCTACCCAAAACACTGGGGAAGGCTCCCTGCTCTCCTTCCAATGGGAAAGAACTGTCCTGCTTCACCAGGCACCCATGGCCACGACTGGGATTCCACCTCCAAAATTCCCTAGATCCAAAGACTGCTCCCAGACCAAATCTGCCATTACTGACAAGTCTGGCTGGCCTTGGCCTAGTGAGGCTCTCACCTGCCCTCCAAACCTTGGGGCTCTGTGCTGTCCTTCCTATGGGAATGAACTGCCCTTCTTGGCCCGGTTCCCATGGCTAGAATTGGGATTCCACATCCAACATTGCCTCTTGTGAGAGACTGGAGGAGATTGTTGGCTGGAAACATTTGGTGTGTGGGGGAGGAAGGGGCAGGTCCAGCCTTGCCCTGCCCTGTAAGCCCAATCCCCCCAGAGCCTCTATCCCAGCCCAGCAGTGTCTGCCAATCCCTGGCACACCAAAGGCAATGCTCCACAGCCACCTCTGGAGCCCCCAGCCCAGCTCCTGAGTGACCAAATGACCCAAAGTCCCACCTGGGGGAAGGGCCCAGGAAGAACAAGGGGTATTGAAGGCTGACCACAAAGCAAGCACGTCTTGACCCCATCTCCTCTTGGAATTTCTGTCTGAACACTGCTGGAATCCAGGAGCCTATAGCTGTGTGTGTTCTGTTCTGTATCTCTCTATATATCTCTCTCTCAGCTGCTGTGCAACCAAAGCTGAGGGGTCTGGAGCTGCCTGAATTCAAAAAACTGCAATATGAGCCTCTCTCGAAGAAGAAATCTCTCCACCTGTGCCAGCCTGTTGCAGTGCTGCCATTCTCTGCTGCTGCTGCTGGGGCACTTGGAGGTCTGGCTGAGCAGAAAAGGTGATCCTGAGCCAGGAGATTTCCTTGGCTGCAGCAAAGCCTCAGCACGCAAAGATCTTCCTAGCACTGTGCCCTGGACTAGGGGGGATTGTACTGCTGGAGCAGACCCTAATTTCTTCTCCCAGGCAGCTTTAGGACACAGAACATGGAGATATCAGAGCTTTCTCTCACCTTTCCAAGTCCTCCAGAAGTATCCTATGTGTGAAGCAGTCAGGGAGCAGGGTGTACGTGTCAGGGGAGGGGAATTCAGAGCCCTTTTCTCCCCTGTGGGCTGAGGGTCTGCAGCTGCCCAAGGGGCCCTTTTTGCTCAGCTGAGAACAGTTCCGCTGAAAGCCTGTCCTAAACCTGCTTTTCCCACAAATGTGCCCAATGAATCCTGATTTCTTGCAGCCTCAGGTGTAAGATCTGAAGGATGGAACAGCTCTGCTGGGGAGAGGTTCTCTTTTTCTTGTTTGGTGGGTTTTGTTTAGGATTTTTTTTTTCTTTTAGTTTGGTTTTTTGGTTTTTTGTTTGGTTTTGGGGGATTTTTATTTGTTTTTTTTTCTCTTTGTTTGGGTTGTAGTTTTTTGTTTTGGTATGCTTTTGTTTGTTTGTTGTTTTTGTTTTTTAATTAACTCCCCCTGGCAGCTCTGGGTAGAGCTCTGTAACTGCATTTGACCCTTGTCTGTGACATTGTGGAGGTGGCCAAGGGGACCTTCCCTGAGCTGCCTGCAGAGGAATCCACATCAGCCCAGGCTGGGCTGGTCAGTGCCCAGTCAGTTCTGTTGAGGGGACGCAGCTCTGGATGCTTCCCTTGGAGCATCTCCAGGGAGGGAACTCGGGGGCTGCCACCCCTGTGGTGTCACAGAACCACAGAATCACCAGGTTGGAAGAGATGTCCAAGATCATTGAGTCCAACCCAAGCCCTTAGACCTCAACTAGACTATGGCACTGAGTGCCACATCCAGTTTTTTTTCAAAGACATCCAGGGATGGTGATTCCACCACCTGCCTGGGCAGGTCATTCCAGTACTTTATCACTCTTTCCATGAAAAAACATTTCCTAATATTCAACCTATATATTTCTTTGGTACAGCTTGAGACTGTGTCCTCTTGTTCTGTCAGTTGCTGCCTGGAGAAAGAGACCAACCCCACCTGACAACAATCACCTTTCAGGCAGTTGTAGAGTAATAAGGTCACTCCTTAGTCTCCTTTTCTCCAGGATGAACAACCCCAGCTCCCTCAGCCATTCCTCACAGGGCTTGTGTTCCAAGCCCCTGACTCAGCCTCGTTGCCTCCTCTGGATGCGCTCAAGTGTCTCAACGTCCTTCCTAAACTGAGGGGCCCAGGGCTGGACACAATACTCCAGGTGTGGCCTTACCAGTGCAGAGAACAGGGGAAGAATGACCTCCCTGCTCCTGCTGGCCACACCATTCCTGATCCAGGCCAGGGGCCATTGGCCTTATTGGCCACCAGGGAACACTGCTGCCTCATGTCCAGTCAGCTGTCACCAGTCTCCCCAGGTCCCTTTCTGCCTGGGCCCTGTCCAGCCACTCTGTCCGTAGCCTATAATGCTGCAGGGGGTTATTGCAGCCAAAATGCAGGACTCGGCACTTGGACTTATTAAACTTCATCTTATTGGACTCTGCCCATCCATCCAACCATTCCAGGTCTCTCTGCAGAGGCCTCCTATCTTCCATTAGATCAACACATGCTTCTAGATTTGTGTCATCTGCAGATTTACTAATGAAAGACTCAATCCCCTCATCCATGTCATCAATAAAAATATTGAACAGAGCTGGCCCCAGCACAGAGCCCTGAGGAACACCACTGGTGCCTGGCTGCCAGCTGGATGCAGCACCGTTCCCCAGCACTCTCTGGGCCCGGCCATGCAGCCAGTTCCTAACCCAGCACAGAGTGCTCCTGTCCAAGCCGTGGGCTGCCAGCTTTTCCAGGAGTGTGCTGAGGGAGACAGTGTCAAAGGTCTTGCTGAAGGCCAAATAGACAACATCCACAGCCTTCCCTGCATCCACCAGGTGGGTCACCTGGTCATAAAAGGAGAGCAGGTTGGTCAAACACAACCAGCTACCCTTACCCCTCCTAAACCCATGCTGGCTGGGTCTGATACCCTGTAGGTGCTGTGTGATGGCACTCAGTATAAACTGCTCCATTATCTTGCCAGGTACTGAGGTCAGACTGACTGGTCTATAATTACCAGGATATTCCTTCTCACCCTTTTTTTTTACATTGTCCAGATTCCAGTTCTCTGGAACCTCACCAGTGAGCCAGGACTGCTGGTAAATGATGGAGAGCAGCTTTACAAGCTCATCTGCCAGCTTCCTCCTCACTCTGGAGTGGATTCCATCTGGGCCCACAGATTTTTGAATATCCAAGCATCTCAGCAGTTCTCTGACTGCCTTCTCCGGGATAACAGGGGGACCAATCTGCTCCCTGACACCCCTCTGTGATCCACACCAGGGAATGGCTGTATGAGTGTGGGGAATGTGGGAAGGGCTCCAGGTGCAGCTCCCACCTGATCATCCACCAAATGATCCACACCAGGGAGAGGCTCTATGAGTGTCCCCAGTGTGGGAAGAGATTTCAGACCAGCTCCAGTCTCCTCCTGCACCAGCAGATTCACACAGACGAGAGGCCCTTGCAGTGCCTCAACTGCAGGAAGGGCTTCAGGCAGAACTCCCACCTCATCACCAACCAACGCAGCCACACTGGGGAGAGGCCCTACAAGTGTGGGGAATGTGGGATGAGCTTCAGCACAAGCTCCAGCCTGATCTGCCACCAGAGGATCCACACCAGGGAATGACCCTACGAGTGTCCCCAGCTTATCCAGGAGCTCTCATTTGACAAGACACCAACAGAGGCACCAGTAAGAGAAGCCCTGCGAGTGCCTCAACTGTGGGAAGAGCTTTGTGCAGTGCTCCTCTTCATCCCCCATTAGAGAATCTACATTGGGAACAGCATTGGTGACCCACATTCCCTGTGATCCATGTTGGGAAGACACCTGACTGGTAATCCCTTTGATTTATCCCTGATTTTCTTATTTATCTTCATCCCTTAAGAACACCCAAAATAGGACTAAAGAGAAAGAAACTGGTCAGAAATGTCTTAAGTCCCACCATTTGAGAGGGAATTTATGGTTTGGGGAACTATTCTGAAAGATTTGTGGGTTATAGGGGGATTTTGGGCAGTGTTCTCCATCTCTTCACATTCCAAAAGCCAAGATGGATTGATCTGTCACCTCAAAATGACTCAATCCCACTGAAAACCACTCAATCTTACTCCAAAAGTGCTCAATCCCACGTCAAAAAGACTTGCACCTATCTCAAAAAACTCAGTCCCATGCCAAAATTACTCAGTTCCACAATTTCCAGAGTTGGATGGGATTGGAAGGAGATTGTGAGAAAGGGGATCCAAATTTGAGGGTGTGGAATAGGGATAGTGTGGGGCTGGGTGGGTGAGATGTATTCTGATAGTAAAGTAACCTTTCAGAATTAATAAATTTTATTCCACTCATTTTCCATCAGTTGCAGTTTGTTTTTCAGAGTGCCACCTTCTCAGCTGATTGTGCTTGTGTCCTCCTTTCTCTCCTGCCTTTCTCTGCCTGCTCTGTTTCTCTCTCAGGGTCCCTCTTGAGCCAGGGCAGCTCCCACCAAAGACCCTCCCCTGATTTAATCCCCAATCCACGAGCTATAACACCCATGGGTGAAGTTCTGAAGGCTGGCAGTGAAATGTCACTGTAAGATCTTCCTCCACTTGGCTTTTAGCTCTTTCATAAGAGTTTTGTCTTCAAGGGCAGGAAGATCCTTTCCTGGCTGGGAACTGGAATTGCAGACCCTGGGAGTGTGTGCCATGGATCCCAGAGGGGCATTCCCCAGGCTCCCAGGGTGCTGCTCCTGCCGTGCCTCCCAAGGAGCTGTGCAGGGCCAGGGGACAAAGTCCAGCAGCTCTGTTGGTTCTGCAGTGCCACAACAGCCCCTGCTTCCAGGAGTTTCTGTGCTGCCAGCAGCGGTTCCTTGGTTCCAGTGGTGCCCTGCTGTGTCCTAAGGGATGTTTGGTTTCATCAAGTCCTGCAGTGTCACAATGGCTGCCTCATTCCATGAGCTTCCAGAGTGTCAGAATGGACTCCTTGGATGTGCAGTGTGACAAGGGACCATTGGCTCCATGCAGCCCCCAGTGTCACCATGGACTCCTTGGGTCCATGAGGTTCTGGTGCTGTCACCATGGTCACCTTGGATCCACAGTGTCACAGTGGCCCACTGGATCCACGTGGTCCCGATGTGTCACAGTGGCCCCTTGGTTCCAGGGGACCCCAGGGTCACAATGGACTCCTTGCTTCCATGTCACCCCCTCAGTGTCACAACAGCCCCTTTGTTACATGAGGAGCACAAAAACTTGGTAGAAACATGGAGCAAATCCTGCCTAACACACCTGGGAACATCTGTCTGCATTCAAAAGAGAGGTTAGAGGTGAGGATGGCACCAGCAGCTTCCATCTGCAACAGAGATCCAGGGAAAGGACAGGGACAGAGAATTCAGCTGAAAGACTCTGACAATTCTGCTTACAGAGACCATTTCTGCTCCCACTGTCCCTTGCAGAAAGGTGACATCATTCCAGGCAGCCTGGACTGAGCATGTGGTTCCTGAGTGGCGTTTGTTGTTCAGGAAACCTGCTCAGGCTTTTCCATTCTTTCCTTACCAACAGGAAAACTTCTCCCAGGCCTGTGTGCAGGCAGAGCCCTGAGGAGAGCAGGTGGGACATGGTGCAGTGGGCTGGGACATGGAGCTGCAGAGCTCAGGGGACAAGGTTCTGATGCAGGGCACAGGGATGTCAGTGCCAGGTGGGCAATGTCAGACATGGTGAGGTTGGGGGTGAGGAGCAGGTTGTCCAAACAGGGTCAGCCCTCAAGGGGCTCATTCCTGTACATGCCCAGACCTCCTAAGGAGACATTTGGCATCAAGATCACCGTGGGAATGCTTCTGTCAGCTCTTCTCTGAACTAAAAAATAAAAAAAATACTCACTTGATTAAAGATACAAAGTCATGAGGTGCACTTCCTCCTTAAAAGAACTCCAAAATTACCTCAATCAGCTACACAACCCCTGAAAACTTGAAGACAACTGAAGACAAAAAGGCCTTAAGGTTTTTCTACATTGTATTTAGTCCCACAGTAGATTTGGGGCTCAGTCCTGGACCCTCAGGCACCGAGAGAAGGTTGAAGAAGCTGCTGCAGGAGTCAGAAGCAAAACTCCAAGTCCCTTGTAGCATCACTGGGCCCCACTGAAGGCAGGGAGTGCCAAAGGCTCCCCAGGGACTGGTGAGAGCAGATCCCTGAGGCCAGGATTGCAGGGAGCCCAAGGCTGTGAGCAGGAACTGCAATGCTGAGCAAAGCCTGGGCTGGCTGGAGGAAGCAGAAAGGCCAAGCCCTGAGCCCAGGCCTGGCACAGCAGGGCCTGTCCCTCATGGGTGGCTCGGGGCTGTTTGTGGGGCACTGGGATGGGAGGGGCAGCAAGGACAAATGTCATAAACCTGTGGGACACTCCAGATCCTTGTGGAACCAACAGGCCAATGTGACACTGTGGGAAGTTGTGGAACCAAGGGGATCATTGTGGCTCTGCTGGGGCCCATGGAACCAAGGGGCCAGTGTGACACTGTGGGACCTCATGGAAACAAGAGGCCACTGTGAGCCTGCAGGGCTGGAACACCCCAGAACACTTAAATGCTGGTGGTAACCAAAGGTTCCTTTACTTGAGTTTGTTGCAGAGGAGAAACACCAACCAGATATTCTCAACATGAACAAATGCAAAGAATATCCTTGGTAGGAAGGGACCCACGAGGATCATCAAGTCCAACTCTGAAGTGAATGCCCCACACAGGGACTAAACCCACAGCCTCGGTGATACCAGCACCATGCTCTAACCAAGTGAGCTAAGAGGTCAGAATGACACAGAACTTTACTGACAAAAGACAGGCAATCAAGGAACTTTGTCAAATTAAACATCCAATTCAACATAAAACTTTTATCATAGCATTTACTTCATTAAACCTTAAAACCTTTAACCTTTAGGATTTTAAATTACCCAAAAATATTCCTGGTGGGTAGCATCAGAAGAAATAGAGAACAACAGAAAAAATGAAGATCTATAGAAATACACTCACACAGGTACCAGGTGCTCAGGTTCCAGCATTGCTCACAGAGGAACCCCAGGACAAGGCAAGATCTCAGATCAAGCATGGGCTGACCTCGTGCTCCGGCTTTTAACCCCCTGGGAGCCTCCATGGGCCTGCCAATTGGGTGGGACTTCCAGTTGTTTGTCCAATCAGAGTCAGGGTAGGCGGTAGCTGCTGGTATATGATTGATGGTCAGCTTGGCCAATCAGAGCTGGATTAGTGCTGCCTGTTATGTGATTGATTGATAGCTCAGCCAATCAGAGCTGGGTTAACCCCACTCCTGCTGTGTTTACCCCACTCCTGCTGTGTTTCCAGTTGCTCCCAGTTGCCCCTGGTCTAGTCCCAGTCACTCCACAGATGAACCCAGGGCCTCCCAGCATGTTCCCAGTGATGCCCAGTTGCCCACAGTGTAGACCAGTCACTCCAACCTGCTCACAGCAGTTCCCAGCATGGTCCCACTTCTCCCCAGTGTGCTCGTTTAAAAACAAACCAACAGGAGATCCCAAGTAAGAACTGTTCCATGACCCATTTCTCATAACTCTGGGGGAATATCTTCTGTTAATGGGCCAGCTGTTCAAACCAGGTGGGGCAGTGTTCTTTATCTCTTCCACCACCCACACTCCCTCCAGGGAGATATCTTCTGTTAATGGGCCATTGAGTCTCACTGCATCACTGATCAAATTCCATCTTCCCATTGTGAGATGCTCCACCCAGGGGAGGAGCCAAGCATTCCTGCCTGGATATAATCTGAGATTTAACACACCAGAAGCAGCCTGTTTCCACTGGATTCCCAGAGGAACACCAGACCCATCTCCACCACCCCTGGACCTTCAGAGGAGTCTACTCCCTTCTACAGGATCATTGCTTCAACAAAACCACATCTGTGACTCCAGGAGGACTGCAGCCACGATTTGATTGGACTGCTACCAACACTCTGCCTGACCAGGTTTCAGGTTGTATTCTGATTCTGCCAGCATTTTTTTTTTACTACTGCATTTCTACTTTAATTTTCCTACTAAAGCGCTGTTATTCTTATTCCCATATCTTTGCTTGAGAGCCCGTTAATTTCAAAATTATAATTCAGAGGATGGGGGTTTATGTTTTCCATTTCAAGAGACTCCTGCCTTCCTTAGCAGACACCTCTCTTTCCAACCCAAGCTTGACTCAGATATCTTGGGGGCTCCCTGGGCTGAGTTTTTGGGGAAGATGTTTGGAAAATGAAGAACTCCCAAGATCAGTGGAAAATGCCTTTTGGCAGGGACCTTGGGGGGTCCCAGTGGCAGCATTCTGGAGGAGCAGAGCCCTGTTTTCCCCAGCACCCCAAAGTGGGGAGCCCTGAGAGGGGGGAGCACCGTGATTTGTGGGACCCTCAAAAGCCTGGAGAGAGGCAGGGGGGAATCCTTGGACCCCCTGCACCCCAAAGCAGAGAATAAGGGGAGAAGGGACCCCGGGACCTCCAAAACCCCCAGCATCCCTAAGTGGGGAGGGGGAGAAGGGGGGAACTTTTCAGATTGCTGGGACTCCCAGCAGCCTGGGGAGGGCTGGGACTGAGTAGATGGGGGACCCTCAATACAAGCGTGACCCCAGCAGCTGGGACAGGGGGGAACACCCAGAAAACCAAATGGGAGAGACCAGAGAGGGGGAACTCCTGAGAGACATTTTCAGGGCTGAATCTTGGTGTTTGGGAGGTTGTAGTGGTTTTAATGTTTGCTGAATTTTATTTGCCAAATTTAGTGTAGTGGTCTAAATATCTTTTTTTTTCTATGAAATACATTATGAGAACAGGAGGCAAAAAAGGCTTAACTTAAGGATGAAAAAAGGTAGATTTATTAACACCCGAAAAGAAAAGTGAAAAAGTAGAATCAAAATGAAACCTTTAAAACACTCTCCTCCCCCCTCCCCCCCCCAACAGTCTCCTTTCTTACATGCAACACAAAGTGACAAAACTCAGAGCTTCAGGTTAGTACTACTTATAAAATAAGTATTTCATTCAGTCTTTGAGAGAGAGAAGTAAATCTCTTGATGTGTTAGGTAACTTCTACTAAAGACGCAGTCTCTTTTGTGGCTTTTAGCCCCTACAAAAGCAGCCTGCCCAAAAACTTCTGCAATTTTGTAGTCTTCCCAAATCACGTAGCCTTCCCATGACTACATACTGGGCCATAGACTCACAATGGGGTTTCTTTGTTTAAAAATGCACACTTTCACAAGCAAAGGATTTCTTATCTTAAGAGCAGAGATAACTTCTCAATTCTTCATGGAAACAAAAGGCTTCTTCATATCTCTCTCTGTTAAAACATCCTATAAGATCACATTACAGTTTCTAACTCAACATTCATTCAGTAAATCACAAAAAAAAATCCCTTTGCTCAAAAATCTGCAAAGCATCTCCCCAATCATATTGTCTGCGGTTTAAAGGAAATTTCTAGCAAGTCACAATACAGTCTGTTACTAAAACTCAGGGGGTTTATGCTTAAAAACTGAGGCAACTCGTCATCTCTCTCCCACCTGAGAATTCACTCTTTTTTCCCGACTCTGGTATCTTCATATTGTCCCTTTACATCTCTTTAATTCAGCCTTTTCTTTCTTTCTGAAAAGGGTTAGAGTTTTAAAAAGTCTCAGTCTGTGTCAGGAAGGAGTTAACATTCTCGCCAGGACTGCAGAGAGTCATGTGGGCTCTGCCTGGCGGGCCCTGCAAAAATCTTGGAGCCAGGAGAGAGAAAGGTTCAGGGACAGTAGTGAAAAATCCTTTGCTCAGCTGGTCTTTCTTCCCTCTCTCTACCCTTTGGTCTCAAAGAGGTAGGAACAGCCAGCCTGTGCTTGGCACCACTGCCAGAGGGGGAAGGAGGCCCGGGGGCATCTCCCTCGGCCCTGCGGCAGCGTGGGGCAGCCCCAGGCTCGGCTGGGTGTTACCAGCGCAGCTTCTCCTTTGCGGGCAGCCGGGGGAAGAAAGGAGCTCAGCCGGCCAGGCACCGCTCCGAGGCGAGGCAGCGGCTCCCGGAGACCCGGCCTGGCCCGGCCTGGCCCCATCCCCGCCTGGAGGGAGCCAGGACAGGCCTCTTCCCTCTGTCGAGGCGGAGGGCCAAGAGGGCGGTCCCCGCAAAGTCTCTGCTTTTTACATGGGTATTTCCAAAAGTCACATCAGTTCTCTCAGTGGCCAGACCGCAGGACAATAGCTGAGAACAAGTCCCTGATAGGCATCTGCCCCCTCTAAAGCAAGTCCAAAGTCCTGACAGGGCAGTATTCTATATTCTTCTTTAACAAAAATTAAAATATTTCTAACCCATGACACCCAGTTGCACTGATGTGAGAGTCAGCCTCAAGACCTTTAATGTCTCACATTTTTGTCATGGATAAGAGACTTTGGGGGCAGGGACTGGGACCCCCTCCAGCCTGGTGCGTGACTCGAGCTGCTGCCGTCCAGCCAGGTTTGTTGACTCAAGATTGCTGCTGTATCTGCATCCTGCCAGAACAATGGGGGCCACGGTACACTGCCCCTGTGCACTGAACCACCTGTGCCTGGACTGAACGGGCCAGCCTGTCCTGTTCTCCTAATTGTGCATGGGCCACCTGATCAGGGGAATTCCCCCCCACTCTGGAGAGCTGCCTCTCACTTCAGAAAGACCTATATATATATTGGCCTCAGAAAAGACCTCTCCCCGAGGCATCCCCATGGAAGAGATGGTTTTATTAGCACACGCCACGAGGATTTAGAAGGTCTATTGGCGGTCAAGCTACGAGGACTCTCGTCTCTATCTGTTGGTAGCTCTTCCCCTTTCTCTCTCTCTGTCTCTCTCTCTCCTACTCTCGCTCTCTTTCTCTGTATCTCTTTCTCCCTCTCCGTTCTCCTTCACTATCGCAAATCAGTTTTGTAGGCACATCAAAAAAAGGTGCATTGATTTTGGTTAAACTGTACTCTCATTCCCACTTTTGCACTCTGAAACCACTACAAGCTCAGCTCATATTAGGAGTGAGTCGTAACAGCCCCCATATTTAAGAAGGAAATGGAGGGGCTGGAGCGTGTCCACAGAAGGGCAACAAGGCTGGTGAGGGGTGTGGAACACAAGTCCTGTGAGGAGCGGCTAAGAGAGCTGGGGTTGTTTATCCTGGAGAAGAGGAGGCTCAGGGGAGACCTCATCACTCTCTACAACTCCCGGACAGGAAGGTGCAGCAAGGTGGGGGTCTGGCTCTTTTCCCAGGGAACAGTGAAAGGACAAGAGGAAACAACCTTAAGCTGAACCAGGGGAGATTTACGCTGGACTTTAGGGAATATTCTTCACAAAAAGGGTGATTGGGCATTGGAATGGGCTGCCCTGGGAGGTGGGTGAGTCACCATAACTGGAAGTGTTGAAAGAAAGAGTGGATGTGCACTGAGTTGCATGGTCTGGGTGACAAGGTGGTGTTGGGTCACAGGTTGGACTTGATGCTCTCCAAGGTCTTTTCTAGCCTGGGGGATTCTCTGGTGATGGGCCCCTCTGCAGGGCCCTGGGGAAGCAAGGGGCCATTGTGACACTGCAGAGCCTGGTGGCACTGAGAGGACCAGAGTGACACTGTGTATGACATGGCACCATAGAGCCAAGGTGCCATTGTGACACTGTGGGGCTGAATGGCAGCAAGGAGTCCATGGTGACACTCTGGGGCCTGGTGGAACCACAGAGGCCACGGTGACCCTGTGGGGCCTTGTTGAACCAAGGGGCCATTGTGCCACTGCGGAACCAAGGAGAGCCTTGGGAGAGCCTGGGGCAAAATGGAATCCAGGGGCCATTGTTCCATTGCAGGGACTCTTGGAACTGAGGGAACAACTGTGACACTGGGATGCCCCATGGAACCAAGGGTCCCTGGTGACAGTGCAGGATCTTGTGTGACCAGGGCTCCATGGTGACACTGCAGCACCAAGGAATTCATGGTGGCCCTCTGAGGCCTGATGGAACAAAGGGGCCCTGTGACACTGCAGGGCCTTGTGGAACCCTGCAGAGCATTGGGACACAGCAGGATCTTGTGTCATGTCTTGCACGGAAGGAAAAAAGGGTGGGAAAGAAGAAGAAATGTAGACCAGGGAACTGTGAAGAAACCAAGGTGAAGCAAAGGAAATAGTAAGGGCAGTTTGGGGGTGGCTGCCAGGCAGCCCTGCCTCTGAGCAACAACTTCTGCAGTGGCACAGGAAATTCCCAGCTGATGGGAACAAACTTTCTGTGTGACTTCAGAGGCCACCACAAATCTGAGGGGTTTCCCTGCTGTCCCCTAGGACTTCCTGGCCCCAGGGACTGATGGCATTTGTGCTCCCTCAGGTTCATCTCCCCACACCAACACCATGGGGGTGCTGACGCCTGCTCTGGGCAGTGCAAACAGGGGCTCCTGAGGCAGTGCTGCCATGTCTGTGCCTGCACGGATGCAGAACCTGTGTGAGCTGGGGGAGAGGCCAGGGCTGCAGAGGGGGGATGTTGTTGGCAGGTGCATGAGGACGCTGTGGGACGCTGCCCTGGGGTGTCCAGCGCAGTGGGGATGGATCAGCCCCTGCTCTGCTGCTCCTTCCCCTTGTCTCCCCCAGGCCCCTTGCAGAGCCCCAGCCATGCTGTTTGCCCCCAGCCTGCCCACGGCCAGCCTGGGGCTGCTCCCGGGGCTTTTCTGGGCTCAGCATTGGCCTGGGCAAAGTGTTCTGGAGAGAGCCTGGGCAAGGAGCCTGCAGCCCCCAGGCCCTGGCCTGAGGCGTCAGCGCTGCCCCAGCAGTGCCCATGGCCTGTCCCTGCTGCAGCCCCGGCACTGCCACCCCAGCACTGTGCCCGGCCCCGAGAGCACTCAGGCCCTACAGCAACACCAGGGCCAGCAGGGCAGCAGGGCAGGGCCACGGCAGCAGCACTGGCAACACCAAGGGCTGCTGCTGCTGCTGCTGGGCACAGCTGCTGTGCCAGCACTGATCTGCCCCCAGCTCTGCACACAGACATTGCTGCTGCAGCTGCAGAGAAGGGAACCAAAGGGGATCTCTGCAGAAAACTTGGCTGGGAGATCCTTGAGTTTGTTCAACACCACCTAGTGCTCAGCCCCTCATTGACACAGTCTGTGGCCACAAGGAAGGTGGAGAGAAACAAAATGAGAAATGACATAAACAATGTAATTTCTTTGTGGACAAGATTGAAAAAAGTAAAACAAAGAAAAAGAACTTCCAAAAATAAACCAACAAGTATAGCAGAACACTTTTATTACAATTGAATGCAGAAACTTACCAGCCGTTTAATGTTCCTGAACACATCCAGTCATCAGTCTCCACAGCGCAGCCTTGAGCTCCTGGTTCCTCAGGCTGTAGATGAGGGGGTTCAGGGCTGGAGGCACCACCGAGTACAGAACTGACAGGGCCAGATCCAGGGATGGGGAGGAGATGGAGGGGGGCTTCAGGTGAGCAAACACAATAGTGCTGATAAACAGAGAGACCACAGCCAGGTGAGGGAGGCAGGTGGAAAAGGCTTTGTGCTGTCCCTGCTCAGAGGGGATCCTCAGCACAGCCCTGAAGATCTGCACATAGGAGAAAACAATGAACACAAAATATCCAAGACCTAAAGAGACACTAACTGCAATGAGCCCAAATTTCCTGAGGTGGGATTTGAGGCAGGAGAGCTTGAGGATGTGTGGAATTTCACAGAAGAACTGTCCCAGGGCATTGCCATGGCACAGGGGCAGGGAAAATGTATTGGCTGTGTGCATGAGAGCATTGAGAAAGGCACTGGCCCAGGCAGCTGCTGCCATGTGGGCACAAGCTCTGCTGCCCAGGAGGGTCCCGTAGTGCAGGGGTTTGCAGATGGACACGTAGCGGTCGTAGCACATCACGGTCAGCAGGAAATACTCTGCTGTGATAAAGAACATAAAGAAAAAGAGCTGTGCAGCACATCCTGCAAAGGAGATGTTCCTTGTGTCCCAGAGGGAATTGTGCATGGCTTTGGGGACAGTGGTGCAGATGCAGCCCAGGTCGGTGAGGGCCAGGTTGAGCAGGAAGAAGAACATGGGGCTGTGCAGGAGGTGGCCGCAGGCTACGGCGCTGATGATGAGGCCGTTGCCCAGGAGGGCAGCCAGGGAGATGCCCAGGAAGAGGCAGAAGTGCAGGAGCTGCAGCTGCCGCGTGTCTGCCAATGGCAGCAGGAGGAAGTGGCTGATGGAGCTGCTGTTGGACATTTTTTACTCTGGCCATGGGCACCTGTTCATGGATACAGGACATTGAAAAATCAGCAGAGGCTGTTTTGCACCAAACCTGGGCCATTCCCTGCAGACTGTCCCACTGTGACTCACACACCCTTGTTCCTGCTCTGGGAAAACCTTCCCCCAGGTCTCTGCCTGAGCTCCAGTTGTGCTGTCTGAGTGTGCCAGGAGCAGCCAGGCCTGTGTGTGGGGGCTCTTCAGGAGCCATCCCTGCCCTGCTGCCCTGGGTTTGTGGCCATGTGGCAGATGGACAAGGCTGGATATTCAGGATTTGTCACTGGAATCACTCCTAATGCAGACAGGCTTGTTGCCATCTGCACTTCTATTTCTAAAGGACATGGAGAGCAGGAAGGAATTTTAGCCATTATTTTCCTGCCCACACATCATTCCTGCTGCCCTGAGGTCAGAAATCCCCAGCATTCCTGCTGCACTCAGTTTGCCAGTGAGAGATGTGAGAGGCAAAAGGTTCCCCGTGGCTCAAGTGATTGTCTGGATGGGCTTGTTCCCAACTGCCCTGGGTTTGCAGCTTTGGCTGCAATCAGAGCACAATCACACTCCCGGGTCACCCTGGCATAAACCAGACCCTGCCCAGAGCACAGGGATCCCTCAATGTCTCCCCCTCTCCAAAGGGCTCTGGGCAAGGTCTCAGCACCTCCTTCTGCCAAGGACACTCCCGGCTCCCTTGGCAAACCCAGCAGCATTTCCTCAGCTCTGCCATCTCTGCACTTCCCCGTGGCACATTCAGGGAACTCGCAGGGGCTCTGGCACAGATTTGCAGCCAGGAGGGCAGCTCAGAGCTGGCAAGGACACAGCAAGGAGATCCCTGGGTGTGCCCATGATGGGATCTCAGGGAGGGGGCTCAGCTCATTCCCCTTTCCCATGGACTGCTTTGCCCACAGCCCCACAGGGCCCAGGGAAGCTTGGACACCCCATTGCCATGGCCACAGGTGCCTGGCAGGAATGCCAAGGGCAATGCCTGACTCAGCTGCTGCAAAGGCCAGAGCCTCCCTGAGAGCACCAGATGACAGGGACAGGATCAGGGCAGTGCAGAAACAAGAGCAGATGTGGTGGTGCTGGGCCTGGGAGGGCAGGGCACAGACAGCTGGCAGAGAGTCTCTGTAAATGTTGAAACATTACTTTGTTGATCCTGTGTGTTCCTTTAAAGTAAGAATATTCTGTGCTTACAATTCCTGTTCTGCTTCTCTCATCCTGCTTTTGCCTATAATCAAAAGAGAAAAAAAAACCCCTTGTAGCAGCATTAGAACAGTAAAGTAAAAACCCGACTTTTATTGAAAGGTTCCAGGTGTCACAGTGGGGATGGGGCTTTACCAGTCCCTGATTTAAACATTTTTAAAGGTTTATTATTTAGGATATTAGCAGGAATATGCAATTGGCAATTCATTTGCCCCAGTTACACACCCCTGGGTCAACCCATTAGAGCAGGTCCTAGCGCTTCATTTCTCCACTTTTTTTTAAGACTGCTCACACTCTGGTTAAAAACCAAAATGTTCTTCTTGTTGGTCCTCTTCCTGATAACAAGACTATACAGTATTTCAAAAATGTATTTAGGTCTTCTAATTGTTCTAACAACTAGCAGAAAGGCCAGGAAACACAGAAGTGTTTATTAGAGATTATAGTTATAAAGGTATATAATAGTAGCTGAATAGAGTATATTAAGAATTATAGTTTTAAAACTATATAATAATAGTTACATAGCTACGAATATATGAAATGTGTATAAAAAACAAAAATCTTTTTGTCATCACGTCAGCTTTCCGATCCTTCTCCAAACAGGAAATTGAAAACACTCTCAAGAAAGCTCCTGATCTTTACAGCAATGCCAGGCTTACCTTCTTTTGGCAAGTGTCCTCCGCAGCTGTGCCCAGGCTGGTGTGGAGCTGGGAGCAGCCCTGCCCCACACAGCCCCTCTCAGCAGCAGCAGCAGCAGCAGCAGCTGCCCTGCTCAGGGTGGCTCCTTCCCCCCACAGCTTCTCTCCAGCGCTGGCAGCAGCTCCCCGGGCCGGCTGAGAGCTGTCCCTGGCAGGCAGCAGAGTCCCTGGGCCAGCACAGCGCCCTGGGCTGCAGGACCCTGCTCTGCACCACAGCCCTGGGCACCCCTGGCTGCAGCCCCGGCTGCTCAGCCCTGCAGCAGAGCCTGGCCCCAGGGAGCTGCCTTGTGCTGGGCCTGGGCTGGGGCAGCAGGGAAACCCAGCCCTGCCCTAGGGCCACATCCCTGCCCTGCAGCAGCTCCCACAGTGCTCCTGGAAGGTGCTCCAAGCTGGGGGATGTGGCAGCTTCAGGAGATCCCTGCAGGAGCTGCAGCTTCTCTTCCCCCAGCCAGAGAGTGACTGTTTGCAAGCCTGGGAGGATTTCTCCTCCAGTGAGCCCTGAGTGAGCTCTGCTCTGTGCTGCCAGCCCTGTGCTGAGCCCTGTGTGCCTGTGTGCTGTGCCCGGGGTGGCTGCAGGCAGTGCCCCAGCCCTGCTGGGCTGGCAGAAAAGCTGCTCATCCAGAGAAATGTGTTTTTAAGCTCTTCTTGGTTACCAGGATCTCCCTCTGGATGATGAGCTCAGCCCAGCTCATCAGCACAGACACAGCACAAGGACTTTAATGACCCTCTCAGGGCTTTGTGCTGAGGCCCTGAACATCAGTCCCTGAGAGGGAGCTGAAGAAACCTCTCCAGAACTCCAAGGCAGAAGCCAACTCCAAAGTTTCTGGAAGTTTTAATGGGTCCCACTGAGGGACACGACACAGAAAGTGTCCCCAGGCCCCAAGCAGAGCAGAGAACTGCAGGCAGTGACGACAGGTGGGGACAAAGAGAAGCCAAGGCTTGGTGCCCTGGGCCACAGCAGCCTCTGTGCCACCAAGGACACTGAGGAGACACCTTGTCCTGAGGCCCTGGGGCCTCCTGGCACAGCCCCAGCAAGGCCGGGCACTGTCAGCCCCTTGTCCTGCCCTCAGCATCCCCTTGCCATGCCAGTGGCCTCCAGGATGTGCTGGAAGGAGTCCCTGGGGAAGGAGCCTTGGTCAGCAATGGCCCTGGGGGGCTCCTTCATGCTGCCAGGGACTGCAGGTTTTTCCAAGGACTTTGGGTTTGGCTTTTGCCTTGGAGTCTCTGAGAGGTTTGTGCAATCCTGGCCTCCAATTCTCTGCTTTAATGAGTCCCTTGAGAGGCTTTAACAGTAACAACACTCAGTGGGGCTCATTAATGCTTCAGGATACTCAAAGTTTATTTCAGAATTTTTTTGACACTGATCCTTAGAGTTTGTCCAATCATGGCCCATATTATCTGCTTTAACGAGTCCCTTGGGATTCTTAACTAGTAAAAATACTCAGTGGGGTTTATTAATACTTCAAGGTACTCAGGGGTAAGTTTAAATACTTCTTTTTGCCACTGAGTCTCTGAAAAGTTTTTGTGCAATCCTGGCCTCCAATTATCTGCTTTAATGAGTCCTTTGAGAGCTTTGCACTGACACACAGTGGGGCTCAGTAATGCTTTGAGATACTCAAGATTTTAAAGATACTTTGGATTTTCCTTTGGATTTTCCATCCCACCCTGAGTCTCTGAGAGGTTTCTGTGCAATCCTGGCCTCCAGTTCTCTGCTCTACAGACCTCATGCGGAGCCTGTGTTGGGGATTGACCATAGGGGGACCCATTAATACTTCAAGACACTTTTGTTGTTTCCTCTGACTTTGACTTCTGGCAAGGTTTGTGCAATCTCCTCTCAGGCCCTGAGGTTCCAGGGCTCAGCACCAAATGCACCACGGGGCTCATTGGGATCAAGCAAGTGCTGACAAACCATGGCTGTGCCTTGATTTCCCTCTGGTCTGGTGCAGTTCATTAGGAAGTTTTCCTGCTGCAATTATAGAGAAATATTTTAAAGACTATTTGGAAGTATGTATTCCTTTATCAAAGGGCACATTTTATTACTTTTCTTATTACACAAGAGGTGATTGCAGCATTTAGTGATTGATATTGACCCAGGATTTCTCCTCAGGAGGTCTGGCCTGCTCAGAGAAGCTGTGCCTTGAGGTCTGACCCAGTGTGGACAACCTTGCTCCACATTCCCCAAGCCCATCCTGTCTCTCCTCAGTCACCAGGGTCTTACTTTGCTTGGAGAACTGGCTGCACACAACCAAAGAGGGGCTTTCTTTTTTATTTTTTAAGCAACCTAAAACTTCTGAGTTTCCCCAGTTAAAACAGACACACTCACCAAGTGTGTGCCAAGCCCAAGGTGCCACCAAGACCACCCCAGCCCTGCCCTTGGCAAGGAATGAGGTTGGATCATCCTGCACTGGGCCATTGCAAGGAGCTGTGGCCATGGACACTGCCCTGACCCCACTGCTGGGTTTGGGTGCCAGGGTGTTCAGGGTTAGATTTGGTTCTCTTTTACTTTTAGAATTTTTTTCCATAAACTCCTAGGAAACTCACTTCTGTGTATTTATAGGTACTTAAGCAGAGCAAAGTGGCCAGAGGAGAGGATTTGTAGCATCTGGCTACACTTCCTTAGGGCTCTGGAAGTTTCTCTCAGAGGGGGGAGATCACACGAGTTTGGGGAGCAGAAAAAGGACGGGGCTGGGGGCAGCTCTGCTGTCTCTTGCTCTTGGCATCGGAGAGAGGACGGCCAGGCTGCTGCTTGCTGCGGGACGAGTTCACTGTCACCACCAAGTCCGGTCCTGGGAAATCTACCACCATCTGCCCGTGTGCCCAGGAATTCTGAGCTCACCTCCCCCTGCCCTGCTGGAGCTGGGCCAGCCCTGTCCTGCTGCTGCTGCCTCTTTGGAACTGCTTTGAGGCTTTTGGCTACGCTGTACCCCTGTCCTGCCCTGCCCTGCCCTGCCCTGCCCTGCCCTGCCCTGCCCTGCCCTGCCCTGCCCTGCCCTGCCCTGCCCTGCCGGGACATCCCTGCCGTTCCAGCTACCACTGACGGAGCTTCTGATATATCCCATCCACCAGCCCGGGATTTTCCACCCTTCCAGCTTAGTGCTCTCATGAGATGGAGGACATTTATGAATATAAAAAAGACAAGATTTTAGAAGCAGCTTCTGATGATTTTGTAGAAGTAAAGAAACAGCTTGTACTGAGAACACACACAAGATGAGCTTTTTAGCTTGGTTGTTAGGTAGTTACTAAGTAGAAGTCATATAGGTAAAATGTGTAATGTTAAAACTCAGCAAAGTGGGACCCAGGTATTTGTCAAAAATCAATAAAGCAGAACTTTGTGGCTTTCATCAAGTAAAATCAAGCTCCTAATCTTTGGTAAGAGCAAAGTGACCTGAAAAATAGCCAGACCTCCACTGTGCCTGCCCAGAAGCAAAGATCAACCTGAGGAAGACGTTGGCCTTCCTCCCAAGACCCCAGCTCACAGACACCAAGAGGCGTGACAGATAATTAGAATACAAAGTGAGAGAAGGTGAGGAATGGGCGGGTGAGGATGTGTAGGCTGTGGGATCAATGTGTATTTAAACCTGGACCTTGTCTTGACCAGGCACGCACGGTTTGGAGGAGATATCCCCCCATGTGTCCCAGCTGGAAATAAAACATACCTGCTTTACAATTTCTAGTTGTAAAGTCCTTATTCTACGCTTCACTCAGAGTCCTGCAGGGGCACCGAGACCAGGCTGCCCTGGGCTTTGTGAAGCAAAGCCGCTCGAGGTTCCTGGTTCTGTTTTGTTGTTAATGCTGGAGTTGTTGTTGTTTGTTTGCCTTGTCATACATACTAGTAAAGAACTGTTGTTCCTATCCCCATACCTCTGCCTGAGAGCCCTTTAATTTTCTAAATTATAATAATTTGGAGGGAAAGGATTTGGATTCTCCATTCTAAGGGAGGCCCTGCCCCTCCCTAGCACATACCTGTCTTTCAAACCAAGACAGATTTTGGTGCCCAGTGTGAGGCTCGAGGGCACTGAGAAAAGAAAGGTGAAAAAAGGAATAATGGTTCTTGAGAAACCTGGTATTTTCTTTCATGTGTGCTGGATATAGAAATCTCATTAGGTAACACCATGTAGTCTAGCTTACCCTGGCTTGGGTGGCACGTTGTTGTGGCTGTATTTCTCCCATTTGCAGGCCCTTATCTAAACATGGGTCCTATAACTGAGGCTACTGTGGCTGTTATCCAGTTTGTTTTGTGGGTTAATAAGGTGGAGGAATTAATGGATTTTTAACTTCCTCTGGAAGGTGGGCACATGAATACATGGCTATCACACACTAAGTGGGTATTTTTGGAGTTACTTTCAGAATGGTACTTTCTGTGAGGAAATGCCAGTGGGGGAAGTTTTCTCCAAGCCCTTCAACTACTTCTTTGTGCCTACCCCACCAGCTTTGAAGGGTTTAAATTTCCTCTAGATACAAACCAAGTGTTGCTGATAGTCCTGGTCTTTTTAGCTTTCAGAGATAAGGTGAGGTTGACTTAGATCACCACACAGACACCTACCTCAGAGACTGGGGATTCTGTCATGGAGCCTGACACTGCCCCACAGAATAGGGATGCTGTCCCACCGCCTGACCCTGCCTTGCAGCCCACCTCAGAAATGAACCACCCAGATTGGGTGGGGCTTCTGGTGAAGGAGATAGGCCAGATGTTAAAGGAGCACATTTCCCCAGTGGTGGCCTCATTAGCCCCAGATGGTGGGAAACCACCGCTCTGCCCTGAAAAGGGAGAGTCTGATGGTGCAGCAGTGGAACCCACAGATGTTACAACCGTCCAGGTTCCAGCTGAACCACAGGGGCAGTCAGAGCCAGCAGCAGTCGCCATGTGGAAATGAAGAAGTCTAAGATGAAATCAGAGCACCCAGAGAATAAGGATAAGAAAGGAGGGCTCCCACAACCTGCAGGGGAGCCAGAGGTGAGATTATCACTGAGTCCCTGGTGTATGAAAGTCTCCAAAATCTGCAAAAAAGATACTGCATGACTGGGACATGAGGCTTATACAGCCTGGTTACTTTAGTTGTGAGACCTTATAGGTACAGGTGTGCAACTAAATAGTGGTGGTGAGGCAAGGAATTTGGGACCCTGGACCCAGGACTCAGAGGTGAATCAGGTATTCTTAAGGGAGCCAGGGCCCCTTTCCCTCTGGGAGTGGCTTTTAATGAGTGTAAGGGAGAGGTTTGTCCACAGAGACGAATGCAGGACCACCATCATAAAAATGCGCTGGAAGACCCTTGAAGAAGGGATCCAACAGCTGAGGCAAGTGGCAGTATTGGAGGTACTCTTTGGGAGAGGTGGAGGCATGTGTAATGACCTACAAGGTCAGGTGCACAGGGCAGATGCTGTGGAGTCTGGCAACTCTAGGGCCATCTCAATACGCCACCTTCATTGCAACAATTAATGCGAGACAGCAGAGAGACAGTGCTGGGTTCTGTCACCAGCAAGCGCAGAAATTATGAGAGTGTGATCAATGGCCCAATGAAGGCTCAGGTCTCTGCTGTGTTAAGGAACTCAAAGAGGAGATGAGGGAGATGAGGAGGAGATGAGGAGGAACAGTTCCCATGTGGCACCGTTGTGAGTTACAGGCCCCAAAGTCAGAGCCCAAATCCCCCAGCTAGAAGAGAGGGTACACCCCAAGAGCTGACCTGTGTTTCCTTCCTGCAACCATGGGAGACATGGGA
>JAJEOU010002097.1:160046-184742 GCA_021534815.1 Acrocephalus arundinaceus
ATCTTCTCTATGGAGTCCCTTGGGATTCTTAGCCAGTAACAACACTCAGTGAGGCTCATTCTTGCTTCAAGGTACTCAGGGGTAATTGAAGTACTTCTTTTTGCCACTGAGTTTCTGAGATGTTTTCGTGCAATTTTGGCCTCCATTTCTCCTCTCCATGAAGTCCATGAGGAGCCTGTGTTGGACATGGACCTCAGTAGGATCCATTAATACTTCAAGGCACTTTGGGTGTTTCTTCTGACTTTGACTCCTGGAAAGTTTTATGCTATCTCCTCTCAGGCCCTGACGTTCCAGGGCTCAGCACCAAATGCACCACGGGGCTCATTAGGGTCAAGCAAGTCCTGACAAACCATGGCTGTGCTTTGACTTCCCTCTGGTCTGGTGCAGTTGGTTCGGAAGGTTTTCTGCTGCAGTTATGGATAAATATTTCAAAGACTATTTGGAAATAAGTATTCCTATTTTAAAGGCTGTATTTTTTTACTTTTCTTATTACACAAGAGGTGATATAATTCAGTGACCGATATTGACCCAGGGTCTCTCCTCAGCTGGCCTGGTCTGAGAAGCTGTGCCTTGAGGTCTGAGCCAGTGTGGACAACCTTGCTCCACATTCCCCAACCCCATCCTGTCTCTCCTCACTCACCTGGGACCTGCTTTGCTCTGACAACTGGCTGCACTCAGCCAAAAGAGGGCTTTTCTTCATGTTTTAGCAACCTAAAACTCCTACATTTCAGACACCCTCCCCAAGTGTGTGCCAAGCCCAAGGTGCCACCAAGGAGGTTCCCCTTCCCAAAGGCAGAACCATGCAAGGAATGTTTGAGACACACAGGAAGTTCTGCAATAAACACAAATCCAGAGTTGGCTGAAGGCAGAATTAGACCAACTGCTGAAGGACAGACAAGTTTGAACTCCTTGCAGCTCAAAGCTCCAGCTGGGCTGTTGGGAGGTGTGTGAGTGAGGCAAGAGTGAGGGGAAGGGCAATGCAGAGAGCCCTGGAAGTGCTTCTGTACAGCCAGGCTGTGGGGAAGGGCACTGCAGGCCTGGCCTGGGCCAGGAGTGAGGCTGGATCATCATCCCAAGCTGCCCTGGGCCATTGCAAGGGCTGTGGCCATGGACACTGCACTGAGCCCACTGTGGCAGTGCCTTGCTCAGGGCTGGTGTCAGTGCCCAGAGGCAGAGGGGATCCCTTGCTGGGGGCTTGTGCCATGGCCACCTGCCCTGTGCCACGCTGGCTGCTCAGGCCCCGCGGAACCAGCAGCAAACGCCACTGCCAGGGCCAAAGGCCAGCTCAGGCAGACAGAAAGGGGCAGGGCTGGGCACTGTTTCCATGGCAGCCCTCACTGGGACACCACCCCTGGGTCACCTGGCATGGCAATTGCCATGGAAACCCGGCTCATGGGAAATGCAAGGTTGGACTAAGGTTTTAGTAGGGCCTGTCCCAACAGGACAGAGGGTGGTGTTTTTAAACAAAGCAAGGGAGGTTCATATCAGAAGAGTTAAGGAGGCAGTCTTTGATGATGAGGTTGGTGGATCCAGCAGGACAGGTTCCCAGGGAGGTGGTCAATGCCCCATCCCTGGAAACATTCCAGTCCAGCTGGGACAGGGCTCTCAACAACCTGAGCTGCTCAAAGATGTCCCTGCTCATGGTGGGGCTTTGGGATGAGATGAGCACTGCAGAGCTCTTCCCATGCAAACCATTCCAGGATTGCATGGGGAGAAGGGGCTGCTCCCTGACTCCATGCACTGCCTTGACTCCTCCTTGTCTCTGCTGGAGCCCACATGCAGCAGGCAAAGGCAGCCCCCTCTGTGGCCTTTGCTGGCCCTGCCTTCCCCAGGGGCTGACAGAGCCAGGCTGCCCAGGGGACCTTGAGGCTTTGCAGGGCTCAGGCGCAGCGGCTGTGCCAGGCTCAGGGCTGAGGTCACACTCTGTGGGCTGCGGCAGAGCCCAGGCAGAAAGGAGCCCTGAAGCAGCAGCAGCAGCTCTGCAGTGCTGGCCACCAGGCCGGGCTGCCAAGGGAGGCTTGTGGCCATGGCCTGGGAGCAGCTGCTGCTGCCAAGGTGCCTTTGGTGCCTCAGGCTCTCCCTGGCACAGCTGCCAGCACGGCACTCTGCACTTGTGCTCGAGGCCTTCACTGTCTTGGGGCTGGCCTGGGGCTTTTCCTGCAGTGGGATCTGCCCTTGTGCTGGCACAGGAAAGGCAGTTGCTGCCTGAAACAGGTGCAAACAACTCCAACAAAACCTGTTTTACTTCAGAATTGCTTCCTAGAGCACTATATTCTTATAATTGTGTATCTCCTATATTGTGGAGCAAACAAGTTTTTTTTTTTTACTCTTTGGTGTAAATAAATCTTTCTGCCTAATCTTTATCAAAATCAACCATAGCTGTATTTACAGAAATATATCTGGTATTCCATCGTTAGCCCTGTGGGACAACTTGCATTACGGTTCAATTCTACCTGTCCAATCTTTTACACATAAACTTTTGCAGAAGTCTGGGACTACAGTTGGATGCAGCCACTCCCAGTCTCCTCTCTTAGATAGATATTTTTAAATCTAGGCATCCTGGAGAGGTTTTAGGACACATGGTGGCTGTTGGGTGTCATTTCTCCACCTCATGACTCTGCAGGAATTTCTCCAATGAAGAAATCAAGCTTTTGCTTAAGCTCCCACTTTGCCCATTTCAAGAACCACTGGGAGTGTCTGGGACATCCCGGCTCTTTGGCAGCCTGGGGACTCCTGGGATGTCACCGTGGAGCCCCCGTGAGTGCCTGTGACAGATGGGTGCCTTTGCAGCCCAAGGTGCCCTGGGATGTCCCCATGGAATGGCTGTGACTGCCTCTGAGCACAGGGCTCTTTAGCATCCCCAGAAAGCCCTGGGAGGTCTCCAGGATCCTCGAGTCCAACTCCTGGCCCTGCACAGGACACCCCAACAATGCCAGCCTGGGCCTGGCAGCGCTGTCCAAACGCTGCTGGAGCTCCCGGAGCCCTGGAGCTGGGACCCTTCCCTGGGAGCCTGGTCAGTGCCTCAGCAGCCTCTGGGGGAAAAACCTTTTCCTCAGATCCAACCCAAACCAGCCCCGACTCAGCTCCAGCCCTTCCCTCCAGTCCTGTCCCTGGGCACCAGAGGGAAGAGGTTCCCACAGCCCCAGCCAGGGACGCGCTCCCAAGGCTGTTCCAGGGCAGCCAGGGCTGGCACCAGCTGGGATGCTCGGTTTCCATGGGCTGGACTTTAGGAATGGGATTCCCCAATTTTGTGCTCCCACTAAAACTGTGCCACTGCTCGCTGCCATCCACCCTCCCACTCAAAGTACAAAAGGCAAAGATTCCAGACTGGGTTAAGAACAATTTATTGGGAACAGAAACAAGATAAGAAACAAACAGGAACAGAAACAATATTGATAACAAACGGGATAGAACTAACAATATAAAGGGAAAACTACAATAACATCAACTGGCTCGTTCCATCCTTCCTGGAAAGGACACCCTTCACCTTGGGAGAGAGATAGAGTCCCTTTCCTAGCCCTGGTAATGACCTGAGATGGCATCAAATACAATGATGGGGCCATGGCCAGACGCTCACATTTTTAAATCCCATCTCACGTCATTGCCAGGGGCAGGAAAAGGGACAGGTGTCCTCCCAGAATAAATCACAGGGAACTGTGGGTCAGTAGGGCTGTTCTCAGTGTGCATCTTCTGATGGGGGATGAGGTTGGAGATGCACATGAAGCCCTTCCCAGAGTCGGGGAACTCGCAGGGCTTCCCTTACTGGTGACTCCGTTGGTGTCGGGTCAAGGTAGAGCTCTGGGTGAAGCTCTTCCTACACTGGGGACACTCTTAGGGCCTCTCCCCAGTGTGGATGCGCCTGTTCCTGATGAGGTGGGAGTTGTGCTTGAAGCCCTTCCCGCAGTCAGGGCAGCGGAAGGGCCTCTCCTCTGTGTGAATGCGCTGGTGAACGAGGAGATCTGAGCTGGTCTGAAACTTCTTCCCACACTGGGGACACTCATAGGGCATCTCCAGTGTGGGTCCTGAGGTGGACAGTCAGGTTGGAGCTGTTGCTGAAGCCCTTCCCACATTCTGCACACTCATAGGGCCTCTCCCCAGTGTGGGTCCTGAGGTGGCAGATCAGGTTGGAGCTGTCTCTGTAGCTCTGCCCACATTCCCCACACACGTAGGGCCATTCCCCAGTGTGGATCCTCTTGTGGAGGATCAGGTGGGAGTTCTTCCCAAAGCTCTTCCCACACTCCAAGCACTCATAGGATTGGTCCCTGTCATGAAGGTGCTCATGGACCAAAAGGTCTGAGCTCTGCCTCGATCTCCGGCCACGTTCCTGGCACAGGGTGGGTCTTTCTTCCTCAGAGCACCCTGGGGTGGATTTGGATCCCCTCCTCCTGTGGGATCTCTGGGGCTTTTCCTCCCTTTTGGATTCCTGTGCCAGGGAGCCACTCAAAACAGCCTCTTCCATGAGGTTCTGCTCTGGGGATTTTTCCTCCCTGGTCTCCATCCTCAGCTCCTTGTCTGGGGGAGAAAGGACAAGGAAAGGATGGAATTTCCTCTGTGCAAGAGGGAACGGGAAGGAGATCCCTCCAGGGAATCCCTGGCGGGACGGCGTCAGCAGTGGGGTTGTCCTGCAGCCAGGGGCCATGCTGGGCTGGGAGATGGAGCAGAAGAGAGGGGGAAAGGGGCAGTGACTTCCTCTTTACCTGCCTGGCTCTCCCTGGGAATCTTCCTCTTCCTTGCAGTCTCCTTCTCCATCCAGCCAAGGTTTGGGAATGAGTAATCCTGGTTTTCAGAAAAATACAATATATGAGCACATTGGGTTAGGGGGTTCCTCCTGCCCAATTTCCTCTGTAGAAGTTACCAGGCATCTGTTGGCCATATAAACCTCCCAAAACACCAAGATTGATTCCTGAAAAATACAAGAATGACCAAGATTCAGCAGAAACACCCAATTCATGAGTTTCCCCTCTCTGGTCTCTCAATTTTGGGGTCTTGGAGGTTCACCTCTCTCTGGTTTGTTGCGGATAAAGTTTCTATTGGTGTTCCCCCTCTCTGGGCTGCTGTGGCTTCTGGGAATCCAGGAGGTTCCCCTTCTCTGGGCTCACCACTTTGGTATTACAGGTGTCTCAGGAGTCAGCCCTGTCTGGGGTCCCTGTGTAAGGGTCCTGGGAAATCCATGGGTCCTCCATGTTCCAAACATGTGCAGGCTTCTGGAATAGCCCCAGCTCTGGTCCTGCCCATTTCTGCTCCCCCCATTCCCAGGTTTCCCTCCCAGCCCTGCTGGTACCGGGCCATCCCCACGTGCCTCTTGCTGACAATGCAGCCCCTGAGCTGGGCAGACCAAGCCCCAGCGCGGGGGGACCCTGCATCCTCCGCTCCCTGGGCAGCCGCGCCCAGCCCCGGGCACAGAGCTCCGTCAGCCCCGCCGCCCCCTCCCCAGGGCCCCCAGGGACCCCCACAGCCGGGGCTGGCTCTGAGCCAGGCGGCCCCTGAGCCCGGCTGTGTGGCCAGGGGGGCACGGGGATCCTGGTACCCCACAGGAATGCCCTCGAATTGGGACAAAAAGCTGCTCCACTGGGGGCACTTTGAACACCCACCTGTGTCAGTGTTGGTCAGTGGTAACTCACTGCAGCCTCCCAAAAGTGTCTCCCAGAGGAAGGCGTTTGGGGCAGGCACACAGCAATCACACACCCACACACACCACAGGGAACTTGCTGACGACTGAGATACAGGAAGGGCCTTTGCCTAGAAATCCAGTGGGTTTTATTGCAGCCGCACTGAAGGGATCCAGAAGCAAAAGGCAGCGACCATTAGAGGGTCCAGGCTTATATGTGGGTAGAAGGGGGTGGAGCTAACACTAACAACCAATCACTGAGAGGAGTGGGTGGGAGAAGACTGTACTATGACCAATAGGGACACATGGGGATAAATGGACAGGGGTACAGACCAATGGGGTAACAAAGAACAGAGAAACTGCTAGAAACCTGACCATATAAGGTCAACTGGGGGAGTAACGGCAAACAGACCAACAGGGGGTGTGGCATCGGGGTTGACTGACAGCCTGTCAGTGATACAGGAGTCCCTGGCACACGGCTCCCGGCAGCTGCCCCGCTGCCACAGGCGGGGCTTTGGGGCAGGGAGGCTCTGCGGGACCCCCGGGCTGTGCCCCCTCCCAGTCCCTGCCCGCCCCGGGGCTGACCTTCAGCCCGGGCTCTGTCGCTGGCCCCGGCTCCCGCATAGTCCCTGCTCTCATTTCCTTGGCCCCCTGGGCTCTCTTTTGGGGGTCTGAGAACACCTGGCAATGGAACCTTGACCTGGAAAGGAACCATTTTGGTGCTCCCTAGCCAGGCCACAACTGAAACTTTGTTCCTTTTATTTCCTTGCAGAGGCCCCAAGGGCATTTTCTACACAGAGTTCCAGCCCCCAACTTTTCCTGAAGGAGCTGCCTACAAATGTCACACTGCCAGGGCTTTGTCCTTGCTGTCACCTGCTGTGCCTGGGCATGAGCAGAGCTCCTGCAGTTGCATTTCCAGCTGCTGTGCAATCAAAGCTGAGGAATCTGGAGCTGCCTGAAGGCAAAAACTGCAATATGAGCCTCTCTCCAGGGGAAAATCTTCCCCTCCTGTGCCAGCCCCTGTGGCAATGCTGGCAAATGCACCAGCCATGGCCAGAATTCAGATTTCACTGTCAAATTTCCTTATATCCAGTTATAGTTCCCATGGGAATATTGCCAGGACAAGTTTGGCTGGCAATGGTTTCAACAAGGGTCACCTCCCATCTCTCCCCAAAACACTGGGGAAGGCTCCCTGCTCTCCTTCCAATGGGAAAGAACTGTCCTGTTTCACCAGGCACCCATGGCCACGATTGGGATTCCACCTCCAAAATTCCCTAGATCCAAAGACTGCTCCCAGACAAAATCTGCCATTACTGACAAGTCTGGCTGGCCTTGGCCTAGTGAGGCTCTCACCTGCCCTCCAAACCTTGGGGCTCTGTGCTGTCCTTCCTATGGGAATGAACTGCCCTTCTTGGCCCGGTTCCCATGGCTAGAATTGGGATTCCACATCCAACATTGCCTCTTGTGTAAGACTGGAGGAGATTGTTGGCTGGAAACATTTGGTGTGGGGGGGAGGAAGGGGCAGGTCCAGCCTTGCCCTGCCCTGTAAGCCCAATCCCCCCAGAGCCTCTATCCCAGCCCAGCAGTGTCTGCCAATCCCTGGCACACCAAAGGCAATGTTCCACAGCCACCTCTGGAGCCCCCAGCCCAGCTCCTGAGTGACCAAATGACCCAAAGTCCCACCTGGGGGAAGGGCCCAGGAAGAACAAGGGGTATTGAAGGCTGACCACAAAGCAAGCACGTCTTGACCCCATCTCCTCTTGGAATTTCTGTCTGAACACTGCTGGAATCCAGGAGCCTATAGCTGTGTGTGTTCTGTTCTGCATCTCTCTATATATCTCTCTCTCAGCTGCTGTGCAACCAAAGCTGAGGGGTCTGGAGCTGCCTGAATTCAAAAAACTGCAATATGAGCCTCTCTCGAAGGGGAAATCTCTCCACCTGTGCCAGCCTGTTGCAGTGCTGCCATTCTCTGCTGCTGCTGGGGCACTTGGAGGTCTGGCTGAGCAGAAAAGGTGATCCTGAGCCAGGAGATTTCCTTGGCTGCAGCAAAGCCTCAGCACGCAAAGATCTTCCTAGCACTGTGCCCTGGACTAGGGGGGATTGTACTGCTGGAGCAGACCCTTAATTTCTTCTCCCAGGCAGCTTTAGGACACAGAACATGGAGATACCAGAGCTTTCTCTCACCTTTCCAAGTCCTCCAGAAGTATCCTGTGTGTGAAGCAGTCAGGGAGCAGGGTGTACGTGTCAGGGGAGGGGAATTCAGAGCCCTTTTCTCCCCTGTGGGCTGAGGGTCTGCAGCTGCCCAAGGGGCCGTTTTTGCTCAGCTGAGAACAGTTCCGCTGAAAGCCTGTCCTAAACCTGCTTTTCCCACAAATGTGCCCAATGAATCCTGATTTCTTGCAGCCTCAGGTGTAAGATCTGAAGGATGGAACAGCTCTGCTGGGGAGAGGTTCTCTTTTTCTTGTTTGGTGGGTTTTGTTTAGGATTTTTTTTTCTTTTAGTTTGGTTTTTTGGTTTTTTGCTTGGTTTTGGGGGATTTTTATTTGGTTTTTTTTCTCTTTGTTTGGGTTGTAGTTTTTTGTTTTGGTATGCTTTTGTTTGTTTGTTGTTTTTGTTTTTTAATTAACTCCCCCTGGCAGCTCTGGGTAGAGCTCTGTAACTGCATTTGACCCTTGTCTGTGACATTGTGGAGGTGGCCAAGGGGACCTTCCCCGAGCTGTCTGCAGAGGAATCCACATCAGCCCAGGCTGGGCTGGTCAGTGCCCGGTCAGTTCTGTTGAGGGGACGCAGCTCTGGATGCTTCCCTTGGAGCATCTCCAGGGAGGGAACTCGGGGACTGCCACCCCTGTGGTGTCACAGAACCACAGAATCACCAGGTTGGAAGAGATGTCCAAGATCATTGAGTCCAACCCAAGCCCTTAGACCTCAACTAGACTATGGCACTGAGTGCCACATCCAGTTTTTTTTCAAAGACATCCAGGGATGGTGATTCCAGTACTTTATCACTCTTTCCATGAAAAAACATTTCCTAATATTCAACCTATATATTTCTTTGGTACAGCTTGAGACTGTGTCCTCTTGTTCTGTCAGTTGCTGCCTGGAGAAAGAGACCAACCCCACCTGACAACAATCACCTTTCAGGCAGTTGTAGAATGATAAGGTCACTCCTTAGTCTCCTTTTCTCCAGGATGAACAACCCCAGCTCCCTCAGCCATTCCTCACAGGGCTTGTGTTCCAAGCCCCTGACTCAGCCACGTTGCCTCCTCTGGATGCGCTCAAGTGTCTCAACGTCCTTCCTAAACTGAGGGGCCCAGGGCTGGACACAATACTCCAGGTGTGGCCTTACCAGTGCAGAGTACAGGGGAAGAATGACCTCCCTGCTCCTGCTGGCCACACCATTCCTGATCCAGGCCAGGGGCCATTTGCCTTATTGGCCACCAGGGAACACTGCTGGCTCATGTCTAGTCAGCTGTCACCAGTCTCCCCAGGTCCCTTTCTGCCTGGGCCCTGTCCAGCCACTCTGTCCGTAGCCTATAATGCTGCAGGGGGTTATTGCAGCCAAAATGCAGGACTCGGCACTTGGACATATTAAACTTCATCTTATTGGACTCTGCCCATCCATCCAACCATTCCAGGTCTCTCTGCAGGGGCCTCCTATCTTCCATTAGATCAACACATGCTTCTAGATTTGTGTCATCTGCAGATTTACTAATGAATGATTCAATCCCCTCATCCATGTAATCAATAAAAATATTGAACAGAGCTGGCCCCAGCACAGAGCCCTGAGGAACACCACTGGTGCCTGGCTGCCAGCTGGATGCAGCACCGTTCCCCAGCACTCTCTGGGCCCGGCCATGCAGCCAGTTCCTAACCCAGCACAGAGTGCTCCTGTCCAAGCTGTGGGCTGCCAGCTTTTCCAGGAGTGTGCTGAGGGAGACAGTGTCAAAGGCCTGGCTGAAGTCCAAATAAACAACATCCACAGCCTGTCCTGCATCCACCAGTCATGTCACCTGGTCATAAAAGGAGACCAGGTTGGTCAAACATGACCAACTACCTTTACCCCTCCTAAACCCGTGCTGGCTGGGTCTGATACCCTGTAGGTGCTGTGTGATGGCACTCAGTATAAACTGCTCCATTATCTTGCCAGGTACTGAGGTCAGACTGACTGGTCTATAATTACCAGGATATTCCTTCTCACCCTTTTTTTTACATTGTCCAGCTTCCAGTCCTCTGGAACCTCACCAGTGAGCCAGGACTGCTGGTAAATGATAGAGAGCAGCTTTGCAAGCTCATCTGCCAGCTCCCTCCTCACTCTGGAGTGGATTCCATCTGGGCCCACAGATTTTTGAATATCCAAGCATCTCAGCAGTTCTCTGACTGCCTTCTCCGGGATAACAGGGGGACCAATCTGCTCCCTGACACCCCTCTGTGATCCACACCAGGGAATGGCTGTATGAGTGTGGGGAATGTGGGAAGGGTTCAGGTGCAGCTCCCACTTGATCATCCACCAAATGATCCACACCAGGGAGAGGCTCTATGAGTGTCCCCAGTGTGGGAAGAGATTTCAGACCAGCTCCAGTCTCCTCCTGCACCAGCAGATTCACACAGAGGAGAGGCCCTTGCAGTGCCTCAACTGCAGGAAGGGCTTCAGGCAGAACTCCCACCTCATCACCAACCAACGCATCCACACTGGGGAGAGGCCCTACGAGTGTGGGGAATGTGGGATGAGCTTCAGCATAAGCTCCAGCCTGATCTGCCACCAGAGGATCCACACCAGGGAATGACCCTACGAGTGTCCCCAGCTTATCCAGGAGCTCTCATTTGACAAGACACCAACAGAGGCACCAGTAAGGGAAGCCCTGCGAGTGCCTCAACTGTGGGAAGAGCTTTGTGCAGTGCTCCATCTTCATCCCCCATTAGAGAATCTACATTGGGAACAGCATTGGTGACCCACATTCCCTGTGATCCATGTTGGGAAGACACCTGACTGGTAATCCCTTTGATTTATCCCTGATTTTCTTATTTATCTTCATCCCTTAAAAACATTCAAAATAGGACTAAAAAGAAAGAAACTGGTCAGAGATGTCTTAAGTCCCACCATTTGAGAGAGAATTTATGGTTTGGGGAACTATTCTGAAAGATTTGTGGGTTATAGGGGGATTTTGGGCAGTGTTCTCCATCTCTTCACATTCCAAAAGCCAAGATGGATGGATCTGTCACCTCAAAATGACTCAATCCCACTGAAAATCACTCAATCTTACTCCAAAAGTGCTCAATCCCACGTCAAAAAGACTTGCACCTATCTCAAAAAACTCAGTCCCATGCCAAAATTACTCAGTTCCACAATTTCCAGAGTTGGATGGGATTGGAAGGAGATTGGGAGAAAGGGGATCCAAATTTGAGGGTGTGGAATAGGGATAGTGTGGGGCTGGGTGGGTGAGATGTATTCTGATAGTAAAGTAACCTTTCAGAATTAATAAATTTTATTCCACTCATTTTCCATCAGTTGCAGTTTGTTTTTCAGAGTGCCACCTTCTCAGCTGATTGTGTTTGTGTCCTCCTTTCTCTCCTGCCTTTCTCTACCTGCTCTGTTTCTCTCTCAGTGTCCCTCTTGAGCCAGGGCAGCTCCCACCAAAGACCCTCCCCTGATTTAATCCCCAATCCACGAGCTATAACACCCATGGGTGAAGTTCTGAAGGCTGGCAGTGAAATGTCACTGTAAGATCTTCCTCCACTTGGCTTTTAGCTCTTTCGTAAGAGTTTTGTCTTCAAGGGCAGGAAGATCCTTTCCTGGCTGGGAACTGGAATTGCAGACCCTGGGAGTGTGTGCCATGGATCCCAGAGGGGCATTCCCCAGGCTCCCAGGGTGCTGCTCCTGCCGTGCCTCCCAAGGAGCTGTGCAGGGCCAGGGGACAAAGTCCAGCAGCTCTGTTGGTTCTGCAGTGCCACAACAGCCCGTGCTTCCAGGAGTTTCTGTGCTGCCAGCAGCAGTTCCTTGGTTCCAATGGTGCCCTGCTGTGTCCTAAGGGATGTTTGGTTTCATCAAGTCCTGCAGTGTCACAATGGCTGCCTCATTCCATGAGCTTCCAGAGTGTCAGAATGGACTCCTTGGATGTGCAGTGTGACAAGGGACCATTGGCTCCATGCAGCCCCTTGTGTCACCATGGACTCCGTGGCTCCATGAGGTTCTGGTGCTGTCACCATGGTCACCTTGGATGCACAGTGTCACAATGACCCACTGGATCCACGTGGCCCTGATGTGTCACAGTGGCCCCTTGGTTCCAGGGGACCCCAGGGTCACAATGGACTCCTTGCTTCCATGTCACCCCCTCAGTGTCACAACGGCCCCTTCATTCCATGAGGAACACAAAAGCTTGGTAGAAACATGGAGCAAATCCTGCCTAACACACCTGGGAACATCTGTCTGCATTCAAAAGAGAGGTTAGAGGTGAGGATGGCACCAGCAGCTTCCATCTGCAACAGAGTTCCTGGGAATGGACAGGGACAGAGAATTCAGCTGAAAAACTCTGATAATTCTGCTTACAGAGATCATTTCTGCTCCCACTGTCCCTTGTAGAAAGGTGACATCATTCCAGGCAGCCTGGACTGAGCATGTGGTTCCTGAGTGGCGTTTGTTGTTCAGGAAACCTGCTCAGACTTTTCCATTCTTTCCTTACCAACAGGAAAACTTCTCCTGGACCTGTGTGCAGGCAGAGCCCTGAGGAGAGCAGGTGGGACACGGTGCAGTGGGCTGGGACATGGAGCTGCAGAGCTCAGGGGACAAGGTTCTGATGCAGGGCACAGGGATGTCAGTGCCAGGTGGGCAATGTCAGACATGGTGAGGTTGGGGGTGAGGAGCAGGTTGTCCAAACAGGGTCAGCCCTCAAGGGGCTCATTCCTGTACATGCCCAGACCTCCTAAGGAGACATTTGGCATCAAGATCACCGTGGGAATGCTTCTATCAGCTCTTCTCTGAACTAAAAAATAAAAAAATACTCACTTGATTAAAGATACAAAGTCATGAGGTGCACTTCCTCCTTAAAAGAACTCCAAAATGACCTCAATCAGCTTCATAACCCCTGAAAACTTGAAGACAACTGAAGACAAAAAGGCCTTAAGGTTTTTCTACATTGTATTTAGTCCCACAGTAGATTTGGGGCTCAGTCCTGGACCCTCAGGCACCGAGAGAAGGTTGAAGAAGCTGCTGCAGGAGTCAGAAGCAAAACTCCAAGTCCCTTGTAGCATCACTGGGTCCCACTGAAGGCAGGGAGTGCCAAAGGCTCCCCAGGGACTGGTGAGAGCAGATCCCTGAGGCCAGGATTGCAGGGAGCCCAAGGCTGTGAGCAGGAACTGCAATGCTGAGCAAAGCCTGGGCTGGCTGGAGGAAGCAGAAAGGCCAAGCCTGAGCCCAGGCCTGGCACAGCAGGGCCTGTCCCTCATGGGTGGCTCGGGGCTGTTTGTGGGGCACTGGGATGGGAGGGGCAGCAAGGACAAATGTCATAAACCTGTGGGACACTCCAGATCCTTGTGGAACCAACAGGCCAATGTGACACTGTGGGAAGTTGTGGAACCAAGGGGATCATTGTAGCTCTGCTGGGGCCCATGGAACCAAGGGGCCAGTGTGACACTGTGGGACCTCATGGAAACAAGAGGCCACTGTGAGCCTGCAGGGCTGGAACACCCCAGAACACTTAAATGCTGGTGGTAACCAAAGGTTCCTTTACTTGAGTTTGTTGCAGAGGAGAAACACCAACCAGATATTCTCAACATGAACAAATGCAAAGAATATCCTTGGTAGGAAGGGACCCACGAGGATCATCAAGTCCAACTCTGAAGTGAATGCCCCACACAGGGACTAAACCCACAGCCTCGGTGATACCAGCACCATGCTCTAACCAAGTGAGCTAAGAGGTCAGAATGACACAGAACTTTACTGACAAAAGACAGGCAATCAAGGAACTTTGTCAAATTAAACATCCAATTCAACATAAAACTTTTATCATAGCATTTACTTCATTAAACCTTAAAACCTTTAACCTTTAGGATTTTAAATTACCCAAAAATATTCCTGGTGGGTAGCATCAGAAGAAATAGAGAACAACAGAAAAAATGAAGATCTATAGAAATACACTCACACAGGTACCAGCTGCTCAGGTTCCAGCATTGCTCACAGAGGAACCCCAGGACAAGGCAAGATCTCAGATCAAGCATGGGCTGACCTCGTGCTCCGGCTTTTAACCCCCTGGGAGCCTCCATGGGCCTGCCAATTGGGTGGGACTTCCAGTTGTTTGTCCAATCAGAGTCAGGGTAGGCGGTAGCTGCTGGTATATGATTGATGGTCAGCTTGGCCAATCAGAGCTGGATTAGTGCTGCCTGTTATGTGATTGATTGATAGCTCAGCCAATCAGAGCTGGGTTAACCCCACTCCTGCTGTGTTTACCCCACTCCTGCTGTGTTTCCAGTTGCTCCCAGTTGCCCCTGGTCTAGTCCCAGTCACTCCACAGATGAACCCAGGGCCTCCCAGCATGTTCCCAGTGATGCCCAGTTGCCCACAGTGTAGACCAGTCACTCCAACCTGCTCACAGCAGTTCCCAGCATGGTCCCACTTCTCCCCAGTGTGCTCGTTTAAAAACAAACCAACAGGAGATCCCAAGTAAGAACTGTTCCATGACCCATTTCTCATAACTCTGGGGGAATATCTTCTGTTAATGGGCCAGCTGTTCAAACCAGCTGGGGCAGTGTTCTTTATCTCTTCCACCACCCACACTCCCTCCAGGGAGATATCTTCTGTTAATGGGCCATTGAGTCTCACTGCATGACTGATCAAATTCCATCATCCCATTGTGAGATGCTCCACCCAGGGGAGGAGCCAAGCATTCCTACCTGGATATAACCTGAGATTTAACACACCAGAAGCAGCCTGTTTCCACTGGATTCCCAGAGGAACACCAGACCCATCTCCACCACCCCTGGACCTTCAGAGGAGTCTACTCCCTTCTACAGGATCATTGCTTCAACAAAACCACATCTGTGACTCCAGGAGGACTGCAGCTACGATTTGATTGGACTGCTACCAACACTCTGCCTGACCAGGTTTCAGGTTGTATTCTGATTCTGCCAGCATTTTTTTTTTACTACTGCATTTCTACTTTAATTTTCCTACTAAAGCACTGTTATTCTTATTCCCATATCTTTGCTTGAGAGCCCGTTAATTTCAAAATTATAATTCAGAGGATGGGGGTTTATGTTTTCCATTTCAAGAGACTCCTGCCTTCCTTAGCAGACACCTCTCTTTCCAACCCAAGCTTGACCCAGATATCTTGGGGGCTCCCTGGGCTGAGTTTTTGGGGAAGATGTTTGGAAAATGAAGAACTCCCAAGATCAGTGGAAAATGCCTTTTGGCAGGGACCTTGGGGGGTCCCAGTGGCAGCATTCTGGAGGAGCAGAGCCCTGTTTTCCCCAGCACCCCAAAGTGGGGAGCCCTGAGAGGGGGGAGCACCGTGATTTGTGGGACCCTCAAAAGCCTGGAGAGAGGCAGGGGGGGAATCCTTGGACCCCCTGCACCCCAAAGCAGAGAATAAGGGGAGAAGGGACCCCGGGACCTCCAAAACCCCCAGCATCCCTAAGTGGGGAGGGGGAGAAGGGGGGAACTTTTCAGATTGCTGGGACTCCCAGCAGCCTGGGGAGGGCTGGGACTGAGTAGATGGGGGACCCTCAATACAAGCGTGACCTCCAGCAGCTGGGACAGGGGGGAACACCCCGAAAACCAAATGGGAGAGACCAGAGAGGGGGAACTCCTGAGAGACATTTTCAGGGCTGAATCTTGGTGTTTGGGAGGTTGTAGTGGTTTTAATGTTTGCTGAATTTTATTTGCCAAATTTAGTGTAGTGGTCTAAATATCTTTTTTTTTCTATGAAATACATTATGAGAACAGGAGGCAAAAAAGGCTTAACTTAAGGATGAAAAAAGGTAGATTTATTAACACCCGAAAAGAAAAGGTGAAAAAGTAGAATCAAAATGAAACCTTTAAAACACTCTCCTCCCCCCTCCCCCCCCCAACAGTCTCCTTTCTTACATGCAACACAAAGTGACAAAACTCAGAGCTTCAGGTTAGTACTACTTATAAAATAAGTATTTCATTCAGTCTTTGAGAGAGAGAAGTAAATCTCTTGATGTGTTAGGTAACTTCTACTAAAGACGCAGTCTCTTTTGTGGCTTTTAGCCCCTACAAAAAGCAGCCTGCCCAAAAACTTCTGCAATTTTGTAGTCTTCCCAAATCACGTAGCCTTCCCATGACTACATACTGGGCCATAGACTCACAATGGGGTTTCTTTGTTTAAAAATGCACACTTTCACAAGCAAAGGATTTCTTATCTTAAAGAGCAGAGATAACTTCTCAATTCTTCATGGAAACAAAAGGCTTCTTCATATCTCTCTCTGTTAAAACATCCTATAAGATCACATTACAGTTTCTAACTCAACATTCATTCAGTAAATCACAAAAAAAAAATCCCTTTGCTCAAAAATCTGCAAAGCATCTCCCCAATCATATTGTCTGCGGTTTAAAGGAAATTTCTAGCAAGTCACAATACAGTCTGTTACTAAAACTCAGGGGGTTTATGCTTAAAAACTGAGGCAACTCGTCATCTCTCTCCCACCTGAGAATTCACTCTTTTTTCCCGACTCTGGTATCTTCATATTGTCCCTTTACATCTCTTTAATTCAGCCTTTTCTTTCTTTCTGAAAAGGGTTAGAGTTTTAAAAAGTCTCAGTCTGTGTCAGGAAGGAGTTAACATTCTCGCCAGGACTGCAGAGAGTCATGTGGGCTCTGCCTGGCGGGCCCTGCAAAAATCTTGGAGCCAGGAGAGAGAAAGGTTCAGGGACAGTAGTGAAAAATCCTTTGCTCAGCTGGTCTTTCTTCCCTCTCTCTACCCTTTGGTCTCAAAGAGGTAGGAACAGCCAGCCTGTGCTTGGCACCACTGCCAGAGGGGGAAGGAGGCCCGGGGGCATCTCCCTCGGCCCTGCGGCAGCGTGGGGCAGCCCCAGGCTCGGCTGGGTGTTACCAGCGCAGCTTCTCCTTTGCGGGCAGCCGGGGGAAGAAAGGAGCTCAGCCGGCCAGGCACCGCTCCGAGGCGAGGCAGCGGCTCCCGGAGACCCGGCCTGGCCCGGCCTGGCCCCATCCCCGCCTGGAGGGAGCCAGGACAGGCCTCTTCCCTCTGTCGAGGCGGAGGGCCAAGAGGGCGGTCCCCGCAAAGTCTCTGCTTTTTACATGGGTATTTCCAAAAGTCACATCAGTTCTCTCAGTGGCCAGACCGCAGGACAATAGCTGAGAACAAGTCCCTGATAGGCATCTGCCCCCTCTAAAGCAAGTCCAAAGTCCTGACAGGGCAGTATTCTATATTCTTCTTTAACAAAAATTAAATATTTCTAACCCATGACACCCAGTTGCACTGATGTGAGAGTCAGCCTCAAGACCTTTAATGTCTCACATTTTTGTCATGGATAAGAGACTTTGGGGGCAGGGACTGGGACCCCCTCCAGCCTGGTGCGTGACTCGAGCTGCTGCCGTCCAGCCAGGTTTGTTGACTCAAGATTGCTGCTGTATCTGCATCCTGCCAGAACAATGGGGGCCACGGTACACTGCCCCTGTGCACTGAACCACCTGTGCCTGGACTGAACGGGCCAGCCTGTCCTGTTCTCCTAATTGTGCATGGGCCACCTGATCAGGGGAATTCCCCCCCACTCTGGAGAGCTGCCTCTCACTTCAGAAAGACCTATATATATATTGGCCTCAGAAAAGACCTCTCCCCGAGGCATCCCCATGGAAGAGATGGTTTTATTAGCACACGCCACGAGGATTTAGAAGGTCTATTGGCGGTCAAGCTACGAGGACTCTCGTCTCTATCTGTTGGTAGCTCTTCCCCTTTCTCTCTCTCTGTCTCTCTCTCTCCTACTCTCGCTCTCTTTCTCTGTATCTCTTTCTCCCTCTCCGTTCTCCTTCACTATCGCAAATCAGTTTTGTAGGCACATCAAAAAAAGGTGCATTGATTTTGGTTAAACTGTACTCTCATTCCCACTTTTGCACTCTGAAACCACTACAAGCTCAGCTCATATTAGGAGTGAGTCGTAACAGCCCCCATATTTAAGAAGGAAATGGAGGGGCTGGAGCGTGTCCACAGAAGGGCAACAAGGCTGGTGAGGGGTGTGGAACACAAGTCCTGTGAGGAGCGGCTAAGAGAGCTGGGGTTGTTTATCCTGGAGAAGAGGAGGCTCAGGGGAGACCTCATCACTCTCTACAACTCCCGGACAGGAAGGTGCAGCAAGGTGGGGGTCTGGCTCTTTTCCCAGGGAACAGTGAAAGGACAAGAGGAAACAACCTTAAGCTGAACCAGGGGAGATTTACGCTGGACTTTAGGGAATATTCTTCACAAAAAGGGTGATTGGGCATTGGAATGGGCTGCCCTGGGAGGTGGGTGAGTCACCATAACTGGAAGTGTTGAAAGAAAGAGTGGATGTGCACTGAGTTGCATGGTCTGGGTGACAAGGTGGTGTTGGGTCACAGGTTGGACTTGATGCTCTCCAAGGTCTTTTCTAGCCTGGGGGATTCTCTGGTGATGGGCTCTGCAGGGCCCTGGGGAAGCAAGGGGCCATTGTGACACTGCAGAGCCTGGTGGCACTGAGAGGACCAGAGTGACACTGTGTATGACATGGCACCATAGAGCCAAGGTGCCATTGTGACACTGTGGGGCTGAATGGCAGCAAGGAGTCCATGGTGACACTCTGGGGCCTGGTGGAACCACAGAGGCCACGGTGACCCTGTGGGGCCTTGTTGAACCAAGGGGCCATTGTGCCACTGCGGAACCAAGGAGAGCCTTGGGAGAGCCTGGGGCAAAATGGAATCCAGGGGCCATTGTTCCATTGCAGGGACTCTTGGAACTGAGGGAACAACTGTGACACTGGGATGCCCCATGGAACCAAGGGTCCCTGGTGACAGTGCAGGATCTTGTGTGACCAGGGCTCCATGGTGACACTGCAGCACCAAGGAATTCATGGTGGCCCTCTGAGGCCTGATGGAACAAAGGGGCCCTGTGACACTGCAGGGCCTTGTGGAACCCTGCAGAGCATTGGGACACAGCAGGATCTTGTGTCATGTCTTGCACGGAAGGAAAAAAGGGTGGGAAAGAAGAAGAAATGTAGACCAGGGAACTGTGAAGAAACCAAGGTGAAGCAAAGGAAATAGTAAGGGCAGTTTGGGGGTGGCTGCCAGGCAGCCCTGCCTCTGAGCAACAACTTCTGCAGTGGCACAGGAAATTCCCAGCTGATGGGAACAAACTTTCTGTGTGACTTCAGAGGCCACCACAAATCTGAGGGGTTTCCCTGCTGTCCCCTAGGACTTCCTGGCCCCAGGGACTGATGGCATTTGTGCTCCCTCAGGTTCATCTCCCCACACCAACACCATGGGGGTGCTGACGCCTGCTCTGGGCAGTGCAAACAGGGGCTCCTGAGGCAGTGCTGCCATGTCTGTGCCTGCACGGATGCAGAACCTGTGTGAGCTGGGGGAGAGGCCAGGGCTGCAGAGGGGGGATGTTGTTGGCAGGTGCATGAGGACGCTGTGGGACGCTGCCCTGGGGTGTCCAGCGCAGTGGGGATGGATCAGCCCCTGCTCTGCTGCTCCTTCCCCTTGTCTCCCCCAGGCCCCTTGCAGAGCCCCAGCCATGCTGTTTGCCCCCAGCCTGCCCACGGCCAGCCTGGGGCTGCTCCCGGGGCTTTTCTGGGCTCAGCATTGGCCTGGGCAAAGTGTTCTGGAGAGAGCCTGGGCAAGGAGCCTGCAGCCCCCAGGCCCTGGCCTGAGGCGTCAGCGCTGCCCCAGCAGTGCCCATGGCCTGTCCCTGCTGCAGCCCCGGCACTGCCACCCCCAGCACTGTGCCCGGCCCCGAGAGCACTCAGGCCCTACAGCAACACCAGGGCCAGCAGGGCAGCGGGGCAGGGCCACGGCAGCAGCACTGGCAACACCAAGGGCTGCTGCTGCTGCTGCTGGGCACAGCTGCTGTGCCAGCACTGATCTGCCCCCAGCTCTGCACACAGACATTGCTGCTGCAGCTGCAGAGAAGGGAACCAAAGGGGATCTCTGCAGAAAACTTGGCTGGGAGATCCTTGAGTTTGTTCAACACCACCTAGTGCTCAGCCCCTCATTGACACAGTCTGTGGCCACAAGGAAGGTGGAGAGAAACAAAATGAGAAATGACATAAACAATGTAATTTCTTTGTGGACAAGATTGAAAAAGTAAAACAAAGAAAAAGAACTTCCAAAAATAAACCAACAAGTATAGCAGAACACTTTTATTACAATTGAATGCAGAAACTTACCAGCCGTTTAATGTTCCTGAACACATCCAGTCATCAGTCTCCACAGCGCAGCCTTGAGCTCCTGGTTCCTCAGGCTGTAGATGAGGGGGTTCAGGGCTGGAGGCACCACCGAGTACAGAACTGACAGGGCAGATCCAGGGATGGGGAGGAGATGGAGGGGGGCTTCAGGTGAGCAAACACAATAGTGCTGATAAACAGAGAGACCACAGCCAGGTGAGGGAGGCAGGTGGAAAAGGCTTTGTGCTGTCCCTGCTCAGAGGGGATCCTCAGCACAGCCCTGAAGATCTGCACATAGGAGAAAACAATGAACACAAAAATCCAAGACCTAAAGAGACACTAACTGCAATGAGCCAAATTTCTGAGGTGGGATTTGAGGCAGGAGAGCTTGAGGATGTGTGGAATTTCACAGAAGAACTGTCCCAGGGCATTGCCATGGCACAGGGGCAGGGAAATGTATTGGCTGTGTGCATGAGAGCATTGAGAAAGGCACTGGCCCAGGCAGCTGCTGCCATGTGGGCACAAGCTCTGCTGCCAGGAGGGTCCGTAGTGCAGGGGTTTGCAGATGGACACGTGCGGTCGTAGCACATCACGGTCAGCAGGAATACTCTGCTGTGATAAAGAACATAAAGAAAAAGAGCTGTGCAGCACATCCTGCAAAGGAGATGTTCCTTGTGTCCCAGAGGGAATTGTGCATGGCTTTGGGACAGTGGTGCAGATGCAGCCCAGGTCGGTGAGGGCCAGGTTGAGCAGGAAGAAGAACATGGGGCTGTGCAGGAGGTGGCCGCAGGCTACGGCGCTGATGATGAGGCCGTTGCCCAGGAGGGCAGCCAGGGAGATGCCCAGGAAGAGGCAGAAGTGCAGGAGCTGCAGCTGCCGCGTGTCTGCCAATGGCAGCAGGAGGAAGTGGCTGATGGAGCTGCTGTTGGACATTTTTTACTCTGGCCATGGGCACCTGTTCATGGATACAGGACATTGAAAAATCAGCAGAGGCTGTTTTGCACCAAACCTGGGGCCATTCCCTGCAGACTGTCCACTGTGACTCCACACCTTGTTCCTGCTCTGGGAAAACCTTCCCCCAGGTTCTGCCTGAGCTCCAGTTGTGCTGTCTGAGTGTGCCAGGAGCAGCCAGGCCTGTGTGTGGGGGCTCTTCAGGAGCCATCCTGCCCTGCTGCCCTGGGTTTGTGGCCATGTGGCAGATGGACAAGGCTGGATATTCAGGATTTGTCACTGGAATCACTCCTAATGCAGACAGGCTTGTTGCCATCTGCACTTCTATTCTAAAGGACATGGAGAGCAGGAAGGAATTTTAGCCATTATTTTCCTGCCCACACATCATTCCTGCTGCCCTGAGGTCAGAAATCCCAGCATTCCTGCTGCACTCAGTTTGCCAGTGAGAGATGTGAGAGGCAAAAGGTTCCCCGTGCTCAAGTGATTGTCTGGATGGGCTGTTCCACTGCCCTGGGTTTGCAGCTTGGCTGCAATCAGAGCACATCAACTCCCGGGTCACCCTGGCATAAACCAGACCTGCCCAGAGCACAGGGATCCTCAATGTCTCCCCCCTCCAAAGGGCTCTGGGCAAGGTCTCAGCACTCTTCTGCCAAGGACACTCCGGCTCCCTTGGCAAACCAGCAGCATTTTCAGCTTGCCATCTCTGCACTTCCCCGTGACATTCAGGGAATGCAGGGGCTCTGGCACAGATTTGCAGCCAGGAGGGCAGCTCAGAGCTGGCAAGGACACAGCAAGGAGATCCTGGTGTGCCCATGATGGGATCTCAGGGAGGGGGCTCAGCTCATTCCCTTTTCCATGGACTGCTTGCCCACAGCCCCACAGGGCCCAGGGAAGCTTGGACACCCATTGCCATGGCACCAGGTGCCTGGCAGAATGCAAGGGCAATGCCTGACTCAGCTGCTGCAAAGGCCAGAGCCTCCCTGAGAGCACAGATGACAGGGACAGGATCAGGGCAGTGCAGAAACAGAGCAGATGTGGTGGTGCTGTGCCTGGGAGGGCAGGGCAAGACAGCTGGCAGAGAGTCTCTGTAAATGTTGAACATTACTTTTGTTGATCCTGTGTGTTCCTTTAAAGTAAGAATATTCTGTGCTTACAATTCCTGTTCTGCTTCTCTCATCCTGCTTTTGCCTATAATCAAAAGAGAAAAAAAAAACCCTTGTAGCAGCATTAGAACAGTAAGTAAAACCCGACTTTTATTGAAAGGTTCCAGTGTCACAGTGGGATGGGCTTTACCATCCCTGATTTAAACATTTTTAAAGGTTTATTATTTAGGATATTAGCAGAATATGCAATTGGCAATTCATTGCCCAGTTACACACCCCTGGGGTCACCCATTAGAGCAGGTCCTAGCGCTTCATTTCTCCACTTTTTTTTAGACTGCTCACACTCTGGTTTAAAACCAAAATGTTTTCTTGTTGGTCCTCTTCCTGATAAAAGACTATACAGTATTTCAAAATGTATTTAGTCTTCTTAATTTTCTAACAACTAGCAGAAAGGCAGGAAACCAGAAGTGTTTATTAGAGATTATAGTTATAAAGGTATATAATAGGCTGAATAGAGTATATTAAGATTATAGTTTTAAAACTATATAATAAATAGTTACATAGCTATGAATATATGAAATGTGTATAAAAAACAAAAATCTTTTTGTCATCACGTCAGCTTTCCGATCCTTCTCCAAACAGGAAATTGAAAACACTCTCAAGAAAGCTCCTGATCTTTACAGCAATGCCAGGCTTACCTTCTTTTGGCAAGTGTCCTCCGCAGCTGTGCCCAGGCTGGTGTGGAGCTGGGAGCAGCCCTGCCCCACACAGCCCCTCTCAGCAGCAGCAGCAGCAGCAGCAGCTGCCCTGCTCAGGGTGGCTCCTTCCCCCCACAGCTTTCTCCAGCGCTGGCAGCAGCTCCCCGGGCCGGCTGAGAGCTGTCCCTGGCAGGCAGCAGAGTCCCTGGGCCAGCACAGCGCCCTGGGCTGCAGGACCCTGCTCTGCACCACAGCCCTGGGCACCCCTGGCTGCAGCCCCGGCTGCTCAGCCCTGCAGCAGAGCCTGGCCCCAGGGAGCTGCCTTGTGCTGGGCCTGGGCTGGGGCAGCAGGGAAACCCAGCCCTGCCCTAGGGCCACATCCCTGCCCTGCAGCAGCTCCCACAGTGCTCCTGGAAGGTGCTCCAAGCTGGGGGATGTGGCAGCTTCAGGAGATCCCTGCAGGAGCTGCAGCTTCTCTTCCCCAGCCAGAGAGTGACTGTTTGCAAGCCTGGGAGGATTTCTCCTCCAGTGAGCCCTGAGTGAGCTCTGCTCTGTGCTGCCAGCCCTGTGCTGAGCCCTGTGTGCCTGTGTGCTGTGCCCGGGGTGGCGCAGGCAGTGCCCCAGCCCTGCTGGGCTGGCAGAAAGCTGCTCATCCAGAGAAATGTGTTTTTAAGCTCTTCTTGGTTACCAGGATCTCCCTCTGGATGATGAGCTCAGCCCAGCTCATCAGCACAGACACAGCACAAGGACTTTAATGACCCTCTCAGGGCTTTGTGCTGAGCCCTGAACATCAGTCCCTGAGAGGGAGCTGAAGAAACCTCTCCAGAACTCCAAGCAGAAGCCAACTCCAAAGTTTCTGGAAGTTTTAATGGGTCCCACTGAGGGACACGACACAGAAAGTGTCCCCAGGCCCCAAGCAGAGCAGAGAACTGCAGGCAGTGACGACAGGTGGGGACAAAGAGAAGCCAAGGCTTGGTGCCCTGGGCCACAGCAGCCTCTGTGCCACCAAGGACACTGAGGAGACACCTTGTCCTGAGGCCCTGGGGCCTCCTGGCACAGCCCCAGCAAGGCCGGGCACTGTCAGCCCCTTGTCCTGCCCTCAGCATCCCCTTGCCATGCCAGTGGCCTCCAGGATGTGCTGGAAGGAGTCCCTGGGGAAGGAGCCTTGGTCAGCAATGGCCCTGGGGGGCTCCTTCATGCTGCCAGGGACTGCAGGTTTTTCCAAGGACTTTGGGTTTGGCTTTTGCCTTGGAGTCTCTGAGAGGTTTGTGCAATCCTGGCCTCCAATTCTCTGCTTTAATGAGTCCCTTGAGAGGCTTTGTCAGTAACAACACTCAGTGGGGCTCATTAATGCTTCAGGTACTTCAGTTTATTTTAGACTTTTTTCACAAACTGATCTTAGAGTTTGTGCAATCATGGCCCAATTATCTGCTTTAACGAGTCCCTTGGGATTCTTAGCCAGTAACAACACTCAGTGGGGTTTATTAATACTTCAAGGTACTCAGGGTATTAAATACTTCTTTTTGCCACTGAGTCTCTGAAAAGTTTTTGTGCAATCCTGGCCTCCAATTATCTGCTTTAATTAGTCCTTGAGAGCTTTGCACTGACACACAGTGGGGCTCAATAATGCTTTGAGATACTCAAGATTTTTAAGATACTTTGGATTTTCCTTTGGATTTTCCATCCATGCTGAGTCTCTGAGAAGTTTTTTGTAATCCTGGCCTCCAGTTCTCTCTCTCAAGGCCATGAAGAGCCTGTGTTGGGGATTACCATAGTGGGACCCATTAATACTTCAAGACACTTTGGTTTTTCTCTGACTTTGACTCCTGGCAAGGTTTGTGCAATCTCCTCTCAGGCCCTGAGGTTCCAGGGCTCAGCACCAAATGCACACGGGGCTCATTAGGATCAAGCAAGTCCTGACAAACCATGGCTGTCCTTGATTTCCCTCTGGTCTGGTGCGGTTCATTAGGAA
>JAJEOU010001912.1:0-252500 GCA_021534815.1 Acrocephalus arundinaceus
CTCTGGCCTTGAGGGTCACAGATTTTGGGGTAACCTCCATCTCCTCCTTGGGATACACCCATGGGTCTGTTTCCCACCTGGCTGGCCTTGAGGAGATTTGGGGGTGATCTCCATCCCACAAATCAGTTGGGATTGCCTCCTCCCATTCCTGGCTCAGGATAAGCTCATGGGTTTGTTCCCCCACCTGCTGGCCTTGGGGATTGCAGATTTTGGGATAATCTCCGATCCCATTCCTTGGCATTCAGGATAAGCTCATGGGGGTTTGTCCCCCACCTTGCTGGCCTTTGGGGATTGCAGATTTTGGGATGATTCCATCCCATTTCCTTGGCTTCACAATAAACTAATTTAGGGGTCTGTCTCACCTGGTGCTCTTGAGGGCAGATTTTGGTAATCTCCATCCTTAACAAACCTGTGGGACAGGCCTCCACCCACTCCTGGGATCTGGATACACAGACAGGGGTTTGTCCCCACCTCTGCCCTAAATGATTGCACATTTGGGATAACCTCCATCCCATTCCTGGATTGGAATTCACCCATAGGTCTGTCCACCTGCTGCCCTCGAGGGGGGGCAGATTTTTATGGATAGAATTCCTGGGTGGATGGGGAAGCTCAAACCAGGTCAGACTTCCTGGAGGTCCTGAGCCACTTCCCACTCCTGGGGAATTCCGAAGGCTGGAGTTCCTCTGCTGCCCTGAGGCGGGGCCTGCCTAGCTTTTTTGGGATTTTCCTCCAAGCGCGTGCGCGCGTTTAATCCTCACAAGCGACCAACCCAGCCACAGCAGCACCCGGGGCAGGAAGGCATGGAGGCAACAAAATTCTTTTTCCTGAGGGGAGGAATGAATGAAAAAATGGATTCCCAATTGGGATCCGAATTTTTGGCCTCCCGGAATGGGAGCACTCGAGCTTTTGGTGGGAGTGGGGACACACAGAGACAGGACAGGGACAACACAGAGAGGTTTTATCCCTGAGGGACGGCACAGCCAGAGAGTGGGACGGGGACAGCTCTGGGGGGACCAGCTCGGGGACACCTCCGGGGTCACCCCAAGGTCACCTTCCAGAGACATCTCCAGTGTCACCTCCAGGGTCCCTCCAGGGTCACCCCCAGGGACACCCCCGGGTCACCTCTGGGGTCATCTCCAGTGTTCACCTCCAGGGTTCACCCCCAGGACACCTCTAGGGACACCCCAGTGTCACCTCAGGGCTCACCTCCAGAGTCATCTCCAGTGTCACCCAGGGACACCCCCAGGACACCCCCAGGGTCACCATCCTGTCCACTCTGCTGTCCCTCAGTGCAGGGCTGGTCCCTCAGGGATTGAAAAGGCAGCACAGGACACCAAGGACCACGCACCAGGGGAACGCTGAGGCACGGGCAGGGCAGGGCTGGCACGGAACCCTTCATCACCTGGGCTTGCGAGGGGAATTCCAGCGGCCTCGCGGGCTCGGAGGGAAAAAAGGAGCGTGCCATTAAGCGTGGGCAGCCAGGAGATTTTCTTTTCTTTTTCTCTTTTTCTTTTTTCTTTTTCCCTTTCTCCCTCTCCTTTTGCCTCGTTCTCTTCCCTTTTCTTTTTCTGTTCTTTCTTTCCCTTTCCTTTCCTTTCCTTTCCTTTTCCTTCCTTTCCTTTCCTTTCCTTTCCTTCCTTTCCTTTCCTTTCCTTTCCTTTCCTTTCCTTTCCTTTCCTTTCCTTTTCCTTTCCTTTGCCTTTCCTTTCCTTTCCTTTCCTTTCCTTTCCCTTTCCTTTCCTTTCCTTTCCTTTTCCTTTCCTTTCTCCTTCCTTCTCCTTTCCTCTTTCTCCTTTCCTTTCTTCCTTTCCTTTCCTTTCTCCTTCCTTTCCTTTCTCCTTTCCTCTTTTCCCTTTCTTCCAATTCCCATCTCAACACCTCTGCTGCTGCAGGAGCCCAAGAAGCCACGGGGGATTCTCCATTCCTTACTCAAACATGCCTTAAAATTTCAAAAATTAAATAAATTTAAAATCGAATGTATTTAAAATTCAATGAATTTTAGAATTATTCAATGAATTTTAAAAAAATGAGATTGAAGGCATTGCTCAGTTGTGGGGGGGCACAACATTCTGGATGTGAGGCAAGGAAAGCAGCTCCGCTGCAGGCGCATGGAATGGGGACATTCCCTCTGAATGGGAATGGTTTTTCCATTTAAAAAAAACTCCGGAGAAGCCCCGAATTCCTTTTGCGGAAGGCACTGGGGCCGGTACTACGCTGGGATCTCATTGCTCAGGGCGGCTTGGAAACAGAGAAACAGCGACACTGAGGGGAGGGGACAGACACAGGACACGCGGACGGACACACGGACACGGCCCGCCCCAGCCCCGGACACACGGACGGACACACGGACACCAGGCCCCACCCCGCGGGGCGGGAAACTGGGAATGGAGAGTTGGAATTCCACCCCAGCAGGGGAAGGAGGGAGGGCACGGAGCGAACCAGGAGTGTCACTGAAGGAGGAAATTCCCAGCCTGGAGGGAGCTCAGGGGAGCTCTGCTCATTCCAGAGAGATTTCCCAAGGAGAAGGAGAAATTCCAGGCCTGGACATTAAGGAAGGACTGGAATATCCAGCCCAGTTTGGAGGGAAGGATCGAGGGGAACATCCAACCCCAGTTTGGGATGGAAGGATTCAGGGAATATCCAGCCCCAGGTTTGGGAGCTCCTGAATCCCGGTTTTTCTGCCCAGTTTGGAGCTCCTGGATCAGAATATCCAGCCCCACTTTGGAGCTCCTGGATCCTGGTTTTCCTGCCCGGGTTTGGGCTCCCGGATTCCCGGTTGGAGCTCCTGGATCCCGGTTTCCTGCCAGTTGTAGCCCTTGTATTCCCGGTTTTCCTTGCCCAGTTTGGAGCTCCCGGATTCCGGTTTTTCCTGCCCGGTTTGCGAGCTCCCGGATCCCGGTTTTCCTGCCCGGTTTTGGAGCTCCCGGATCCCGGTTTTCCTGCCCCCAGTTGGAGCTCCTGGATTCCGGTGTTCCTGCCCAGTTGGAGCTCCTGGATCAGGAAAATATCCAGCCCACTTTGGAAGCCCCGGATCCCGGTTTGGAGCTCCCCGGACCCGGTTTTCCTGCCCGGTTGCGAGGGCTCCCGGATCCCGGTTTTCCTGCCCGGTTTGGGAGCTCCCGGATCCCGGTTTCCTGCCCGGTTTGGGAGCTCCCGGATCCCGGTTTCCTGCCCGGTTTGGAGCCCTGTATCCGGTTTTCCTGCCCGGTTTTGGAGCCCCTTGTAATCCCGGTTTCCTTGCCGGTTTGGAAGCCCTTGTTATCACCGGCTTTTCCTGCGCCGGTTTTGGGAGCCCTTTGTATCCCGGTCCTGCCCGGTTTGGAGCCCTTGTATCCCGGCTTTTCCTGCCCGGTTTGGAGCCCTTGGATCCCGGTTTTTCCTGCCCGGTTTGGAGCCCTTGTATCCCGGTTTTCCTGCCCGGTTTGGAGGCCCTGTATCCCGGTTTTTCCTGCCCGGTTTTGGAGCCCTTGTATCCCGGTTTTCCTGCCCACATTCCCGGTTGGGCACGGTACCTCCTGGTGACGGGCGTTGTGGTTACTCCAGGTACGTGCGTCCATCGAAGGCCACGGCCTCAGCGTCCCCTGCGGCCTTCTCGATTGATCACTTGGGGGAACACGGGGACAGGGGGAAAACAAACAAGGAGATGGGGAAATCAGGGATGGGGAAAAACAAACGGAGATGGGAAAAAAACAAAACAGGGAGATGGGGAAAAAAAAACCCCAGGAGATGGGAAAAAAAAAACAACCCAGGGAGATGGGAAAAACGGTGCACTGATGTCACCCTCCAGTGCCCTGTGTCACTTCCACTTCTTCCTGGTGCACCTCCAGCTCCTTGTGCCACTTGTACCTTCCCCAGTGCCATTCCCAACCCCCTGTGCACCTCCCTGTGCCACCTCAAACCTCCTGTGTCACTCCACCCTCCCTGTGCCACCTCCAGGCCCCTCCTGCCCCCCTGTTCCACCCCTCAGTCCCCTGTGACCACTTTTGATCTTCCCTTTGCCACCTGCAAGCCCCTTGTTTGCCACTCCCACTCCCCATGGCCACTCCCAGCTCCTATTGGCCACCTTCCAACCCTGTGTCCACCTCCCCGCCCCCTGTGCCACCCCCAGCTCCCCATGGGACACCTCCACCCTGTGTCACCTTACAGTCCCTATGCCCACCCTTCCACCTCCCCATGGCCACACCAGCTCCTGTTGCCACTTTGACCCTTCCAAATGCCACTTTCCAGGTCCCTTGTGCCAACTCCACCTTCCCTGTGCCACCTCCAGCCCCTTGCCCCAAATCCCAAGCTCCCCCGCGTGCCACCTCCACCTTGCCTGTGCCACTCCAAGCCTTTGTCCCAATCCCAGCTCCCCTGGTGCCACCTCCACCTTCCTGTGCCACCTCCAGGCCCCTTGTCCCAATCCCAGCTTCCCCTGTGCCACCTCCACCTGCCTTGGTTCCACCTCCAAGCCCTTGTCCCAATCCCAGCTCCCCTGTTGCCACCTCCCACCGCTGTGGCCACCTCCAAGCCCCCTTGTTCCAATCCCAGCTTCCCCTCGCTCGCTCCATCCCCTGTTGCCACCTCCAGCCCCTTGTCCCAATCCCAGCTCCCCTGTGCCACCTCCACCTTCCCTGTGCCACCTCCACCCTTTCCCTGTGACACCTCCACCCCACATTGGCCTGTGCCACCTCCACCCTCCCTGTGCCAACCCCAGCCCCTGTGTCATCTTTGACCTTTCCCAGTGCCACCTGCAGCCCCTTATGGCCACCCCCAGCCCCCTGTTTTGCCCCTTCCAGTGCCCGTGCCCCCAGTGCCCGGTGTCCCAGTGTCCCCACCTTTGGTCGCAGTGCGCCCCGCGAAGGCCGCGCTGGCAGTGGCACTGGTAGGTGCCCATGCTGGGGCGCAGGAGCCGCCGGCTGGCAGGGGCTGCGGCCCTTGGGTGCAGGGGTGAACCCCGGAATGGGGTGATCTCCCGGGCACTGCGGATGTGCTGCCTCCTCCAGCCACGACACCCCGCCCAGGGACAGCTGGGGAGGCGAAAAAACAATGGGGCAGGGGGGGAAATGGGTCAGAAGGGGAGAAAATGGGTCAGAGAAAAGGGAAAAAATGGGTCAGGAAAGGGGAAAAAATGGGTCAGAGAGGGGAAAGAACCCACTAAGGGAGGGAAAATAAATGGGGGGAGAAAAATCTGATCAGGGAGGAAGGAATCCTGATCAGGAGGGAGAAAAAATCTGATCAGGGAAGTAAAAAATGGATCAGAGAGGGAAAAATGTGATCAGGGAGGGAAAAATCTGATCAGGGAGGGAAAAAATGGATCAGGAAGGAAAAATCTGATTCAGGGAGTAAAAAATGGATAGGGAGGGGGAAAAAACCCAATGAAAAGAAGGAAAAAACCCACCTATAAGAGTAGAGGGAAAATTGGCCTCAAGGGAGAAAACTCCACTCAGGTAGGGAAAATCTGATCAGAAAGGGAAAAAACAGGGTCAGGGGGGAAAAAACTGATCAGGAGGGAAAATCTGATCAGGGAGGGAGAAAATGGATGAGGGAGGGAAAAAATGGATCAGGGAGGGAAAATCATGATCAGGGAGGAGAAAATGGATCAGGGTAGGGAAAAATCTGATTGGAGAAGGAAAAATCTGGCTCAGGGAGGGGAAAAATGCCCCAGGGCTGCCCCCAGGCACTGGGCTGCCCCAGGTGCACACCAGGCTGCCCGGTGACACTGAGACGCCCCAGGTGACACCAGTGCTGTCCCCAGGTGAGCACCAGGCTGCCCCAGGTGACACTGAGCTGTCCCAGGGTGACATTCAATGCTGGTCCCCAGGTGACACTGGGCAGTCCCAGGTGCCTCACATGGTGCTGAACCTGAAGGAGCCGCTCTACGTGGGGGGAGCCCCCGACCTGTCCCGGCTGGCGCGGGCAGCGGCCATCTCCAGCGGCGTCCATGGGGCCCTGCAGAGGGTGAGCTCCGGGGGGGACCCAGGGGCACCTGGGACTGCCCAGTGTCACCTTGGGACAGCTTGATGTCACCTGGGACAGCTCAGTGTCACCTGGGGCAGCCTGGTGTCACCTGGGGACAGCCTGGTGTCACCTGGGGCGTCTCAGTGTCACCTGGGGCAGCCTGGTGTCACCTGGGGCAGCCCAGTGTCACCTGGGGGCAGCCTGGGGCCATTTTTCCCTCCCTGAGCCAGATTTTTCCTTCTCCAATCAGATTTTTCCCTCCCTGATCCATTTTCTCCCTCCCTGATCAGATTTTTCCCTCCCTGATCCATTTTTCCCTCCCTCATCCATTTTCTCCCTCCCTGATCAGATTTTTCCCTCCCTGATCCAGTTTTTTCCCCCCTGACCTGTTTTTCCCTTTCTGATCAGATTTTTCCCTCCCTGAGTGAGTTTTTCTCTCCTTGAGCCATTTTCCCTCTCTCTTAGTGGGTTTTTCCTTCTTTCATTGGGTTTTTCCCTCCCTGATCCATTTTTTACTCCCTGATCAGATTTTTCCTTCCCTGATCCATTTTTCCCTCCCTGATCAGATTTTTCCCTCCCTGATCACATTTTTCCCTCTCTGATCCATTTTTTACTCCCTGATCAGATTTTCTCCCTCCCTGATCAGATTCTTCCCTCCCTGATCAGATTTTTCTCCCCCCATTTTTTCCCTCCCTTAGTGGGTTTTTCCCCTCTCTGACCCATTTTTTCCCCTTTCTGACCCATTTTTTCCCCTTTCTGACCCATTTTTCTCCCCTTTCTGACCCATTTCCCCCCCTGCCCCATTGTTTTTCCCTCCCCAGCTGTCCCTGGGCGGGGTGTCGGTGCTGGAGGAGCAGCACATCCGCAGTGCCCGGGAGATCACCCCATTCCGGGGTCACCCCTGCACCCAAGGGCGCAGCCCCTGCCAGCACGGCGGCTCCTGCAGCCCCAGCATGGGCACCTACCAGTGCCACTGCCAGCGCGGCTTCGCGGGGGCGCACTGCGACAAAGGTGGGGACACCGGGGACACCGGGCACTGGGGGGCACGGGGGGCACTGGGAAGGTGGCACAGGGGGCTGGGGGTGGCCATGAGGGGCTGCAGGTGGCACTGGGAAGGTCAAAGTGACACAGGGGCTGGGGTTGGCACAGGGAGGGTGGAGGTGGCACAGGCAAGGTGGAGGTGGCACAGGGAAGGTGGAGGTGGCACAGGGAAGGTGGAGGTGGCACAGGGGAGCTGGGATTGGGACAAGGGGCTGGAGGTGGCACAGGGAAGGTGGAGGTGGCACAGGGGAGCTGGGATTGGGACAAGGGGCTGGAGGTGGCACAGGCAAGGTGGAGGTGGCACAGGGGAGCTGGGATTGGGACAAGGGCTGGAGGTGGCACAGGCAAGGTGGAGGTGGCACAGGGGAGCTGGGATTGGGACAGGGGCTGGAGGTGGCACAGGCAAGGTGGAGGTGGCACAGGGGAGCTGGGATTGGGACAAGGGGCTGGAGGTGGCACAGGCAAGGTGGAGGTGGCACAGGGGAGCTGGGATTGGGACAAGGGGCTGGAGGTGGCACAGGGAAGGTGGAGGTGGCACAAGGGACTGGGAGTGGCATTGGGAAGGTCAAAGTGGCACAGGAGCTGGTGATGGCCATGGGGAGGTGGAGGTGGCATAGGGGACTGAAGGTGACACAGGGGTTGGAGGTGTCCATGGGGAGCTGGGGGTGGCACAGGGGGCTGGAGGTGACACAGGGGTTGGAGGTGGCCATGAGGAGCTGGGAGTGGCCATGGGGAGCTGGGAGTGGCACAAGGGGCTGCAGGTGGCACAGGGAAGATCAAAGTGTCACAGGGGACTGAGGGGTGGAACAGGGGGGCAGGAGGGCCTGGAGGTGGCACAGGGAGGGTGGAGTGACACAGGAGGTTGAGGGTGGCACAGGGAAGGTGACACAGGGGGTTGGGAATGGCACTGGGGAGGTACAAGTGGCACAGGAGCTGGAGGTGCCACCAGGAAGGTGGAAGTGACACAGGGCACTGGAGGTGACACAGTGCACCCGTTTTTCCCATCTCCCTGGGTTTTTTTTTTTTCCCATCTCCCTGGGGTTTTTTTTTTCCCATCTCCCTGTTTGTTTTTTCCCATCTCCGTTTGTTTTTCCCATCCCTGATTTCCCATCTCCTTGTTTGTTTTTCCCCTGTCCCCGGTGTTCCCCCAGTGATCATCGAGAAGGCCGCAGGGGACGCTGAGGCCGTGGCCTTCGATGGCCGCACGTACCTGGAGTACCACAACGCCGTCACCAGGAGGTACCGCCCCAACCGGGAATGTGGGCAGGAAAACCGGGATACAAGGGCTCCAAACCGGGCAGGAAAACCGGGATACAAGGGCTCCAAACCGGGCAGGAAAACCGGGATACAAGGGCTCCAAACCGGGCAGGAAAACCGGGATCCAAGGGCTCCAAACCGGGCAGGAAAACCGGGATACAAGGGCTCCAAACCGGGCAGGAAAACCGGGATACAAGGGCTCCAAACCGGGCAGGAAAACCGGGATACAAGGGCTCCAAACCGGGCAGGAAAACCGGGATACAAGGGCTCCAAACCGGGCAGGGAAAAGGGCTCCAAACCGGGCAGGAAAACCGGGATCCGGGAGCTCCAACCGGGCAGGAAAACCGGGATCCGGGAGCTCCAAACCGGGCAGGAAAACCGGGATCCGGGAGCTCCAAACCGGGCAGGAAAACCGGGATCCGGGAGCTCCAAACCGGGATCCGGGAGCTCCAAAGTGGGGCTGGATATTTCTGATCCAGGAGCTCCAAACTGGGCAGGAAAACCGGGATCCAGGAGCTCCAAACTGGGCAGGAAAACCGGGATCCGGGAGCTCCAAACCGGGCAGGAAAACCGGGATCCGGGAGCTCCAAACCGGGCAGGAAAACCGGGATCCGGGAGCTCCAAACTGGGCAGGAAAACCGGGATACAAGGGCTCCAAACTGGGCAGGAAAACCGGGATCCAGGAGCTCCAAACCGGGATCCGGGAGCTCCAAACCGGGCAGGAAAACCAGGATCCAGGAGCTCCAAAGTGGGGCTGGATATTCCTGATCCAGGAGCTCCAAACTGGGCAGAAAAACCGGGATTCAGGAGCTCCAAACTGGGCTGGATATTCCTGATCCTTCCACCCAAACTGGGGTTGGATGTTCCTGATCCTTCCCTCCAAACTGGGCTGGATATTCCCAGTCCTTCCTTAATGTCCCAGGCTGGAAATTTCTCCTTCTCCTTGGGAATTCTCTCTGGGAATGAGCAGAGCTCCCCCTGAGCTCCTCCAGGCTGGGAATTTCTCCTTCAGGACACTCCGTGGTTCGCTCCGTGCCCTCCCTCCTTCCCCTCTGGGGTGAATTCCCAACTCTCCCATTCCCAGTTTCCCGGCCCCGCGGGGTGGGGCTGTGTCCGTGTGTCCGTCCGTGTGTCCGGGGCTGGGGCGGGGCCGTGTCCGTGTGTCCGTCCGCGTGTCCTGTGTCTGTCCCTCCCCTCAGTGTCGCTGTTTCTCTGTTTCCAAGCCGCCTGAGCAATGAGATCCCAGCGTAAGTACCGGCCCCGTTGCCTTCCCAAAAGGAATTCGGGGCTTCTCCCGAGTTTTTTTTTCTATGGAAAACCATTCCCATTCCAGAGGGAATTCCCATTCCATGCGCTGCCAGCAGGAGCTGCTTTCCTTGCCTCACATCCAGATGTTGTGTCCCCCCCCACAACATGAGCATGCCTTCATCTCATTTTTTAAAATTCATTGAATAATTCTAAAATTCATTGAATTTTTAAATACATTCGATTTTTAAATTTATTTAATTTTTGAATTTTAAGCATGGTTTGAGTAAGGAATGGAGAATCCCCCGTGGCTTCTTGCTCCTGCAGCAGCCAGAGGTGTTGGAGATGGGAATTGGAGAAAGGGAAAAGGAAAGGAGAAAGGAAAGGAAAGGAGAAAGGAAAGGAAAGGAGAAAGGAAAGGAGAAAGGAAAGGAAAGGAGAAAGGAAAGGAGAAAGGAAAGGAAAAAGGAAAGGAAAGGAAAGGAAAGGAAAGGAAAGGAAAGGAAAGGAAAGGAAAGGAAGGAAAGGAAAGGAAAGGAAAGGAAAGGAAAGGAAAGGAAAGGAAAGGAAAGGAAAGGAAAGGAAAGGAAAGGAAAGGAAAGGAAAGGAAAGGAAAGGAAAGGAAAGGAAAGGAAAAAGAAAAAGAAAAAGAAAAAGAAAAAGAAAAAGAAAAAGAGAAAAAGAAAAAGAAAATCTCCTGGCTGCCCCACGCTTATGGCACGCTCCCTTTTTTCCCCTCCGAGCCCCGAGGCGCTGGATTTCCCCTCGCAGCCCAGGTGAGTGAAGGGTTCTGTGCCAGGCCCTGCCCTGCCCGTGCCTCAGCGTGTCCCTGTGCGTGTCCTGTGTGTCCTGTGCTGCCTTTTCATCCCTGAGGGACCAGCCCTGCACTGAGGGGACAGCAGAGGGACAGGATGGTGACCCTGGGGGTGTCCTGGGGGTGTCCCTGGGGGTGACACTGGAGATGACTCTGGAGGTGACCCTGGAGGTGACACTGGGGTGTCCCTAGAGGTGTCCTGGGGGTGACCCTGGAGGTGACACTGGAGATGACCCCAGAGGTGACCCCGGGGGTGTCCCTGGGGGTGACCCTGGAGGTGACCCTGGAGGTGACACTGGAGATGTCTCTGGAGGTGACCTTGGGGTGACCCCGGAGGTGTCCCCAGAGCTGTCCCCAGAGCTGTCCCCTGTCCCACTCTCTGGCTGTGCCGTCCCTCAGGGATAAAAACCTCTCTGTGTTGTCCCTGTCCTGTCTCTGTGTGTCCCCACTCCACCAAAAGCCTCGTGCCCATTCCGGAGGCAAAAATCAGGATTCCAATTGGGGAAAATCCCATTTTTTCATTCATTCCTCCCCTCAGGAAAAGATTTTGTTGCCTCCATGCCCTTCCTGCCCCGGGGTGCTGCTGTGGCCTGGGGTTGGTCCTTGTGAGGATAAAAGCGAGGGATCTTGGAGGAAAATCCCAAAAAAGCTGGGCAGCCCCGCTCAGGGCAGCAGGAGGAACTCCAGCCTTGGAATTCCCAGGAGTGGGAAGTGGCTCAGGGACCTCCAGGAGAGTCTGACCTGGTTTGGAGCTTCCCATCCACTCCCAGGAATTCTGATCCCATAAAATCTGCCCCCCTCGAGGGCAGCAGGTGGGACAGACCCTATGGGTGAATCCCAATCCCAGGAATGGGATGGAGGTTATCCCAAAATGTGCAATCATTTAGGGCAGCAGGTGGGGACAAACCCTGTCTGTGTATCCCAATCCCAGGAGTGGGATGGAGGCTGTCCCACCAGGTTTGTAGGATGGAGATTATCCCAAAATCTGCCCCTCAAGAGCACCAGGTGAGACAGACCCTATTAGTTTATTGTGATGCCAGGAATGGGATGGAGATCATCCCAAAATCTGCAATCCCCAAGGCCAGCAGGTGGGGACAAACCCCATGAGCTTATCCTGATGCCAGGAATGGGATGGAGATTATCCCAAAATCTGCAATCCCCAAGGCCAGCAGGTGGGGACAAACCCCATGAGCTTATCCTGATGCCAGGAATGGGATGGAGGCAATCCCAACTGATTTGTGGGATGGAGATCACCCCAAAATCTGCCCCCCTCAAGGCCAGCAGGTGGGAACAGACCCCATGGGTGTATCCCAGGAGTGAGATGGAGGTTACCCCAAAATCTGTGACCCTCAAGGCCAGCAGGTGGGACAGACCCTGTGAGTTTATCCTGATATCAGGAATGGGATGGAGGCAATCCCAACAGGTTTGTGGGATGGAGATTATCCCAAAATCTGCCCTGCTGGAGGCCGGAAGATGAGGACAGACTCCATGAGGGAATCCTAGGAATGGGACGGAGGTTATCCCAAAATCTGCAATCCCCAAAGTGGTGGGACTCCATTGGTTTATCCCAGGAATGGGATGGAGGCAATGCCAGCTGGTTTGTGGGATGGAGATTATCCCAAAATCTGCCCTGCTCGAGGCCAGCAGATGGGGACAGACCCCATGGGTGAATCCCTGTCCCAGGAATGGGATGGAGGCAATCCCAACTGATTTGTGGGATGGAGATCACCCCAAAATCTGCTCCCCTCAAGGCCAGCAAGTGGGGACAGACCTCATGAGTGAATCCCAGGAATAGGATGCAGATTATCCCAAAAATTGTCCCTTTCAAGACCAGCAGGTGGGGACAGACCCCATGGGTTTATCCTGATGCCAGGAGTAGGATGCAGATTATCCCAAAAATTGTCCCTCTCAAGACCAGCAGATGGGGACAGACCCCATGAGTGAATCCTAGGAATGGGATGGAGATCACCCCAAAATCTGCTCCCCTCAAGGCCAGCAGTTGGGGACAGACCTCATGAGTGAATCCCAGGAATAGGATGCAGATTATCCCAAAAATTGTCCCTCTCAAGGCCAGCAGTTGGGGACAGACCCCATGAGTTTATTCTGATGCCAGGAATGGGATGGAGGCAATCCCAACTGATTTGTGGGATGGAGATCACCCCAAAATTTTCCCTGCTGGAGGCCAGCAGATGAGGACAGACTCCATGAGGGAATCCTAGAAATGGGATGGAGGTTATCCCAAAATCTGCAATCCCCAAAGTGGTGGGACTCCATTGGTTTATCCCAGGAATGGGATGGAGGCAATGCCAGCTGGTTTGTGGGATGGAGATTATCCCAAAATCTGTGACCCTCAAGGCCAGCAGATGGGGACAGACCCCATGAGTGAATCCCTGTCCCAGGAATGGGATGGAGGCAATCCCAACTGATTTGTGGGATGGAGATTATCCTGAAATCTGCAATCCCAACTGGTTTGTGGGATGGAGATCACCCCAAAATCTGCTCCCCTCAATGCCAGCAGGTGGGGACAGACCCCATGAGTGAATCCCTGTCCCAGGAATGGGATGGAGATCACCCCAAAATCTGCTCCCCTCAAGGCCAGCATGTGGGCACAGACCTCATGAGTGAATCCCAGGAATAGGATGCAGATTATCCCAAAAATTGTCCCCCTCAAGACCAGCAGTTGGGGACAGGCAGGGACAGTCGGGGACATTCGGGACTTTCTCCCAGCGGCTCCCTGGGACCAGGCAGCCACTCCAGAACCTTTTCCATGATCCCTGACCCATCCCTGCTGTCCCTCCCAGCGAGAAGGCGCTGCAGTCCAACCACTTTGAGCTCAGCATCAAGACGGAGGCGACGCAGGGGCTGCTGCTGTGGAGCGGGAAGGGGCTGGAGCGCGCGGATTTCATCGCCCTGGCCATCGTGGACGGCCGCGTGCAGCTCAGCTACGACCTGGGCTCCAAGGCCGTGACGCTGCGCTCCACCGTGCCCGTCAACACCAACCAGTGGGTGCACATCCGCGCCTCCAGGTCAGCGCCGCCGCGGGCGGGCTCTGGGGTTTGGGCTCTTGGGTTTGGGGTTTGGGGTGTTGGGTTGGGTTTGGGGTGTTGGGTTTGGGGTGCTGGATTTGGGGTGTTGGGTTTGGGATTTGGGGTGCTGGATTTGGGGTGTTGGGTTTGGGGTGTCAGATTTGGGTTGGGTTTGGGGTGTTGGATTTGGGATTTGGGGTGTTGGATTTGGGGTGTTGGGTTTGGGGTGTCAGATTTGGGTTGGGTTTGGGGTGTCAGATTTGGGATTTGGGGTGTTGGGTTTGGAGTGTTGGGTTTGGGATTTGGGGTGTTGGGTTTGGGATTTGGGGTGTTGGGTTTGGGGTGTTGGGTTTGGGGTTTGGGGTGTTGGGTTTGGGGTGTTGGGTTTGGGGTTTGGGGTGTTGGGTTTGGGTTGTTGGGTTTGGGATTTGGGGTGTTGGGTTTGGGGTGTTGGGTTTGGGATTTGGGGTGCTGGATTTGGGGTGTTGGATTTGGGATTTGGGGTGTTGGGTTTGGGATTTGGGGTGTTGGGTTTGGGGTGCTGGATTTGGGGTGTTGGGTTTGGGTTGTTGGGTTTGGGATTTGGGTTGTTGGGTTTGGAGTGTTGGGTTTGGGATTTGGGGTGTTGGGTTTGGGATGTTGGGTTTGGGATTTGGGGTGTTGGGTTTGGGGTGTTGGGTTTGGGGTGTTGGGTTTGGGGTGTTGGGTTGGGTTTGGGGTGTTGGGTTTGGGTTGGGTTTGGGGTGTTGGGTTTGGGGTGTTGGGTTTGGGTTGTTGGGTTTGGGATTTGGGGTGTTGGGTTTGGGGTGTTGGGTTTGGGGTGTTGGGTTTGGGGTGTTGGGTTTGGAGTGTTGGGTTTGGGATTTGGGGTGTTGGATTTGGGGTTTGGGGTGTTGGGTTTGGAGTGTTGGGTTTGGGGTTTGGGGTGTTGGATTTGGAGTGTTGGGTTTGGGATTTGGGGTGCTGGATTTGGGGTGTTGGGTTTGGGGTGTTGGGTTTGGGATTTGGGGTGTTGGGTTTGGGGTGTTGGGTTTGGGTTGGGTTTGGGGTGTTGGAGGGTTTCACATTCTGCGATTTGGGATGTTGGATTTGAGATTTGGGATATTGAATTTGGAGTTTGGGTGGGATTTGGGTTGTTGGGTTTGGGGTGTTGGAGGGTTTCACATTCTGCAATTTGGGATGTTGGATTTGGGATTTGAGTGGTTGGGTTTGGGATTTGGGTTGTTGGGTTTGGGGTGTTGGGTTTGGGGTTTGGGGTGTTGGGTTTGGGGTGTTGGGTGTTGGGTTTGGGATGTTGGGTTTGGAGTGTTGGGTTTGGGATTTGGGGTGCTGGATTTGGGGTGTTGGGTTTGGGGTGTTGGGTTTGGGATTTGGGGTGTTGGGTTTGGGATTTGGGGTGTTGGATTTGGGGTGTTGGAGAGTTTCACATTCTGCAATTTGGGGTGTTGAAGAGTTTCACGTTTTGTGATGTGGGATGTTGGATTTGAGTTGTTGGAGCATTTCACATTCTGAGATTTGGGGTGCTGAAGGGCTTCATGTTCTGTGATTTGGGTTGTTGGATTTGAGTTGTTGGAGAGTTTCATGTTCTGTAATTTGGGATGTTGGATTTGGGATTTGGGTTGTTGGACTTGGGATTTGGGTTGTTGGATTTGGGATTTGGGTTGTTGGGTTTGGGGTATTGCAGGGTTTCACATTCTGTGATTTGGGATGTTGGATTTGGGATTTGGGATATTGGATTTGGGTGGTTGGGTTTGGGATTTGGGTTGTATTTGGGATGTTGCAGGGTTTCACATTCTGTGATTTGGGATGTTGGATTTGGGTTCTTGGATTTGGGATGTTGGATTTGGGTGCAGGCCCAGCCCCGGGCCGTGTCTCTGTGGTTGTTCCATTCCCACTTTTCCCGGGCAGGGTGCAGAGGGAAGGATCCCTGCAGGTCGGGAACGAGGCCCCCATCGCCGGCTCCTCCCCCCTGGGGGCCACCCAGCTGGACACGGACGGGGCGCTGTGGCTGGGTGAGTCTGGGGAAAAGGGACATTGCTCTGTCCCTGTGCTGTCCTCTGTCCCCTGTCCTGTCCCTGTCCCCTGTCCATGTGACCCCTCTCGGTTGTGGGCTGGCTGTCCCCCAATCCCCTGTCCGCTGTCCATGTGACCCCGTTCCCTTGCAGGCGGGTTGTCCCCTGTCCCTGTGCTGTCCCCTGTCCCTGTGCTGTCCCCTGTCCCTGTGCTGTCCCTTGTGCCTGTGCAGTTCCCTGTCCTATCCCCTGTCCCTGTCCCCCATGCTGTCCCCCGTCCATGTCCCTGTCCCGGTGCTGTCCCTGTGCTGTCGCCATCCATGTGACCCCTCTCTCTCTGTGTCATTGCAGGCAGGCTGTCCCTGTCCCTATCCCATGTCCCTGTCCCCATCCATGTGACCCTGTCTGTGTCATTGCAGGCGGGCTGTCCCCTGTCCCGGTGCTGTCCCTGTCCCCGTCCCTATCCAGGTGACCCCACTCTCTCTGTCATTTCAGGCGGGCTGTCCCAGGCCAGCGCGCAGCCACGCCTGCCCAAGGCGGGCTGTCCCCTGTGTCTGTCCCTGTCCCCGTGCTGTCCCTGTCCCCACCCACACGACCCCTCTCTCTCTCTCCATTTCAGGCGGGCTGTCCCGTGTCTGTCCCTGTCCCCATGCTGTCCCCACCCACATGACCCCTCTCTCTCTCTCTCCATTGCAGGCGGGCTGTCCCAGGCCAGCGCGCGTCCGTGCCTGCCCAAGGCGGGCTGTCCCCTGTCCCTGCCCCTGTGCTGTCCCTGTCCCTGTCCCCACCCACATGACCCCCCTCTCTCTCTCTCTCTCTCCATTTCAGGCGGGCTGTCCCCTGTGTCTGTCCCCTATCCCCATGCTGTCCCTGTCCCTGTCCCCACCCACATGACCCCTCTCTCTCTCTCTCTCTCTCTCTCTCCATTTCAGGCGGGCTGTCCCGTGTCTGTCCCTGTTCTGTCCCCATGCTGTCCCCACCCACATGACCCCCCTCTCTCTCTCTCCATTTCAGGCGGGCTGTCCCAGGCCAGCGCACGGCCCCGCCTGCCCAAGGCTTTCAGCACGGCCTTCGTGGGCTGCATGCGGGACGTGCAGGTGGATCGGCGCCCGCTGCACCTGCTGGAGGACGCGCTCAACCCGCCGCGGATATTGCACTGCTCGGCCCCATAGCCCTCCCTGCCTCCCTCCCTCCCTCCCGCCTCTTGCTGTAATTATTTTCTATTTTTGTAAACTTATTGCTTTTTATATTTTTTGAGGGGGATGCAGGGAGGGCAGGAACCCCTTTATTTTTTTCGGGTTTATTTTTGGGGTTTTTTTTTTTTGCCTTTCGGGTGGCCAGGCCCGGCCCGAACAGAACGCCACGGAACAAAGGAGTGCCACAAGAACTCTCCCACTGCAGCGTCCACCTTCTTCATACTTGAAACTTCTTTATTTTTTCTGAGGGGTTGTTCCCCTGTTTTTTCCTGCTGTTTTTAGGGGGTTGTTCCCAAAAAAAACCAACCCCGTTTTCCTGTGTGTGTGGGAGGAAAACGCTGCTGGTGCTGGCGAGGCCTTCCCGGAATTCCCGCCGCACTCCGGGCTCTTCCAAACCTTCTCCCGGCCCTTTGTCCGCCCGATTCCTGCTGCCCCCTGTCCCTATCACTGTAATTTATGTGTGTAAAGATCTCAAGTGCTTTTCTCCTTCGAGCTCTGCTCAAATCAGGGATGCCGCGGCACTGGAAGGGAGAGAGCCGGGCCCGCCCCGCGGCCTCGCTCCGCGCTCGCCCCCGGGACTCTGCCGGCCTCAGAGGGGCTGGAAAGGGGAAAAAAAAAACTTCTCCTCCTTTTTCTCTCGGACAACGTGCGGGAGCAGCTGTGAAAAAACCTCATTCCCGACGTTCTGCGTTCGTCAGGACGCGTCCCCACCTCACACCCCGCGGGCTGCTCCGAGGCCGCTCCGAGCTTTGGCCTCCCTGTGCCGGGGATCGCTTGGAGCTCCTCTCCAAGAGCTGGGAATTCTCTCCCCTCTCCCAAATGGAGCAGGAAATTCCCTTTTTTCCCTTCTCAGAGATTCCAAGAGCTGGGAATTCTCTCTCCCAAAAGAACCAGGAAATTCCCTTTTTTCTCTTCTCAGAGATTCCAAGAGCTGGGAATTCTCTCCCCTCTCCCAAAAGGAGCAGGAAATTCCCTTTTTTCTCAGAGATTCCAAGAGCTGGGAATTCTCTCCCCCAAAAAAATAGAGATTCCATTTTTTCTCAGAGATTCCAAGAGCTGGGAATTCTCTCCCAAAAGGTGCAGGAAATTCCTTTTTTTCTCAGAGATTCCAAGAGCTGGGAATTCTCTCCCCTCTCCCAAAAGGACCAGGAAATTCCCTTTTTTCTCAGAGATTCCAAGAGCTGGGAATTCTCTCTCCCAAAAAAAAAGGAGATTCCATTTTTTCTCAGAGATTCCAAGAGCTGGGAATTCTCTCCCCTCTCCCAAAAGGACCAGGAAATTCCCTTTTTTCTCTTCTCAGAGATGCCAAGAGCTGGGAATTCTCTCTCCTTTCCCCCCAAAAAAAGGAAATTCCCTTTTTTCTCAGAGATTCCAAGAGCTGGGAATTCTCTCTCCTTTCCCCAAAAAAGGAGATTCCCTTTTTTCCCTTCTCAGAGATTCCAAGAGCTGGGAATTCTCTCTCCCAAAAAAAGGAAATTCCCTTTTTTCCCTTCTCAGAGATTCCAAGAGCTGGGAATTCTCTCCCCTCTCCCAAAAGGACCATGAAATTCCCTTTTTTCTCAGAGATCCAAGAGCTGGGAATTCTCTCCTCTCTCCCAAAAGGACCAGAAAATTCCCTTTTTCCCTTCTCAGAGATTCCAAGAGCTGGGAATTCTCTCCCCTTTCCCAAAAAAAAGGAGATTCCCTTTTTTCCCTTCTCAGAGATCTCCTGGATTTGTCTTTCCGTGTTTATCCAGCCCAGGAATGCAGAGCTGGCACTGCAGCCTCTCCCACAAAGAGAATTTGGAATTATTTTTTGTTTTAACCTTGGATTTGGAGTTTTTTGGGTCTTCCACGCTCCTCCAGGTGCTGCCAGCCCAGCAGGAACAGCTCCAATGGGAATGGGGAATATTTGGGAGGAACTGGAAAAGATTTTTCTTCCCAGAAAGGAAAAATTTTGGGGGAAATTCTGAAGTTTCTGCCTCTGGAAATCCTGGAATTTGGTGGAATGGGATTGGGATTCCTTCTCCACGGGAAGGATTTCCCAGTGTTTGTGGCCTCTGTGTCCCTTTCCCACCCTCAGCTGGAATTGTTCCGTGGAAAAACAATTTTATGGAATTCACCTGTGGGATCCTGGTGGGTTTGGGGTGGGAATTCCTGCCCGAGGTGCCAAAATTTGACTTTTTTCCCCCAAAATTTTTATCCCACCCCGCAGGGCACCCTTTAAAATGGGGGTTTTGGCACCAACCTTTGAGCCAGGCAAGGCCAAATTTCTTCTCTCAGGGCGAGCTCTGAACAAAGGCGGAACCAAGGAGGGAAAAAACAATGGGAAAAAAAAAAACCCACTTGGATCTGCTTTAATTTCATTTATTTGATTTAAAAAATAAATAAATAATAAATAGTCCCAAAATTCCTGTGATGTTTCCTGTGGAAAATCCAGGGGTTAAATATTCCACGGGGGGCTGTGCCCTGTGTGGGATGAGGGCTCTGCTGTGCCTGGGGGGGATCCGTGAGTGCCAAAATTCCCATTTTTTAGTGGCTGCTGCCTCCAGGTTGGGATTCCTGGTGGGAAATGCTGGGATGGGATCTGGGATTCCCCTCCAAATCCATATTTTGGGAATGGGATTTCCCAGCTCTGCCAATTTTCAGGAAATCAAGAAACAGCAAAAAAAACAAAACCAAACCCCAATAACTGAACAACAAAAATATAAAACCTCATCCTGCTTTTGCCAGGGCTTGGCAATGCCTTAATCCAGGATTTTGTGTCCTTTTTGGGAATTTTTGGGATTTCCAGCAACGCCCTTGGCGCCTTCACCCAGGTTTTATTTTCAATAACATTTATACCACAAAACATAGAAAAAAAACCCCACAAAAAACACATTAAGGTGGGGATTTTTTTTCCAGATTCGATTTTTTTTTGGCTTTTTTATTTTTAATTTAACCCCCCTGAGCTGTCCCTGTGGAGAGGGGGAATTCCTGACTTTGGGGCGCTGGGAATGGCGAGGGGTGACGCGCACTAGAGGAGCAGCATGATGTAACCATTACTAACTCGTGTCTTTTCGTCCAATCACCCAGAAATAAAGTTTGGAAACGATTGAAGACGTTTTTAAGGGACCTGGTGATTCTTTTCTTTCTTTTTTCCCTGGGGAATAAAGGAAAATCCTGAATTTTTTATTTTTTTTGGTGCTGGGCAGAGGGGGGTGAAGCAGAGAGGTTCCTGGGTGTCCTAAATTCACTTTTTCCACAAATTCCAACCCCAATCCCAAGGTTTTGCAGGAGTTTTGTTTCTTTCCTTCCTCTCCTCTGACCAGGGAGTGGTTTCAGCTCTTGGGTGTCTCCACTTTTCCTTCTTTTATCTCTTTTATCCCCTCAGCTGCATTTTCCAAGGAATTTCTGCATCCCATGGGTCTGAGGTGACGCCCCTGGGGTTTGTTCCTGCTGGAAATCCATGGAAAATCAGCCTGGAGCAGGGTGGGGTTTGATGGAAATGTTTCCAGGATTGATAAAAACATTTCCAGGTTTGATAAAAACATTTCCAGGTTTGATAAAAACATTTCCAGGATTGATGGAAACATTTCCAGGATTGATAAAAACATTTCCAGGATTGATAAAAACATTTCCAGGATTGATAAAAACATTTCCAGGTTTGATGGAAATGTTTCCAGGATTGATAAAAACATTTCCAGGTTTGATGGAAATGTTTCCAGGATTGATAAAAACATTTCCAGGATTGTTAAAAACATTTCCAGGATTGTTAAAAACATTTCCAGGTTTGATAAAAAACATTTCCAGGTTTGATAAAAACATTTCCAGGTTTGATAAAAAACATTTCCAGGTTTGATAAAAACATTTCCAGGTTTGATAAAACCATTTCCAGGATTGATAAAAACATTTCCAGGATTGTTAAAAACATTTCCAGGTTTGATAAAAACATTTCCAGGTTTGATAAAGACATTTCCAGGTTTGATAAAAACATTTCCAGGATTGATAAAAACATTTCCAGGTTTGATAAAAACATTTCCAGGTTTGATAAAAAACATTTCCAGGATTGATAAAAACATTTCCAGGATTGATAAAAACATTTCCAGGTTTGATAAAAACATTTCCAGGTTTGATGGAAATGTTTCCAGGTTTGATAAAAACATTTCCAGGATTGATAAAAACATTTCCAGGATTGATAAAAACATTTCCAGGATTGTTAAAAACATTTCCAGGTTTGATAAAAACATTTCCAGGATTGATAAAAAACATTTCCAGGTTTGATAAGAAACATTTCCAGGTTTGATAAAAACATTTCCAGGATTGATAAAAAACATTTCCAGGTTTGATAAAAAACATTTCCAGGTTTGATAAAAACATTTCCAGGTGGGCTGAGATCCCCCAGGAAGGGCCTGGTGTCACCAAGGAGTGGGAAGAACAATTCCATCGTTTTCTTTTGGATTTGAAAGGGAAATTCAGAGGTTTTGGACAAACCCAGGTCAAATTTGTGCCAGAAATCCCAGAACCCAGCGACATTCCAGAGGCTCAGGAGGGCAGGGAGGGGTTTGGGGTCAATCCCAGGAATGCAGCAGGTCCTGTTTGGTGTCACCTCAGTGGGAATGGAGCCCAGCAGGTCCAGGAGAGAGGTTGGTGTGTCCTGTCCCTGTTCCCATGGAGCTGAGCAGATCCAGGAGCTCCTGGTGCTGCTGGAATGGGGATTTTGTCCCAAATCCCATCAGCACAGCAGCTCCTGTCCCTGTTCCCATCCCTGAGCACATCCAGGAGCTCCTGGTGCTGCTGGAATGGGGGTTTGGTCCTAAATCCTTGCAGGACAGAAGTTCCTGTCCCTGTTCCTCATCCCTGAGCAGATCCAGGAGCTCCTGGTGCTGCTGAAATGGGGGTTTGGTCCTAAATCCTGCCAGGACAGAAATTCCTGTCCTTATTTCTCATCCCTGAGCAGATCCAGGAGTCCCTGGCACCACTGGAATGGGGATTTGGTCCCAGATCCCATCAGCACAGCAGGTCCTGTCCCTGTTCCCATCCCTGAGCAGATCCAGGAGCTGCTGGTGCTGCTGAAATGGGGGTTTGGACCTAAATTCTGTCAGGACAGAAGTTCCTGTTCCTCATCCCTGAGCAGATCCAGGAGCTGCTGGTGCTGCTGGGATGGGGTTTGGTCCCAGATCTTGTTAGCACTGCAGTTCCTGTCCCTGTTCCCATCCCTGAGCAGATCCAGGAGCTCCTGGTGCTGCTGGGATGGGGGTTTGGACCTAAATTCTGTCAGGACAAAAGTTCCTGTTCCCCATCCCTGAGCAGATCCAGGAGCTCCTGGTGCTGCTGAAATGGGGTTTGGTCCCAGATCTTGTTAGCACTGCAGTTCCTGTCCCTGTTCCTCATTCCTGAGCAGATCCAGGAGCTGCTGGTGCTGCTGAAATGGGGGTTTGGTCCCAGATTCTGGCAGGACAGAAGTTCCTGTTCCTGTTCTTCATCCCTGAGCACTGGCACCACTCTAATGGGGGATTTGTCCCAAATCCCGTCAGCACAGCACTTCCTGTCCCTGTTCCATCCCTGAGCAGATCCAGGAGCTCCTGGCACCACCGGAACGGGGATTTTGTCCCAAATCCTGCCACAACAGCAGCTCCTGTCCCTGTTCCTCATCCCTGAGCACCTCCAGGGGCTCCAGCCCTACTGGAACGGGGATTTTGTCCCAAATCCTGCCACAACAGAAATTCCTGTCCCTGTTCCTCATCCCTGAGCACCTCCAGCAGCTCCAGCCCTACTGGAACGGGGATTTTGTCCCAAATCCCGCCATAACAGCAGCTCCAGTCCATGTTCCTCATTCCTGAGCACCTCCAGCAGCTCCAGCCCTACTGGAACAGGGATTTTGTCCCAAGTCCTGCCACAACAGAAATTCCTGTCCCTGTTCCTCATCCCTGAGCACACCCAGCAGCTCCAGCCCTACTGGAAGGGCCCCCGTGTGACCGCGGCCGCGGTGGCTTTGGGCGGCAGGAGCTCGGGCCGGCTGACGGCCGCAGTCCGCGCGAAGCAGCGCAGGTTTCCCGTCTTGAGCACGCACTGCACGGGCCACAGGATGATGCACAAGAGGATGATGACGAGCGCCGAGAGCAGCACCACGCGCTTCCAGTCGTCGCAGAACTCGCAGCGGGACAACCTCCCCGGCACCCAGGTGACACCGGCTGCCAGAGCGGCGCCTCCTGTCCCTTGTCCCCGCGGAGCTGAGCAGATCCAGGAGCTGCTGGTGCTGCTGGGATGGGGGTTTGGTCCTAAATTCTGTCAGGACAGACGTTCTTGTTTGTGTTCTTCATCCCTGAGCAGATCCAGGAGCTCCTGGTGCTGCTGAAATGGGGGTTTGGTCCCAGAAACTGTTGGGATAGAAGTTCCTGTTCCTGTTCTTCATCCCTGAGCACTGGCACCACTCTAATGGGGGATTTGTCCCAAATCCTGTCAGCACAGCACTTCCTGTCCCTGTTCCATCCCTGAGCAGATCCAGGAGCTCCTGGCACCACCGGAACGGGGATTTTGTCCCAAATCCTGCCACGACAGCAGCTCCAGTCCATGTTCCTCATCCCTGAGCACCTCCAGCAGCTCCAGCCCTACTGGAACGGGGATTTTGTCCCAAATCCTGCCACAACAGAAATTCCTGTCCATGTTCCCCATCCCTGAGCCCATCCAGCAGCTCCAGCCCTACTGGAACGGGGATTTTGTCCCAAATCCTGCCACAACAGAAATTCCTGTCCCTGTTTTCCCTGAGCACCTCCAGCAGCTCGAGCCTTACTGGAACAGGGATTTTGTCCCAAATCCTGCCACAACAGAAATTCCTGCCCCTGTTCCTCATCCCTGAGCACCTCCAGGGGCTCCAGCCCTACTGGAAGGGCCCCCGTGTGACCGCGGCCGCGGTGGCTTTGGGCGGCAGGAGCTCGGGCCGGCTGACGGCCGCAGTCCGCGCGAAGCAGCGCAGGTTTCCCGTCTTGAGCGCGCACTGCACGGGCCACAGGATGATGCACAAGAGGATGATGACGAGCGCCGAGAGCAGCACCACGCGCTTCCAGTCGTCGCAGAACTCGCAGCGGGACAACCTCCCCGGCACCCAGGTGACACCGGCTGCCAGAGCGGCGCCTCCTGTCCCTTGTCCCCGCGGAGCTGAGCAGATCCAGGAGCTGCTGGTGCTGCTGGGATGGGGGTTTGGTCCTAAATTCTGTCAGGACAGACGTTCTTGTTTGTGTTCTTCATCCCTGAGCAGATCCAGGAGCTCCTGGTGCTGCTGAAATGGGGGTTTGGTCCCAGATCTTGTTAGCACTGCAGTTCCTGTCCCTGTTCCTCATTCCTGAGCAGATCCAGGAGCTGCTGGTGCTGCTGGGATGGGGTTTGGTCCCAGAAACTGTTGGGATAGAAGTTCTTGTTCCTGTTCTTCATCCCTGAGCACTGGCACCACTCTAATGGCGGATTTGTCCCAAATCCCATCAGCACAGCAGCTCCTGTCCCTGTTCCATCCCTGAGCAGATCCAGGAGCTCCTGGCACCACCGGAACGGGGATTTTGTCCCAAATCCTGCCACAACAGAACTTCCTGTCCCTGTTTTCCCTGAGCACCTCCAGCAGCTCCAGCTCTACTGGAACAGGGATTTTGTCCCAAATCCTGCCACAACAGCAGCTCCAGTCCACGTTCCTCATCCCTGAGCCCATCCAGCAGCTCCAGCCCTACTGGAACGGGGTTTTTGTCCCAAATCCCACCATAACAGCAACTCCAGTCCATGTTCCCCATCCCTGAGCCCATCCAGCAGCTCCAGCCCTACTGGAACGGGGATTTTGTCCCAAGTCCTGCCACAACAGAAATTCCTGTCCCTGTTCCCCATCCCTGAGCACACCCAGCAGCTCCAGCCCTACTGGAAGGGCCCCCGTGTGACCGCGGCCGCGGTGGCTTTGGGCGGCAGGAGCTCGGGCCGGCTGACGGCCGCAGTCCGCGCGAAGCAGCGCAGGTTTCCCGTCTTGAGCGCGCACTGCACGGGCCACAGGATGATGCACAAGAGGATGATGACGAGCGCCGAGAGCAGCACCACGCGCTTCCAGTCGTCGCAGAACTCGCAGCGGGACAACCTCCCCGCCAGCCCCGCCGGCGGCGCCTCGGCGCTCTCGGGTTTGCTCATGGCCACGTCGATGGACAGGCACGACTCGGGGTTCTCGGCGTCGTCGGAGGCGCGGCGGCAGCAGAGCTTGGTGCCCTCCATCCACAGCACCTTCTCCCGCTGCAGCTCGGGCGGCAGCGTGGCCAGCAGCTCCTTGCTGGTGCGCAGCCCCGGCGGGCCCTGCCGGGGGATGTTGGTGAGCTGGCGGCAGAAGGGGCAGGGCAGGAGGTCCTCGGGCTGGTTGGGCGGCAGGGCCGTGCTGAGGCGCGCCACGCACTCCAGGCAGAACACGTGCGAGCACTGCAGCAGTTTGGGAGTTTTGAAGGTGTTGTCGTAGGTGTTGAAGCAGATGGAGCACTCCACGGGAGAGGCGGGTTTGGGGGAGCACGGGGAGCCCCCCGGGGGAGATCGGCCCTTCCTGCCCGGGGACGGCAGCGCCGCCGGGCTCACCGCGCTCACCGGGCTCACCGCGCTCACCGGGCTCACCGGGCTCACCGCGCTCACCGGGCTCACCGGGCTCACCGCGCTCACCGCGCTCACCGGGCTCACCAGGCTCACCGGGCTCACCGGGCTCACCGCGCTCACCGGGCTCACCGCGCTCACCGCGCTCACCGGGACCGGGGGGTCTCGCACCGGAGAGGTCGGGGTGGGGCTGATGGGGGAGTCCGGGGTGCTGGAGTGCCAAAGGTGGGAGAAGCAGGACATGATGGAGGCCCTGGGCGGGGACACGGCCCTGGGAGAGTCTGAAAGAGAAGAGCACAGGATTTATTATTTAATTTAATTGTATTGTATTGTATTTTATTGTATTTTATTGTATTTTATTGTATTTTATTTTATTTTATTGTATTTTATTGTATTTTATTTTATTGTATTGTATTTTATTGTATTGTATTATATTGTATTGTATTTTATGTTATTTTATTGTATTTTATATTTTAATTTTATTTTATTTTATTTTTATTTATTTTATTTTATTTTATTTTATTTTATTTTATTTATTTTAAATTTTTATTATTTTATTTTATTTTATTTTTATTTATTTTATTTTATTTTATTTTATTTTTATTTAATTTATTTTAAATTTTTATTATTTTATTTTATTTTTATTTAATTTATTTTAAATTTTTTTTTTATTCTATTTTATTATTTTATTTGGGGGTTTTATTGTTTTTTACTATTTTATTTTGGGTTTTTTTAATTCTATTTTATTGTTTTGTTTTGTTATTTTAAATTTTTTTTCTGTTTAATTTTGTTATTTGATTTTTTACTCTATTTTATTTTTATTTGATTTTATTTTTATTCTATTTTATTTTGTTATTTTATTTTTTATTCTATTTTATTATTTGATTTTGTTATTTTATTAATTATTTGATTTTGTTATTTTATTTTTATTCTATTTTATTTTTTGATTTTGTTATTTTATTTTTTGATTTTGTTATTTTCTTTTTTATTTTGTTATTTTCTTTTTTATTCTATTTTATTATTTGATTTTCTTATTTTATTTTTTATTGTACTTTATTATTTGATTTTGTTATTTTCTTTTTTAATTCTATTTTATTATTTGATTTTCTTATTTTCTTATTTGATTTTGTTATTTTGTTATTTTCTTTTTTATTCTATTTTATTATTTGATTTTGTTATTTGATTTTGTTATTTGATTTTTTTTTATTCTATTTTATTATTTGATTTTGTTATTTTGTTATTTTATTTTTTCTATTTTATTATTTGATTTTATTTGATTTTTTATTCTCTTTTATTCTTTGATTTGATTTTTCTAGGTCAGACCTACCCCACGTGGGGCTCTCTGGCACCCGAGCTGGGAGGAGAGCAGAAGATTCCATAAAAAATCTCAAAATTCTGGGAAGGCCCTCAGGGATTTTGGAGCATGAGCCCGGCCTAAGAGCAAAAAACAAAAAAAAACTTTTCAGTGGGGTGAGAACTGAAAAAAGCTTTTTAGGGGGGAAAAATCTTTTTTTTAGGGGGGAAAAATTTGGGGAGAAAAATCTTTTTTTAGGGGAAAAAGATCAATTTTTAGGGAAAAAAAATCATTATTTTTAGGGGGAAAAAATCATTTTTTGGGGGAGGAAAAATAATTTTTTAAGGGGAAAAATCTTTTTTTTTTAGGGGGAAAAAGATCAATTTTTAGGGGAAAAAAATCATTATTTTTAGGGAGGAAAAATCTTTTTTTTTTTAGGGGCAAAAATCATTTTTTAGGGGGGAAAATCTTTTTTTGGGGGGAAAAATCATTTTTTTAAGGGGGAAAATCTTTTTTTTTAGGGGCAAAAATCTTTTTTTTAGAGGGGAAAATCTTTTTTTTTAGGGGGAAAAAATCATTTTTTTAGGGGAAAAAGTCTTTTTTTTTTAGGGGGAAAAAGATCAATTTTTAGGGGGAAAAAATCATTATTTTTAGGGAGGAAAAATCATTTTTTTAAGGGGGAAAATTTTTTTTATAGGGGCAAAAATCTTTTTTTTAGGGGAAAAAAGATCAATTTTTAGGGGAAAAAATCATTATTTTTAGGGAGGAAAAATCATTTTTTTTTTAGGGGCAAAAATCATTTTTTTAGGGGGAAAAGTCTTTTTTTTTTTAGGGGAAAAAGATCAATTTTTAGGGGGAAAAAAATCATTATTTTTAGGGAGGAAAAATCATTTTTTTAAGGGGGAAAATCTTTTTTTTTAGGGGGAAAAAATCAAATTTTTTGGGGAGAAAAATCTGGTTTTTAGGGGGAAAAAGATCAATTTTTAGGGGGAAAAAATCATTTTTTTAGGGGGAAAAAATCAATTTTTTGGGGGGAAAAAACCAATTCTTTAGGGGGAAAAAATAATTATTTTTAGGGAGGAAAAATCTTTTTTTTTAGGGGGAAAAAAACATTTTTTTTAGGGGGAAAAAATCATTTTTGGGGGGAGAAAAATCTGGTTTTTTTGAGGGGAAAAATCTTTTTTTTAGGAGAAAAAAAATTATTTTTGGGGGAGGAAAAATCTTTTTTTTTTGAGGAGAAAAATCTTTTTTTTTTAGGGGGAAAAATCATTATTTTAGGGGAAAAAATCATTTTTTTAGGGGGGAAAAATAATTATTTTTAGGGGGAAAAATCAATTTTTTTAGGGGGAAAGATCAATTTTTAGGGGGAAAAGAATCTTTTTTGGGGGGAAAAATTATTTTTAGAGGGGAAAAAATCACTTTTTTAGGGGGGAAAAATCAAAATTTTTTTGGGAAAAACTCAATTCTTTAGGGGGAAAAAATCATTATTTTTAGGGAGGAAAAATCTTTTTTTTTAGGGAGGAAAAATCTTTTTTTTAAGGGGGAAAAATCTTTTTTTTGGGGGGGAAAAATCATTTTCTTAAGGGGGAAAATTTTTTTTAGAGGGAAAAATCATTTTTTGGGGGAGGAAAAAATCATTTTTTAAGGGGGAAAATCTTTTTTTTTAGGGGGGAAAATCTTTTTTTTTTAGGGGGGAAAATTTTTTTTTAGGGGGAAAAAAATCAATTTTTTAGGGAGGAAAAATCATTTTTTTAAGGGGGAAAAATCATTTTTTTTAGGGTGAAATTTGTGATCCCGGCTCCTGGGACGTGCCCAGGGTCACCCATGGGTGCTGGAATTCTGGGAGAAGCTGAGGGAAGTCAGGAAATGTTTTTTATTTTTATTTTTTTTCCTGAAAATTTGTGGAATTCTCACCTTGGAAGGGGGGGAATTCCTGGTGAATTTCCCTTGGGAAATGAGGATCTGCCCTGGAGCCCCAGCCCCAGAAATTTGGGGTACAAAGAACCTTCAACCCCTTGGAATTACCCAAAATTTGGGTTAATTTAAGCAAACTCTGCCTCCAGAGACAAATTTAATCCCTCTCGAAATCACCCCAAAATTTGGATTATTTCAGGCAGCTCCACCTGCATCCAGAGCCAAATTTCAACTCTTGTCCCTTCATCCCCCTCAGAATCACCCCAAAATTCAGATTATTTCAGGCAGCTCCACCTGCATCCAGAGCCAAATTCCATCTCCTGTCCCTTCATCCTTCTTGAAATCACTCAAAATTTGGATTATTTTAGGTAACACCTAATTCCAAACCCAAATTCCAGCTCTTGTCCCTTCATCCCCCTCAGACTCACCCCAAATTTGGGTTATTTTATGCAAACCCCGCATCCAGAGCCAAATTCCACCTCCTGTCCATTTATCCCTTCAAAATCCCCCAAAATTTGGATTATTTCAGGCAGCTCCACCTGCATCCAGAGCCAAATTCCACCTCCTGTCCATTTATCCCTTCAAAATCACCAAAAATTCAGATTATTTCAGGTAACACCATTAACCAGAGCCAAATTCCAGCTCCTGTCCCTTCATCCTTCTTGGAATCCCCCCAAATTTGGATTATTTTAGGCAACACCTAATTCCAAACCCAAATTCCAGCTCTTGTGCCTTCATCCCCCTCAGACTCACCCCAAATTTGGGTTATTTTATGCAAACCCCGCATCCAGAGCCAAATTCCACCTCCTGTCCATTTATCCCTTTGAAATCACCCAAAATTTGGATTATTTTAGGTAACACCTGCACCAGAGCCAAATTCCAGCTCTTGTCCTTTCATCCTTCTTGGAATCCCCCCAAAATTCAGATTATTTCAGGCAGCTCCACCTGCATCCAGACCCAAATTTCAACTCTTGTCCCTTCATCCCCCTCAGAATCACCCCAAAATTCAGATTATTTCAGGCAAACCCTGCATTCAGATCCCACTTCTGAGTTCAGGAGCTCCAACCCCAAAAAACTGAATTACAAACAACTCCTGGTCCTTCATCCCTCTTGAAATTCCCCAAAATTCAGATTATTTCAGGCAGCTCCACCTGCATCCAGAGCCAAATTCCAGCTCCTGTCCCTTCATCTTTCTTGGAATCACTCAAAATTTGGATTATTTTAGGTAACACCTGATTCCAAACCCAAATTCCAGCTCTTGTCCATTTATCCTTCTCAAAATGCCCCAAAATTCAGATTATTTCAGGCAAACCCCGCATCCAGAGCCAAATTTCACCTCCTGTCCCTTCATCCCCCTTTAAATCCCCCCAAATTCAGATTATTTCAGGCAGCTCCACCTGCATCCAGAGCCAAATTTCAGCTCCTGTCCCTTCACCCTTCTCGAAATCACCAAAAATTCAGATTATTTCAGACAACAGCTGCATCCAGAGCCAAATTCTGAGTTCAGGAGCCCCAATCCCAAAAAACTGAATTACAAACAACTCCTGTCCTTTCATCCCCCTCAGAATTCCCCAAAATCTGGGTTTACTTAGGCAACAGCTGCATCCAGGGCCAAATTCCAGCTCCTGTCCCCTTTATCCTTCTTGAAATCTCCCCAAATTTGGATTATTTCAGGTAACACCATTAACCAGAGCCAAATTTCATCTCCTGTCCCTTCATCCCCCTCAAAATCCCCCAAAATTTGAATTATTTCAGGCAGCTCCACCTGCATCCAGAGCCAAATTCCATCTCCTGTCCTTTTATCCCTCTCAAAATCCCCCAAAATTTGGATTATTTCAGGCAGCTCCACCTGCATCCAGAGCCAAATTCCATCTCCTGTCCTTTTATCCCTCTCAAAATCCCCCAAAATTTGAATTATTTCAGGCAGCTCCATCTGCATCCAGAGCCAAATTTCATCCTCACTCCCCTCGGAATTCCCCAAAATTCAGATTATTTCAGACAACAAACTCCTGGTCCTTCATCTCTCCCAGAATCACCCAAAATTTGGATTATTTATGCAACACCTGAATCCAGAGCCAAATTTTATCCAATATCCCTTCAACCCCTTGAAATCCCCCAAAATTTGGGTTATTTCAGGCAGCTCCACCTGCATCCAGACCCAAATTTCAGTTCCTGTCTGGGAGTTCAGGAGCCCCAATCCCAAAAAACTGAATTACAAACAACTCCTGGTCCTTCATCCCTCTTGAAATCCCCAAAATTCGGATTATTTCAGGCAACATCCAGAGCCAAATTCCACCTCCTGTCCATTTATCCCTTCGAAATCCCCCAAAATTTGGATTATTTTAGGTAACACCTGTATCCAGACCCAAATTCCACCTGCTGTCCATTTATCCCTCTCAAAATCCCCCAAAATTTGGATTTTAGGTAACATCTACACCAGGACCAAATTCCATCTCCTGTCCCTTCATCCCCCTCAGAATCCCCCAAAATTTGAATTATTTCAGGCAGCTCCACCTGCATCCAGAGCCAAATTCCAGCTCCTGTCCCTTTATCCCTCTCAGAATCACCCCAAAATTCGGATTATTCCAGACAACAGCTGCATCCAGAGCCAAATTCCAGCTCCTGTCCCTTCATCCTTCTCAAAATGCCCCAAAATTTGAATTATTTCAGGCAGCTCCACCTGCATCCAGAGCCAAATTCCAGCTCCTGTCCCTTCATCCTTCTCAAAATGCCCCAAAATTTGAATTATTTCAGGCAGCTCCACCTGTATCCAGGGCCAAATTCCAGCTCCTGTCCCTTCATCCCCCTTTAAATCCCCCAAAATTCAGATTATTCCCACAACATCCCAGTCCAATCCCATTTCCTGTCCCCGAGAGCAGCCCAGGAAATTCCTGGGGATGGGAACATTTTTTGGGAATGTCTCAGGACATTTTTTGGGAATGTCTCAGGACATTTTTGGGAATGTGTGGGAACATTTTTTGGGAATGTGTGGGAACATTTTTTGGGAATGTCTCAGAACATTTTTGGGAATGTCTCAGGACATTTTTTGGGAATGTGTGGGAACATTTTTTGGGAATGTCTCAGGACATTTTGGGTTGGCTCAGGGCTCCTCCCCGGCCGTGACTCGCTGTAATTCCAGCTTTGAAATCTCGATTTAAATGCCCACAAACACCAAATATTCCCCACATTCCACAATGGAGAAAGGAAAAATAAAAAAGAAATAATTCCCATTTTTTAAGGATGAAGAGTTCTCCCCTCTCCCCTTGGAATTTTTTTCTTTTGGTGTGTTTCTCTTGGTTTAAATTGAATTAATTTGGGTTTTTTCAGGGGTGCAGCTGCTCCTGGGGTTAAATTTTGTGCATTTTCCAGCGAGTTTTCAGGGGTATTATTTATTATTTATTTTTATTTATTTTTATTATTACTCACGAGTTTAATAAATTTTATTATTATTTCATGGGCATTATTTATTATTTATTATTATTTATGAGTTTATTAGATTTTATTATTATTTCAGAGGTATTATTTATTGTTATTCACGAGTTTATTAAATTTTATTATTATTTAATGGGTATTATTTATTATTATTCACAAGTTGATTAAATTTTATTATTATTCCATGGGTATTATTTATTACTTATTATTTATTATTACTCATGAGTTTATTAGATTTTATTATTATTTCATGGGCATTATTTATTATTATTAACGAGTTTATTAAATTTTATTATTATTTTATAGGTATTATTTATTATTATTAGCGCATTTATTAAATTTTATTATTATTTTAAAGGTATTATTTGTTATTATTTATGAGTTTATTAAATTTTATTATTACTTCATGGGTATTATTTATTATTATTAACGAGTTTATTAAATTTTATTATTATTTTATAGGTATTATTTATTATTTATTTTTATTCATGAGTTTATTAAATTTTATTATTATTTCATGGGTATTATTTATTATTATTTATGAGTTTATTAAATTTTATTATTATTTCATGGGCATTATTTATTATTTATTATTTTTATTATTCATTATTAAATGTTATTATTATTTTATTTATTTATTTCAGGGCTAATTATTATTATTATTATTATTATTTTTTATTATTATTATTAATTTATTTTATTTTATTTTATTTTATTTTATTTTATTTTATTTTATTTTATTATTTTTTCCTTGGTTTGATTTCTATTTTTATTTTATTTTTTCCTGGTTACAAACACCAACAAATCACAAATCCAAGCCCAAAGGTGAAGGATTTATTTTCCTTTCCCTCTTTATTAATTTAATTATATTTATTTAATTATATTTATTTAATTATATTTATTTAATTATATTTATTTAATTATATTTATTTAATTATATTTATTTAATTTTATTTATTTAATTAATTTAATTTAATTTAATTTAATTTAATTTAATTTTTACTAATTTTTTTCTTTTGCAGAACTCCATCCTTAAATCCAATTTTTTTTTTGCATTTCCCGGGTGTTTTTCCAGGAATTTTCAGGAATTCTGGGTGGGACCAGGAGAAGCCTGGACTTGTTCAGGCTCTGATTTCCCAACCTCGAATTGTGAAATTCCTGCTGTTCTCAGGAAATTTGGATTTGTCTGAGCTCCCCCAGCAAAACCCTGGGAGAAAACTCCAAATTTACCCCCAAAATTTCCCGTTTAAATCAAAAAATTTGATTTAAAAAAAAAAAACTTTTTAAAATTTTCTTTTAACAAAAAAAAACTTTAAAAAATTTGCTTTTAAAAAAACTTTAAAAATTTTGTTTTAAATAAACTAAAAAAATTTTGTTTTTAAAGGAGCTTAAAAAATTTGCTTTAAAAAGAAGAACTTATAAAAATTTGCTTTAAAAACTAAAAAAATTTTGGTTTTAAAGGAGCTTTAAAAAATTTGCTTTAAAAAAAGCTTCTAAAATTTTGCTTTTAAAAGAACTTTTAAAAATTTGCTTTAAAAAAAGCTTTTAAAATTTGCTTTTAAAAACCTTTTTAAAATTTGCTTTTAAAGGAACTTTTAAAATTTTGCTTTTAAATTTTTGCTTTTAAAAGAACTTTTAAAAATTTGCTTTTAGAAAAGCTTTTAAAATTTTGCTTTTAAAAACCTTTTTAAAATTTGCTTTTAAAGGAACTTTTAAAAATTTGCTTTAAAAAAAGCTTTTAAAAATTTGCTTTTAAAGGAACTTTTAAAATTTTGCTTTTAAATTTTTGCTTTTAAAAACCTTTTTCAAAATTTGCTTTTAAAAAGAACTTTTAAATATTTGCTTTTAAAAGAACTTTTTAAATTTTGCTTTTAAAAAAGCTTCTAAAATTTTGCTTTTAAAAACCTTTTTAAAATTTGCTTTTAAAGGAACTTTAAAATATTTGCTTTTAAAAAAAACTAAAAAAATTCTGGTTTTTAAAAGAACTTTTTAAAATTTGCTTTTTAAAAAGCTTCTAAAATTTTGCTTTTAAAAGAACTTTTAAAAATTTGCTTTAAAAACTAAAAAAATTTGCTTTTAAAAAAGCTTTTAAAATTTGCTTTTAAAAACCTTTTTAAAATTTGCTTTTAAAGGAACTTTTAAAATTTTGCTTTTAAAGGAACTTTTAAAAATTTGCTTTTAAAAACCTTTTTAAAATTTGCTTTTAAAAAAACTTTTAAAATTTTGCTTTTAAAAATTTACTTTTAAAAACCTTTTTCAAAATTTGCTTTTAAAAGAACTTTTAAAATTTTGCTTTTAAATTTTTGCTTTTAAAAGAACTTTTAAAAATTAAGCTTTTAGCAAAGCTTCTAAAATTTTGCTTTTAAAAACCTTTTTAAAATTTGCTTTTAAAGGAACTTTTAAAAATTTGCTTTAAGAAAAGCTTTTAAAAATTTGCTTTTAAAAACCTTTTTAAAATTTGCTTTTAAAGGAACTTTTAAAATTTTGCTTTTAAATTTTTGCTTTTAAAAACCTTTTTCAATATTTGCTTTTAAAAAAGAACTTTTAAATTTTTGCTTTTAAATTTGTTTTTTAAAACAGAAATACCGACCAACATTTCCCATTTGCTAAGAGAAGCTTCTTGGGTTTAATAAATTAAGATTTTGTTTATTTTTCTCATTTTATTCTCCTTATTTTTGTTCGATATTTTGGATTTTGGGGGTTCTGGGGATCACCTGGAATTTGGGATCACACTGCGAGCGCCCTTCCCCTTCCACATCTTTTTAAGGGAATTTTTTGGGGTTTTGGGGTTTTTTGTTTGATTTTCTGATTTTTTTTTAATTCAGATTTTTTAATTTGAGATTAATTTTTAATTTTTTTTAATGCAGCTCTGCCTCTCCTTTTCCCAGTTTCTAACTGGGCTTTTCCAGAAGCTTCGGGAGCAGCTGGGAATGACAAGGGAAGGAATTCCAGAGGTTTTGTGAGTTCTGGGAATGTTTTTAGTCCACAGAACCAGAGAGGGGCACAGGGAGGGCGGGAGTCAGGATTTGGGCTTGGCCAGATCCAGGGATCCCAGTTCCAGTGATCCCAGTTAGAACAATCCCAGTTAGAACAATCCCTGTCCCAGTGATCCCAGTTAGAACAATCCCAGTTAGAACAATCCCTGTCCCAGTGATCCCAGTTAGAACAGTCCCAGTTCCAGTGATCCCAGTTCCAGTGATCCCAGTTAGAACAATCCCAGTTCCAGTGATCCCAGTTCCAGTGATCCCAGTTAGAACAATCCCAGTTCCAGTGATCCCAGTTAGAACAATCCCAGTTCCAGTGATCCCAGTTCCAGTGATCCCAGTTAGAACAATCCCAGTTCCAGTGATCCCAGTTCCAGTGATCCCAGTTAGAACAATCCCAGTTCCAGTGATCCCAGTTCCAGTGATCCCAGTTAGAACAGTCCCAGTTCCAGTGATCCCAGTTCCAGTGATCCCAGTTAGAACAATCCCAGTTAGAACAATCCCAGTTCCAGTGATCCCAGTTAGAACAGTCCCAGTTCCAGTGATCCCAGTTCCAGTGATCCCAGTTAGAACAGTCCCAGTTCCAGTGATCCCAGTTCCAGTGATCCCAGTTAGAACAATCCCAGTTCCAGTGATCCCAGTTAGAACAATCCCAGTTCCAGTGATCCCAGTTCCAGTGATCCCAGTTAGAACAATCCCAGTTCCAGTGATCCCAGTTCCAGTGATCCCAGTTAGAACAATCCCAGTTCCAGTGATCCCAGTTCCAGTGATCCCAGTTAGAACAGTCCCAGTTCCAGTGATCCCAGTTCCAGTGATCCCAGTTAGAACAATCCCAGTCCCACTGATCCCAGTTCCAGTGATCCCAGTTAGAACAACCCCAGTTCCAACAATCCCAGTTCCAGGGATCCCAGTTCCAGTGATCCCAGTTAGAACAACCCCAGTTCCAACAATCCCAGTCCCACTGATCCCAGTTCCAGTGATCCCAGTTAGAACAACCCCAGTTCCAACAATCCCAGTTCCAGGGATCCCAGTTCCAGTGATCCCAGTTAGAACAATCCCAGTTCCAGTGATCCCAGTTAGAACAGTCCCAGTTCCAACAATCCCTGTCCACTGATCCCAGTTCCAGTGATCCCAGTTAGAACAGTCCCAGTTCCAGTGATCCCAGTTCCAGTGATCCCAGTTAGAACAATCCCAGTTCCAGTGATCCCAGTTAGAACAATCCCAGTTCCAGTGATCCCAGTTCCAGTGATCCCAGTTAGAACAATCCCAGTTCCAGTGATCCCAGTTCCAGTGATCCCAGTTAGAACAATCCCAGTTCCAGTGATCCCAGTTCCAGTGATCCCAGTTAGAACAATCCCAGTCCCACTGATCCCAGTTCCAGTGATCCCAGTTAGAACAATCCCAGTTCCAACAATCCCAGTTCCAGTGATCCCAGTTAGAACAGTCCCAGTTCCAACAATCCCTGTCCACTGATCCCAGTTCCAGTGGTCCCAGTTAGAACAGTCCCAGTTCCAGTGAGCCCTGTTCCAAAAATCCCAGTTCCAGCGATCTCCGTTCCAGTATCCCTATCCCAACAATCCCAGTTCAAACAATCCCAATTCATGTTCCCTATTTCCAGGGATCCCAGTTCCACTGATCCCAGTTCCAACAATCCCTGTCCACTGATCCCAGTTCCAGGGATCCCAGTTAGAACAGTCCCAGTTCCAGTGATCCCAGTTCCACTGATCCCTATGCCAACAATCCCAGTTCCAGTGTTCCCTATTCCAGGGATCCCAGTTCCAACAATTCCCGTTCCAGCAATTCACATTCCAACAATCCCAGTTCCAGCAATTCCCATTCCAACAATCCCAGTTCCAGCAATTCACATTCCAGTGATCCCAGTTCCAGTGATCTTAGTTCCAAATATCCCTGTCCCAACAATCCCTGTCCCAGCGATCCCAGTCCCAACAATCCCAGTCCCAGTGATCCCAGTTCTGACAATCCCAGTACCAGGGATCCCATTCCAACAATCCCTGTCCCAGTGATCCCAGTCCCAACAATCCCAGTTCCAGCAATCCCAGTCCCAACAATCCCAGTCCCAACAATCCCAGTCCCAACAATCCCTGTCCCAACAATCCCTGTCCCAACAATCCCTGTCCCAGTGATTCCAGTTCCAGTGATCCCAGTCCCAACAATCCCATTCCAACAATCCCAGTTCCAGCAATCCCAGTTCCAGTGATCCCAGTTCCAAAAACCCCTGTCCCAACAATCCCTGTCCCAGCGTTCCCAGTCCCAACAATCCCTGTCCCAGCGATCCCAGTTCCAATAATCCCAGTTCCAGCAGTTCACATTCCAGCGATCCCAGTTCCAACAATCCCTGTCCCAACAATCCCTGTCCCAGTGATCCCAGTTCCAGCAATCCCAGTTCCAGCGTTCCCAGTTCCAACAATCCCAGTTCCAGCAATTCCCATTCCAAAAATCCAGTTCCAGCAGTTCCCATTCCAGCGATCCCAGTTCCAACAATCCCATTCCAGCAATCCCAGTCCCAGTGATCCCGGTTCTGACAATCCCAGTTCCAACGATCCCAGTTCCAACAATCCCAGTTCCAGCAATTCCCATTCCAAAAATCCAGTTCCAGCGATCCCAGTTCCAGCAATCCCAGTTCCAACAATCCCTGTCCCAGTGATCCCAGTTCCAACAATCCCAGTTCCAACAATCCCTGTCCCAGTGATCCCAGTTCCAACAATCCCAGTCCCAGCAATCCCTGTCCCAGTGATCCCAGTTCTGACAATCCCTGTCCCAACAATCCCTGTCCCAGTGATCCCAGTTCCAACAATCCCAGTCCCAACAATCCCTGTCCCAGTGATCCCAGTTCCAACAATCCCAGTCCCAACAATCCCAGTTCCAGTGATCCCAGTTCCAACAATCCCAGTCCCAACAATCCCATTCCAGCGTTCCCAGTTCCCACACAAACAACCCCTCCGTACCTGCTCAGTCGCTCTTAGAGGCCCGAGAACATTTCCTGCTCACTCAATTCCCGCCTCTCCCGAAATCCTCCAGAAACACCAAAAATTCCTCCCGAAATTCCTCAATCCCGCAGCAATCCGGGAGTGGATCCCGGGAATTCCGGCCGGGAGCGGCGCGGGGCGGTTTGGGCACGAAGGAGGAGCTGCGGTTTTTATTTATCCCTCCCTGGCCCGGGTGACTTTTCCTGCTCCACCTGCCCGGCCCGGGGCGCTGAATCACCCGGGAGGAACAACCCGGGACGGGCCCGGGACACCGGGAAAACCGGGACAGGGCTGGGAAAGGCTGGGTCAGGAGGGGTTAAAATTTTCTGTCGTTTTCCATCAATTTCAATAATTATTCCTCTTTTCCAGGCTGGGAAATTTTATTTTTGAGGGATTTTTTAAAATTTTCCATAATTTATTCCTTTTTTCCAGGCTGGGAAATTCCATTTTTGAGAGATTCTAAAATTTTTCTGGTATTTTCCGTAAATTTTCCATCATTTATTCCTCTTTTCCAGGCTGGGAAATTCCATTTTTGAGGGGTTTTTTAAAAATTTTCTGTCATTTTTTATCAATTTCTGTCATTGATCCTTCTTTTTCAGGCTGGAAAATTTTATTTTTGAGAGTTTTTTAAAAAAAATTTCATCATTTATTTCTCTTTTCCAGCTGGGAAATCCTGATTTTGAAAGGGATTTTTTTAATTTCCTGCTATTTTCCATCAATTTCCATAGTTGATCCTTCTTTTCCAGGCTGGAAAATTTTATTTTTGAGGGGTTTTTTTTAAATTTTTCATCATTTATTTCTCTTTTTCAGGCTGGGAAATTCCATTTTTGAAAGGTTTTTTAAATTTTCTGTCATTTTCCATAAATTTCAGTAATTATTCCTCTTTTCCAGGCTGGGAAATTCCATTTTTAAGCAGTTTTAAATTTTTTTTTCTGGTATTTTCCATAAGTTTTCCATCATTGATTCCTCTGTTCCAGGCTGGGAAATTCCATTTTTGAGGAGGTTTTTAAAAATTTTCTGTCATTTTCTATCAGTTTCTGTCATTGATCCTTCTTTTTCAGGCTGGAAAATTTTATTTTTGAGGGGTTTTTTTTAAATTTTCCATCATTTATTCCTCTTTTCCAGCTGGGAAATCCTGGTTTTGAGAGGGTTTTCCTGAAAAAAAAAATTAAAAACACTTTTAAATTTTTAATTTTTTTTTTTTAAAAAATTTTTAAAATAGTTTTTAAAAATTTTAAAAATTAAAAAAATTAAAACATTTAAAAATATAAAAGTCTAAAAAGTAAAAAATAATTAAATTTATAAATTTATAAAATTAATTCTAAATTTAATTTTTAAATTTATAATTAAAAAATTAATTCTAAATTTAATTTTTATATTTATAATTAATTTAATTTATAAATGATAACATTTAAAAAAATTAAATAATTTTGAATTTAAAAAATTAAAATTTAAAAAAAAATTAAAAATTTTAAAAATTAATAAAAATCAGTTTGGAACGAGGAATTTTTCCCACAGGGAAGAGCTTTGGGATGCAGCCAAACCACGGAAATCCAGGGAAAAACTCCCACAAATTCCCCTCCCAATCCTTGGGGATCCACCCAGGGCCAGCCCGGGCTGATCCCATCCCGAGGGATAAAAATAACCCGGGAGTCACCGGGATCCTGCCCGGGCACGGAGGAGCTCTCCCAGTTTGCCCCAGGCCGGGATGGAATCATTCCCAGTTTGATTCCAGCATTCCCAGTTGGAATTTCAGCATCCCCAGTTGGGATCCCAGCATTCCCAGTTGGAATTCCAGCATTCCCAGTTAGAATTTCAGCATTCACAGATGGAATTCCAGCATTCCCAGTTGGATCCCAGCATTCTCAGCTTGATTCCAGCATTACCAGTTGGGATTCCAGCATTCCCAGTTTGATCCCAGCATTCCCAGTTGGGATCCCAGCATTCTCAGCTTGATCCCAGCATTCCCAGTTGGGATCCCAGCATTCCCAGTTAGAATTTCAGCATTCCCAGTTAGAATTTCAGCATTCCCAGTTGGGATCCCAGCATTCCCAGTTAGAATTTCAGCATTCCCAGTTGGGATCCCAGCATTCCCAGTTTGATTCCAGCATTCCCAGTTAGAATTTCAGCATTCCCAGTTTGATCCCAGCATTCCCAGTTGGGATCCCAGCATTCCCAGTTTGATCTCAGCATTCCCAGATGGATCCCAGCATTCCCAGTTGGGATTCCAGCATTCCCAGTTAGAATTCCAGCATTCCCAGTTGGATCCCAGCATTCCCAGTTTGATTCCAGCATTCCCAGTTAGATTTTCAGCATTCCCAGTTGGGATCCCAGCATTCCCAGTTAGAATTCCAGCATTCCCAGTTGGAATTCCAGCATTCCCAGTTAGAATTCCAGCATTCCCAGTTAGAATTTCAGCATTCCCAGTTAGAATTTCAGCATTCACAGATGGAATTCCAGCATTCCCAGTTGGGATTCCAGCATTCCCAGATGGGATTCCAGCATTCCCAGTTTGATTCCAGCATTCCCAGTTAGAATTTCAGCATTCCCAGTTAGAATTTCAGCATTCCCAGTTGGGATCCCAGCATTTGCAGATGGAATTTCAGCATTCCCAGTTGGATCCCAGCATTCCCAGTTGGGATCCCAGCATTCCCAGTTTGATTCCAGCATTCCCAGTTAGAATTTCAGCATTCCCAGTTAGAATTTCAGCATTCCCAGTTGGATCCCAGCATTCCCAGTTAGAATTTCAGCATTCACAGATGGAATTCCAGCATTCCCAGTTTGATCCCAGCATTCCCAGTTAGAATTTCAGCATTCCCAGTTGGATCCCAGCATTCCCAGTTAGAATTTCAGCATTCCCAGTTAGAATTCCAGCATTCCCAGTTAGAATTTCAGCATTCACAGATGGAATTCCAGCATTCCCAGTTGGGATCCCAGCATTACCAGTTTGATCCCAGCATTCCCAGTTAGAATTTCAGCATTCACAGATGGAATTCCAGCATTCCCAGTTAGAATTTCAGCATTCCCAGTTTGATTCCAGCATTCCCAGTTGGGATCCCAGCATTCCCAGTTAGAATTTCAGCATTCCCAGTTAGAATTTCAGCATTCCCAGTTTGATCCCAGCATTCCCAGTTTGATCCCAGCATTCCCAGTTGGATCCCAGCATTCCCAGTTGGGATTCCCAATCTCCCACAATTTTTAACCGAATTTCCCACAATTTTTAACCGAATTTTTCACAATTTTTAACCAAATCTCCCACAATTTTTAACTGAATTTCCCACAATTTTTAACCGAATCTCCCACAATTTTTAACTGAATTTCCCACAATTTTTAACCAAATCTCCCACAATTTTTAACTGAATTTCCCACAATTTTTAACCGAATCTCCCACAATTTTTAACTGAATTTCCCACAATTTTTAACCGAATCTCCCACAATTTTTAACTGAATTTCCCACAATTTTTAACTGAATTTCCCACAATTTTTAACCAAATTTCCCACAATTTTTAACTGAATTTCTCACAATTTTTAACTGAATTTCCCACAATTTTTAACTGAATTTCCCACAATTTTTAACCGAATCTCCCACAATTTTTAACTGAATTTCCCACAATTTTTAACCGAATTTTCCACAATTTTTAACCGAATTTCCCACAATTTTTAACTGAATTTCCCACAATTTTTAACTGAATTTCCCACAATTTTTAACTGAATCCTCCTCAATTTTTAACTGAATCCTCCTCAATTTTTAACTGAATCTCCCACAATTTTTAACTGAATTTCCCACAAATTTTAACTGAATCCTCCTCAATTTTTAACCAAATTTCCCACAATTTTTAACCAAATTTCCCACAATTTTTAACCGAATTTCCCACAATTTTTAACCGAATTTCCCACAATTTTTAACTGAATTTCCCACAAATTTTAACTGAATCCTCCTCAATTTTTAACCAAATTTCCCACAATTTTTAACTGAATTTCCCATGAATTTTAACTGAATCCTCCTCAATTTTTAACTGAATCCTCCTCAATTTTTAACCGAATCTCCCACAATTTTTAACTGAATCTCCCACAATTTTAAACTGAATTTTCCACAATTTTTAACCGAATTTCCTACAAATTTTAACTGAATCTCCCATAATTTTTAACCGAATTTCCTACAATTTTTAACTGAATTTCCCACAATTTTTAACTGAATTTTCCACACTTTTTAACCAAATTTCCCACAATTTTTAACCGAATCTCCCACAATTTTTAACTGAATTTCCCACGAATTTTAACTGAATCCTCCTCAATTTTTAACTGAATCCTCCTCAATTTTTAACCAAATTTCCCACAATTTTTAACTGAATTTCCCACAATTTTTAACCAAATTTCCCACAATTTTTAACCGAATTTCCCACAATTTTTAACCGAATTTCCTACAATTTTTAACTGAATTTCCCAGAGTTTTCAGCCCTCCGAGCGCTGCTCCAGGATTTCCCTGTGGATTTTCTCCCAGTTTTCCTGGCTGAGCCATCCCTGGCATTTCCCTCCCGTGCCCAGCACACTCAGCAGCTCCAGGCCTGTGACTCAGCCCCAATTCCAACCACGTCAGGTCAGCTCCTGCTGGAATATTTTTATTTTCTTCCCATGTTATTCCTGAAGGAAAAGCCCCTCTGGATCAATGGGAAACTGTGGTTTGGGGATCACCGATTCCAGGTGGATTTCTGGATGTTTTTAAGTTTTTTCCAAGGTTTTTAAAACTTTTTTCCAAGGTTTTAAAGCTTTTTTCCCAATGTTTTAAAGCTTTTTTCCCTAATCTTTTAAAGCTTGTTTTTCCCAAGGTTTTTAATTTTTTTTCCCAAGGTTTTAAAGCTTTTTTCCCAATGTTTTAAAGCTTGTTTTTCCCAGGGTTTTTAATTTTTTTCCCTAATGTTTTAAAGCTTTTTTCCCAATGTTTTAAAGCTTTTTTCCCTAATGTTTTAAAGCCTTTTTCCCCCAAGGTTTTTAAGGTTTTTTTCTCAAGGTTTTGACATTTTTTTCCCAATGTTTTAAAGCTTGTTTTTCCCAAGGTTTTTAATTTTTTTCCCAAGGTTTTAAAGCTTTTTTTCCAAGGTTTTAAAACTTTTTTTCCCAATGTTTTAAAGCTTTTTTTCCCAATGTTTTAAAACATTTTTCCCCAAGGTTTTTAAAGTTTTTTCCCAAATGTTTTGAAGCCTTTTTCCTAAATGTTTTTAAGCTCTTTTTCCCCCAGATGTTTTTAAGCTCCAAATGTTTTTAAGCTCTTTTCCCAAATATTTTTAAGCTCTTTTCCCAAATATTTTAAAGCTCTTATCCCCAACTGTTTTTAAGCTCTTTTCCGAAATGTTTTTAAGCTTTTTTCTCCAAAGGTTTTAAAGCTTTTTTTTCCCAAATGTTTCTGCTTGATTCCAGAATGGCTCGGAAGGAAAACTGGATTTCAACAAGCGGCACAGGAATCCAGGGATAAATCCAGGAATAAATCCAGGGATAAATCCAGGAATAAATCCAGGAATAAATCAAGGAATTCTCCAATGCTCTTCCCAAGGATCAGGACTGGAGCTGTTGGAAACGATCCAGGGGCACCTGGATTGATGGAATGCTGCTGGTGAGGGAGGAAATCATGGAATCACAGGAATCCCGATGGAAAAAGGGCAGGAATCCCATCCAATTTTCCCAAATATCCAACCTGGAGCTCCTCTTGAGGCACTTTGGAAAAAGAAACCTGATCCAAACTGGATCCAACTTCGGGGAATTCTGGAGATCCTTGGAGGCCTCTGGGATTCCCTGAGAGAGATTTTATGGAAAAATTCCCAATGAAAATCCCTCTCCGTGTTCCTTGGAGGCTCCTGGAATTCCCTGAGAGAGATTTTATGGAAAAATTCCTGATGGAAATCCCTCTCCATGTTCCTTGGAGGCTCCTGGGATTCCCTGAGAGAGATTTTATGGAAAATTCATGATGGAAATCCCTCCCTGTGTTCCTTGGAGGCTCCTGGGATTCCCTGAGAGAGATTTTATGGAAAAATTCCCAATGAAAATCCCTCTCCATGTTCCTTGGAGGCTCCTGGGATTCCCTGAGAGAGATTTTATGGAAAATTCATGATGAAAATCCCGCCCTGTCTTCCTTGAGGCCTCTGGGATTCCCTGAAAGGAAAATTCCCAAGGAAAATCCCTCTCCCTGGAATTCCCTGAGAGAGATTTTATGGAAAATTCCTGATGGAAATCCCTCCCTGTGTTCCTTAGAGACTCCTGGCAGAGCCTGGAATTCCCTGAGAGAAAAAATCCCAAGGAAAATCCCTCTCCCTGGAATTCCCTCAGAGATATTTTATGGAATTCTCAGATCATCCAGGAGCTTCACCTGAGGGCAGAAGTGAAGGTGAGGAGAATCCTGGAATAAAAACTTGGAATAATTTAGACTTGGAAAACACCTTAAATCCCATCCAGTTCCACCGAGGACACTTTAAATTCCCAGTTCAAGTCCCAGTTTTTCCTCCCAGCCGGGGAAGGAGGAGCTCGGAGCTCTCCGGACATTTTAATTGTGGTGATTGTCCCTCACTCCGGTTCCGGTGCCATTACTCACTTCCCTCCTGTCTGGTGACGGATTTGGGAATGACTTTGGGAATGTCGGAGCCCAAGGAATGGCCCCAGGGCCCTGCTGCTCCTCCTCTGCCGATTTTCCGGATGTAACCAAAATCCTCCGGCCCTCTGCTGGCGGAATTCCGGCTTTTCCAGCCGTGATCCATGGGAAATGGCTGGGCTAAAAGAAGAGGCTGCCCTGGGAATCTCCAGGAGGAATTTCCTCATGGAAAAGGTGGAATGAGATGTCCAAGGCCACAGGTGGGGACAGGGGACAGGGTGAGGGAAACTCCTCAGGCTGCTCCAAGGAAGGTTAAAAATTGATATTAAAGGAAAATTTCTTGGTTAAAAAGGTGCTCAGGCCTTGGAAGAGGCTGCCCAGGGCATCTCCAGCAGGAATTTCTTCATGGAAAATGTGGAATGAGATGTCCAAGGCCACACAGGCCCAGGTGGGGACAGAGATGGGGACAAAGACAGGGACAGGCTGAGGGAAACTCCTCAGGCTGCTCCAAGGAAGGTTAAAAATTGATATTAAAGGAAAATTTCTTGGTTAAAAAGGTGCTCAGGCCTTGGAAGAGGCTGCCCAGGGAATTTCCAGCAGAAATTTCCTCCTGGAAAAGGTGGAATGAGTTGTCCAAGGCCCAGGTGGAGACAGGGGACAGGCACAGGATGAGGGAAACTCCTCAGGCTGCTCCAGGGAAGGTTTAAATTGGATATTGAGGAAAAATTCTTAGCTAAATTCTTAGCTAAAAAGGTGCTCAGGCCCTGGGCTGCCCAGGGAATCTCCAGCAGGAATTTCCTCATGGAAAAGGTGGAATGAGATGTCCAAGGGCACACAGGCCCAGGTGGGGACAGGGAAACTCCTCAGGCTGCTCCAGAAAAGGTTTAAATTGAATATTGAGGAAAATTTATTGGCTAAAAGGTGCTCAGGCCTTGGAAGAGGCTGCCCATGGCATCTCCAGCAGGAATTTCCTCATGGAAAAGGTGGAATGAGATGTCCAAGGCCACACAGGCCCAGGTGAGGACAGGGGACAGGGACAGAGTGAGGGAAGCTCCTCAGGCTGCTCCAGGGAAGGTTTAAATTGAATATTGAGGAAAAATTCTTAGCTAAAAAGGTGGTTAGGCCCTGGGCTGCCCAGGGAATTTTCAGCAGGAATTTCCTCATGGAAAAGGTGGAATGAGATGTTCAAGGCCACAGAGCTCCAGGTGGGGACAGGGGACAGGGAAACTCCTCAGGGTAGGTTTAAATTGGATATTAAAGGAAAAATTCTGGGTTAAATAGGTGGTCAGGCCTTGGAAAGGCCTGCCCAGGGAATTTCCAGCAGGAATTTCCTCATGGAAAAGGTGGAACAGATGTCCACACAGGCCCGAGTGGGGACAAGGGACAGGGAAACTCCTCAGGCTGCTCCAGAAAAGGTTTAAATTAAATATTGAGGAAAAATTATTGGCTAAAAAGGTGCTCAGGCCTTGGAAGAGGATGCCCAGGGAATTTCCAGCAGGAATTTCCTCATGGAAAAGGTGGAATGAGATGTCCAAGGCCACACAGGCCCAGGTGGGGACAGGGAAACTCCTCAGGCTGCTCCAGGGAAGGTTTAAATTAAATATTGAGGAAAAATTATTGGCTAAAAAGGTGCTCAGGCCCTGGGCTGCCCAGGGAATCTCCAGCAGGAATTTCCTCATGGAAAAGGTGGAATGAGTTGTCCAAGGCCACACAGGCCCAGGTGGGGACAGGGAAACTCCTCAGGCTGCTCCAGGGAAGGTTTAAATTGAATATGGAAAAGGCCTTGTAATTCCTCAAAATTGGAAAAAAACCCATCGAGGTCTGGAATTGCCTTGTGTCCCTAAAAATTAGGAAGTGGATTGGGGTCTGGAATTGATTCCTGTCTGTAAAAATTGGGAAAAACCACATCTGGAATTGCCTCATGTCCCTAAAAATTAGCAAAGGAAAGGAATTGGGGTCTGGAATTTCCTTCTCTCCTGATGGCTCAGGAATATTCCTGTGCTCCTGCCCAGATTCCAGGGCATTTTCCATCCCCAATCCCACAGGGATGCTCCAAAATCCATCCCCCTGCCATGGATTTCAGTGCTGATCCAGGCAAATGAAAAATAAATGCAATTTTATTTTTAATAAAGCTGGAATGGAACTCAATCCATCACTGGGAATCTCTTTTTCCACGGGAGAATAATTAAAGCCATTTATTTTTGGGGCATAGCATTAAAACTTTAATGCACTTCCACGTGTGTTTGTAGGATTTATATTGATAATTTTTTTATATTTATAATTTTTTAGATGTCATTTTGGAGCTGCAGGAGGGATTCTCCACCTCCTTTTCTCCCTCCTTCCCTTTTCATTAAAATACAAATAATATTTCCAAAGCCATGGAAATGAAGCAAGATTGAAACCTCGTTAGCAGCAATTGGGATAATTATCATATTTGATGAATATTTATGGAATTTTTCACCTCCTACCTTTACAAATATTTGCATTTTGAAGCAGTCTTGCTTTATAATAAAGAAAAATCAGACAAAACCAATCCGTATTTTGTGTATAATTTGTGATTTCCCGTACTAAAAAAACGTAGGGAAGGCATCCAAAACCTCCAGGAATCTTTGCCATGAGAATTTAAGTGGAAAAGCAGATTTTCCTCGTGTTTAAAGCAGTAAAATAAAGGTGAGGAGCAGCTCCAAATGTGTCTAAATGAGGCCTTTGAGGTTTTTTATTTACACTCCAAAGGCTTTTGTCAGAAAAAAAAAAAAAAAAAAGCCCTGAGGGAAATCAGGAGCTGGCTCGGAAATGCCAAATTTAAATGGATTTGTGCTCCAAGGAATCAGGAAAACTCCGGGATTTTGGAAGGTGCTGCTCCTCATCCCCATGCAAAATAACAAGGGGTTAAAAGGGGAAATAAACCACATAAAAGGAGAATTTTAAGGGGAAATAAACCACAAAAAAGGGAGATTTTTAGGGGGAAATAAACCACAAAAAAGGGGAGATTTTTAGGGGGAAATAAACCACAAAAAAGGAGATTTTTAGGGGGGAATAAACCACAGAACAAGGATATTTATAGGGGGAAATGAACCACAGAAAAAGGAGATTTTTAAGGGGAAATGAACCACAGAAAAAGGAGATTTTTAGGGGGAAATGAACCACAGAAAAAGGAGATTTTTAGAGGGAAATAAACCACATGGGTTCCTTTATGGAATTACGGAATGCTTTGGGTGGGAAGGGATCTTTCAATCCCATCCAGTCCCACCCCTTCCCCCATGGGCAGGGACACCTCCCAGTATCCCAGGTTGCTCCAAGCCCCATCCAAGCTGGCCTTGGGCACTGCTAGGAATGGAGCAGCCACATCCGGGCCAGCCCTTCCCGATTTTCCCCGAATTCCCAGGATTTTGGGGCGCACAGGCCTCGACCCCGCCGCCTCCTCCCTCCCGCCGCGTCAGCGTTGCCCAGGCAACGCCTAAAATGGCGGGGCAGGCGCGGGGCACGCCGGGAGTTGTAGTGCGGAGACCCCACCGCCCCCGCGCCCCGCCGGCAGCGCGGGACTCCCTTTCCCAGCAGGCACCGCGGAGCCGCGCGGAAAGGCTGAGCTAGTGCATTTACCTGCGGGGAGTGGGGTGCAGGTGGGGTGCGCCGCGGGGGCTGTTGGGATTTGTAGTTCTCGGCGGAGGATCCGCTCGGAGAAGCGGCGCGGCGGGCGGCGGCTACGGGACTACGACTCCCAGGGTGCCGCGGGGCGCAGCGGGCAGGGCGCCGGTGGAGGGCGGGGGGTACGAACGGGAACCTCGGCGGTGCCGGGGGATGCTCAGGGGAGCCCTCAGGTGAGGAGGAGGAGGAGGAGGAAGCAGGAGGGGAACGGGTGGTGACCCCCCAGGGCAGGCGGCGAGCTCTGGGTGTGGCCGCATTGTTCGCGGAGAGCCGGGGTGGGCAGCGGTTCCTCATGGATTCCCCGAGTTTTCCGGGGAAATCGGCACCAGGGGGGTCGGAGGGGTTTGGCTTTAGGGTTAAAATTCGCCCGTTGTTCCTTCTCCTTGCCAGGACCTCTTGGGGCCAGCTGGTTGCTGCTGCGTTTGGAAAGGAATCCTTTCCTTCCTATCCTCCCCCCGAAACTTTGGGTGCTTTATTTCCTAATAATTTAACTGAGTTTAAGATCCTTTTTTTTTGCCGGTCTGACATTGTTGGGGCTTGTGGGTATTTGGTGTCATGGTTTTGGTGTGTTTTTCCTGGCTGAGCTTCCCCCAAATGCATATCCCAATAATATAGATTTTGGTGTGCCATTTGGGGGTTAAAAAACCCCAATTTGGCCATATAAACATTGGGATTGTTGAGCCTGGAGAAAGGAACCTTTGGGGTGACCTCATTGTGATCTTCCAGAGCTACAGGAAAGATGAGAAGGAAATATTCCCAAGGGATGGAGTGACAGCACAAGGGGGAATTAATTCAAAGTGACAAGGAGTGGGTTTAGGTTGGACATTGGGAAGAAATTCCCCCCCGTGAGGGTCCTTAGGCCCTGGTTATTCCATGGATATCCCATCCCTGGAATGACCAAGGCCGGCCTTGGAGCACCCTGGGGCAGTGCAAGGTGTCCCTGCCATGGCTGGGGGTGGCACTGAATGCCCTTGAAATCCCTTCCAACCCAACTTTATTCCCTTCCCAAACTTTCCCCTGTAGAATATTCCTTTATCCTGCTGATTTTTTTAATGCTGCAGCAAGTGCTGTAAGAGCAGAAGGTGTCCCAGCAGTAAATATTCATGCATGTTTGCCCAAGGCAGGTGTGGAGCAGCTTTTGCAGCAAAGCCTGGCTTAAGGTGGCTCTGATTATCTGCAGCACCGAGGTTTTAATTGCTGAGTGAGGTTTTAATCGCTGAGCGCTGTTACAAAACCCCAGCCGTGCTAGGGCAGGACTGGAGCTCTGCTCCAAGCTGGAAAAACGAGTCCTCCTCCAGCTGGGGCTGATAAAAGATTGTTTTGTTCCAGCCTTTATCTCTCTCTTGCCACAGCAGGTTGGTTGTGAAGCAGCTGCGGCGGGGGATGAACAGCAAAGCACAACCCTCAGGTGTTTGCTGGCAGCTGGGCAAGGTGCACAGGGCTCCTGGGAGCCTGCAGGGGCTGGTGAGTGACACTTGCAGCCTTTAAAACCTTTCCATTCTTCTCTCAGTTTTGTCATTTCAATGCTTACAGCCCTTTCATTCTTCTTTCAGTTTTGTCATTTCAGCTTTTAAAACCCTCTGGTTCTGCTCTCAGTTTTATTTCAGCTTTTCCAACCCACTCTGGTTCTGCTCTCAGTTTCATCGTTTCAATGTTAAAAACCCTTTCATTCTTCTCTCAGTTTTGTCATTTCAGTGTTTAATGCCTTTTCATTCTTCTCTCAGTTTTATCATTTCAATGCTTACAGCCCTTTCATTCCTCTCTCAGTTTTATCATTTCAACTTTTCTTCTCAGTTTTGTCATTTCAGCTTTTAAAACCCTCTGGTTCTACTCTCAGTTTTATTTCAGCTTTTCCAGCTCTCTCGTTCTGCTCTCAGTTTTATCGTTTCAGTGTTTAAAGCCTTTTCATTCTTCTCTCAGTTTTATCATTTCAATGCTTACAGCCCTTTCATTCTTCTCTCAGTTTTATAATTTCAACTTTTCTTCTCATTTTTGTAATTTCAGCTATTAAAACCCTCTGGTTCTGCTCTCAGTTTTATCATTTCAGTGTTTAAAACCCTTTCATTCTTATCTCAGTTTTGTCATTTCAACTTTTCTTCTCAGTTTTGTTATTTCAGCTTTTAAAACTCTCTGGTTCTGCTCTCAGTTTTATTTCAGCTTTTCTAACCCTCTCTGGTGCTGCTCTTAGTTTTATCCTTTCAGCTTTTCCAACCCTCACTGGTTCTATTCTCAGTTTTGTCATTTCAACTTTTAAAACCTCTCTAGTTCTTCTCTCAGTTTTATCATTTTGGCTTTAAAACCCTTTATTTTTTTCAATTTTATCATTTCAACATTTAAAACCGTTTAATTCCTCTCTTCATTTTATCATTTCAGCTTCAGAACTCTCTGATTCTTCTCTCAGTTTTATCATTTCAGTTTTTAGAACCCTCTCTGCTTCTGCTCTCAGCTTTATCACTTCAGAATCAAGAAGCTTTTGGGTGTGATGTGGTTTCAAACCCCAGGGAGTTGTGAAACCACCTGGATTTCAGGCAGAGTTTCTCTTCACTTCCATCCTTTTCCAGCTGCTGAAGTAACTCCCAAGCTCCAGCAGCACTTTCAGCAAGAAAAATGCTGATAATGCAGCAGGAAAAAAAAAAAGGAAACTTTAAAGATAATTAAATCAGTTTGCTTGCAGGAGTGGGAGGAAAGCCCTTGGTGTTCCTGAGTTGTTTGTGTTGCTTTCAAGAAGCAACAAGAGGCAGAATTCCCACATGGGTTTCGTTCCTGTGTTTTGTGGCACTGAGGATCCGAGCTGGCAGAGATTTGGGATTTGTTCCAAACGTGACACCCGGGGTGTGAAATCCTTGTTGGAATTGCAATTCTGCCTCCCCCAAACTGCGCTGGCAGGAAAATCTTGAGGGAAAAATATTTTCTAATTCAGGCAGCAGCTTGTGCATGGCATTATATCACTTTTTTTTTTTTTTTTCCAAAATCCACAGGGAAAACACTGCCAAATGTGGAACAGATTTTTTGGGGGAATTGTTTTGCTGTAGGTGTTTGTTCCTGAGGAAATGTGTGGGAAATTTGTGTAGCATGGAAACGTGGGATGGGATGGAGGGAATTTAAAGCTCATCCAGTTCCATCTTTGATCATCCCAGGTTGTTCCAAGCTGGCCTGGGACAATTCCAGGGATGGGACAGCCACAAATTCCCTGGGAATTCCATCCCAGACCCTCTCACAGGGAAGAATTCCTTCCCGATTTCGATTTCAATTCCCTGCCCAAACCTTCCCTCAGGCTTCATTTCCAAGCTCGGCCTCTCCTCAGTGCTGGTGGATCCTGAATCTCCTGAAGGTTTGGGGTGTTTCTTCCTCTCTAAATTTCAAATTCTGAGGTAAAACCTCATCCATGGAAGCAGCAGAGTGTTGTGTTTGACCAGAAAATGCTAAAAGGAGTTGTTCCTTTCCGGGGTGTGAAATCCTTGTTGGAATTGCAATTCTGCCTCCCCCAAACTGCGCTGGCAGGAAAATCCTGAGGGAAAAATATTTTCTAATTCAGGCAGCAGCTTGTGCGTGGCTTTATATCTCTTTTTTTTCCCCAAATCCAGAGGGAAAATGAGGCCAAACGTGGAACAGATTTTTGGGGGGAATTGTTTTGCTGTGGGTGTTGGATGCTGAGGAAATGTGTGGGAAATTTGTGTAGCATGGAAACGTGGGATGGGATGGAGGGAATTTAAAGCTCACCCAGTTCCATCTTTGATCATCCCAGGTTGTTCCAAGCTGGCCTGGGACAATTCCAGGGATGGGACAACCACAAATTCCCTGGGAATTCCATCCCAGCCCCTCTCAGGGAAGAATTCCTTCCTAATTTCAATTCCCTGCCCAAACCTCCCCTCAGGCTTCATTTCCAAGCTCGGCCTCTCCTCAGTGCTGGTGGATCCTGAATCTCCTGAAGGTTTGGGGGCTTTTTTTCCTCTTTAAATTTCAAATTCTGAGGTAAAACCTCATCCATGGAGGCAGCAGAGTGTTGTGTTTGACCAGAAAATGCTGAAAGGAGTTGTTCCTTTCTGAGGTGTGAAATCCTTGTTGGAATTGCAATTCTGCCTCCCCCAAACTGCGCTGGCAGGAAAATCCTGAGGGAAAAATATTTTCTAATTCAGGCAGCAGCTTGTGCGTGGCATTATATCACTTTTTTTTTCCCCAAATCCAGAGGGAAAATGAGGCCAAACGTGGAACAGATTTTTGGGGGGGAATTGTTTTGCTGTAGGTGTTTGTTCCTGAGGAAATGTGTGGGAAATTTGTGTAGCATGGAAACGTGGGATGGGATGGAGGGAATTTAAAGCTCATCCAGTTCCATCTTTGATCATCCCAGGTTGTTCCAAGCTGGCCTGGGACAATTCCAGGGATGGGACAGCCACAAATTCCCTGGGAATTCCATCCCAGCCCCTCTCAGGGAAGAATTCCTTCCTAATTTCAATTCCCCGCCCAAACCTTCCCTCAGGTTTCATTTCCAAGCTCGGCCTCTCCTCAGTGCTGGTGGATCCTGAATCTCCTGGAGGTTTGGGGGCTTTTTTTCCTCTCTAAATTTCAAATTCTGAGGTAAAACTTCATCTATGAAGGCAGCAGAGTGTTGTGTTTGACCAGAAAATATAAAAATAAGTTGTTGTGGTTTTTTCCTGTGGTTTTGAGGAGTGAGATTCATTAAAAGCTCAAATCCTTGCTGGAGTTTGCTGCCCTGGTAATTCCATGCTGGATTTATTCTCTGTTAAGTTCACAAGCTCTTCCCAGCCTTATTTGAGGGATATTTGATACATTTTTCACATTATTGCATTTTAAAAATACAGATTTTTTTTAAAAAACTGTCTGGTATTCTTTTACTGCTCTTCTGAGGTGTGATTTGAAGAATATTTGATCTATTTTCCACATTATTTTAAAAATACAGATCTTTAAGTCTGATTTTTTTTAATGGAATGAGCCTAAAAATGTCAATTTTTATTGTCCCATCCCTGAATTTCTGCCTCATCCACAGAGATTTAATTCATATATTATGCAAATTAGCTGCTAATTATTGCTGGCTGATAGAGAATCCACCAGGCTGTGAAGAAATCATTGTGGGGCTTGGAGTAAAATTAAGTAAAAAGAAGAGATCTCCCTTTTGGAAAAGCCACAAAATTTGCATAATTAAATATTAATTAAGGCAGCGCGGGGCCCCGGCAGCTGTAGGGAAAAAACAACTGGGGGGATTTGAATAATTTTGCCTGGAATTCCAAAATCCCGCCGGGATTTGCAGCTCCCCTGATTTCCCTTGCAAGTGAAACGAGCGCGGGGAAGTTTGGTTGGAATATTTAAATGATCCAAGGAAAAAATGGGATAAATCTGTGAGGGGTTTAGGGAAAAAAGGGTTTAAAAAATGGAAAAATTGGGAAATCCCTCTGGAATTCTGGGATGCTCAAACTTGTGGATTTTCCCTCCTGTTCCCAGGGATTTTCCTTTTTCCAGAGCCTTCAAATTCCCAGATATTTGTTTGGAATATTTAAATGATCCAAGGAGAAAAATGGGATAAATCCGTGAGGGGTTTAGGGAAAAAAGGTTTTAAATAATAAAAAATTGGGAAATCCCTCTGGAATTCCGGGATGGTCAAACTTGTGGATTTTCCCTCCTCTTCCCAGGGATTTTCCAGCTTTTCCAGGTCTTTCAAATTCCCAGATATTTGTTTGGAATGTTCAAATGATCCCAGAAAAAAATTGGGATAAATCTTTGAGGTTTTAAAGGAATAAAAGGTTTTAAACAATGGAAAAATTGGGAAATCCCTCTGGAATTCTGGGATGCTCAAACTTGTGGATTTTCCCTCCTGTTCCCAGGGATTTTCCTTTTTCCAGAGGCTTCAAATTCCCAGATATTTGTTTGGAATATTTAAATGATCCAAGGAAAAAAATGGGATAAATCCGTGAGGGGTTTAGGGAAAAAAGGGTTTAAAAAATGGAAAAATTGGGAAATCCCTCTGGAATTCTGGGATGGTCAAACTTGTGGATTTTCCCTCCTGTTCCCAGGGATTTTCCAGCTTTTCCAGGTCTTTCAAATTCCCAAATATTTGTTTGGAATACTCAAATGATCCCAGGAAAAATTTGGGATAATTCTTTGAGGTTTTAAAGGAATAAAAGGTTTTAAAGGATGGAAAAATTGGGAAATCCCTCTGGAATTCTGGGCAGCTCAAACTTGTGGATTTTCCCTCCTGTTCCCAGTGATTTTCCAGCTTTTCCAGGTCTTTCAAATTCCCAGATATTTGTTTGGAATGTTCAAATAATTGCAGGAAAATATTGGGATAAATCCTCAAGGTGTTTAAGGAATAAAAGGTTTTAAATAATAAAAAATTGGAAAATCCCTCTGGAATTCCGGGATGCTCAAACTTGTGGATTTTCCCTCCTGTTCCCAGGGATTTTCCAGCTTCTCTGATCCTGCAAATTCCCAGATATTTGTTTGGAATATCCAAATGATCCCAGGAAAAAAATGGGATAAATCCGTGAGGGGTTTAGGGAAAAAAGGGTTTAAAGAATGGAAAAATTGGGAAATCCCTCTGGAATTCTGGGATGGTCAAACTTGTGGATTTTCCCTCCTGTTCCCAGGGATTTTCCAGCTTTTCCAGATCTTTCAAATTCCCAGATATTTGTTTGGAATGTTCAAATGATCCCAGGAAAATATTGGGATAAATCCTCAAGGTGTTTAAGGAATAAAAGGTTTTAAAGAATGGAAAAATTGGGAAATCCCTCTGGAATTCTGGGATGGTCAAACTTGTGGATTTTCCCTCCTGTTCCCAGGGATTTTCCCAATTCCCAGATATTATTTGGAATGTTCAAGTGATCCCAGAAAAAATTTTGGGATAAATCCTTGAGGTGTTTAAGGAAAAAAAGGTTTTAAAATAATGAGGAGAAGGAAAAATGCTCTGGAATTGTGGTGGGGGTCACAGCGATGTCACAGCGATGTCACAGCGATGTCACAGCGATGTCACAGCCGTGTCACAGCCGTGTCACCGGTGTCATGGGTGTCACAACGATGTCACAGCGATGTCACGGTGATGTCACAGCGATGTCACAGCAGTGTCACCGGTGTCATGGGTGTCACAGGTGTCACAGTGATGTCACAGTGATGTCACAGCCGTGTCACCGGTGTCATGGGTGTCACAGGTGTCACACTGATGTCACAGCGATGTCACAGCAGTGTCACCGGTGTTGGGGGTGTCAGGGGTGTCACAGGGATGTCACAGTGACATCACTGCAATGTCAAGGTGATGACACAGCAGTGTCACCGATGTCACAGGGGTGTTAGGGGTGTCCCAGTGGTGTCACAGTGACATCACTGCAGTGTCACAGGGATGTCACAGGGATGTCCCAGGGATGTCCCAGGGGTGTCACTGTGGTGTCACAGTGATGTCACTGCGGTGTTCCAGCAATGTCCCAGCGGTGTCACCGATGTCACAGGGGTGTTAGGGGTGTCACAATGATGTCACAGCCATGTCTCACTGGTGTCCCAACAATGTCCCAGCAGTGTCACAGAGGTATCACAGTGATGTCACAGCGGTGTCACCGATGTCACAGGGGTGTCCCAGCAGTGTCACAGGGGTATCACAGTGATGTCAAGGCAGTGTCACCAATTTCACAGTGGTGTTACAGTGATGTCACTGCAATGTCGCCGTGATGTCACAGGGTATCACAGTGATGTCACAGTGGTGTCACCAATGTCACAGCGGTGTTAGGGGTATCACAGGGATGTCACAGTGGTGTTACGGTGATGTCACTGCAATGTCGCAGTGATGTCACAGAGGTATCACAGTGATGTCAAGGCAGTGTCACCAATGTCACAGGGTTTTTTATGGTGATGTCACTGCAATGTCACAGTGATGTCACAGGGGTATCACAGTGATGTCACAGCAGTGTCACCAATGTCACAGCAGTGCTACAGCAATGCCACAGGGGTGTCACAGGGGTGGCACAGTGACACCACAGTGAAGTCACAGCAGTGTCACAGGAGTGTCGCAGTAACATCACTGCAATGTCACAGAGGTGTCCCAGTGGTGCCACAGTGGTGTCACACCGGTGTCCCAGCAGTGTCACAGTGGTGTCCCAGTGATGTCACACTGGTGTCACATTGGTGTCACAGGTGTCACACTGCTGTCCCAGCAGTGTCACAGGTGTCACAGAGGTGTCCCAGTAGTGTCCGAGCTGTGGCTCTCTCTGAGCAGCTGCTGGCCACTGTCACACCGGTGTCCCTGCAGTGTCACAGCAATGTCACCACAGTGTCCCATTGGTGTCACACTGGTGTCACCACAGTGTCCCAACGGTGTCCCATTGGTGTCACAGCTGTGTCCCACTGGTGTCCCAGCAGTGTCACAGAGGTTTCCCGGTGGTGTCCCACTGGTGTCACACCACTGTCACCGCGGTGTCCCACTGGTGTCCCATTAATGTCACACTGGTGTCACCACGGTGTCCCAGCACTGGTGTCCCAGCAATGTCACCATGGTGTCCCAGTGGTGTCCCACTGGTGTCCCAGCAGTGTCCCAGCGGTGTCCCATTGGTGTCACAGCAATGTCACTGTGGTGTCCCAGCAGTGTCCCAGCAGTGTCACAGAGGTTTCCCAGCAGTGTCCCATTGGTGTCACTGCGGTGTCCCATTGGTGTCACAGCAATGTCACTGTGGTGTCCCATTGGTGTCACCCTGCTGTCACCACAGTGTCCCATTGGTGTCACAGCAATGTCACCACGGTGTCACCACAATGTCCCAGTAGTGTCTCATTGGTGTCACACCAATGTCACCGCGGTGTCCCAACGCTGTCCCATTGGTGTCACCCTGCTGTCACCACAGTGTCCCATTGGTGTCCCAGCAGTGTCACCACGGTGTCCCAACGCTGTCACACTGGTGTCACCCTGCTGTCACCACAGTGTCCCATTGGTGTCACAGCAATGTCACCGCAGTGTCCCAACAATGTCCCATTGGTGTCACCCTGCTGTCACCACAGTGTCCCATTGGTGTCCCAGCAGTGTCCCAGCTGTGTCCCATTGGTGTCACAGCAGTGTCCCATTGGTGTCACAGCAATGTCACTGTGGTGTCCCAGCGGTGTCCCAGCAGTGTCCCACTGGTGTCACAGCAATGTCACTGTGGTGTCCCATTGGTGTCACCCTGCTGTCACCACAGTGTCCCATTGGTGTCACAGCAATGTCACCGCAGTGTCCCAACAATGTCCCATTGGTGTCACCCTGCTGTCACCACAGTGTCCCATTGGTGTCCCAGCAATGTCACAGCAGTGTCCCAACAATGTCCCACTGGTGTCACCCTGCTGTCACCACAGTGTCCCATTGGTGTCCCAGCAGTGTCACCACGGTGTCCTAACAATGTCCCACTGATGTCACCCTGCTGTCACTGCAGGGATTCATCCCTTCCCTCAACACCCCCCAAAAAAATCCCAAACCGGACTCCGAGCTGGAATTTCCATAAATTTGCATAAATTTACATAAATTCCGTATTCAGCCAGGTGAAGTGCGGCCCGGACCCCTCTTTTCCCTGCAATCCCAGATTTTGGGGTTTGGGATTTGCATGGATCATCCTTTCCCTGCCATCCCACATTTTGGGGTTTGGGATTTGCATGAATCATCCTTTCCCTGCAATCCCAGATTTTGGGGTTTGGGATTTCCATGGATCATCCTTTCCCTGCAATCCCACACTTTGGGGTTTGGGATTTGGATGGATCATCCTTTCCCTGCAATCCCACATTTTGGGGTTTGGGATTTGCATGGATCATCCTTTCCCTGCCATCCCAGACTTTGGGGTTTGGGATTTGCATGGATCATCCTTTCCCTGCAATCCCACATTTTGGGGTTTGGGATTTGCATGGATCATCCTTTCCCTGCAATCCCAGATTTTGGGGTTTGGGATTTGCATGGATCATCCTTTCCCTGCCATCCCACACTTCGGGGTTTGGGATTTGCATGGATCATTCCTGATGTTCGGCCCCAATCCGCTCAAATCCCGGATTTAAATTGGGATGGAAATCCAGGGCAAAATTTCCCTCTGGAAAATTTCCGTGCCCAGCTGGGTCCTCCCGTTCCAGAGGATTTGTGGGATTTTGTGGGGTTGGGGAAGGATGGAGGAGGGAGGAGAATTTATCCCGGATTTTGGGGTCACGTTAAAGGGAAATTCAGATCAACTCCCTGGAAAAACTTTGGGAATTTTTCTGCTCCTGCCCCAAAACTGGGCTGGGATATCCCTGAGAATTCCTGATTTAAATCCCCCTGGACTGGGAAGTAAATGGGCAAATTTGGGATGGAATCGGGCAAATTTGGGCTGGAATTTTCCAAGTTCTTTGGGATATCCCTGAGAATTCCTGATTTAACCCCCCCTGGATTGGGATCCATGGAATTGGGCAAATTTGGGCTGGAATTTTCCAAGTTCTTTGGGATATCCCTGAAAATTCCTGGTTTAAATCCTCCTGGATCAGGAGGGAATTGGGCAAATTTGGGCTGGAATTGTCCGAGTTCTTTGGGATATCCCTGAAAATTCCTGGTTTAAACCCCCCTGAATTGGGATCCATGGAATTGGGCAAATTTGGGATGGAATTGTCCAAGTTCTTTGGGATATCTCTGAAAATTCCTGATTTAAACCCCCCTGGATTGGGAAGGATTTGGACTGGAATTGTCAGAGTTCTTTGGGATATCCCTGAAAATTCCCAGTTTAAACCCCCCTGGATTGGGATCCATGGAATTGGGCAAATTTGGGTTGGAATTTTCCAAGTTCTTTGGGATATCCCTGAGAATTCCTGGTTTAAATCCCCCTGGATTGGGAAAGATCTGGACTGGAATTGTCCGAATTCTTTGGGATATCCCTGAGAATTCCTGGCTTAAATCCTCCTGGATCAGGAGGGAATTGGGCAAATTTGGGCTGGAATTGTCTGAGTTCTTTGGGATATCCCTGAGAATTCCCAGTTTAAACCCCCCTGGATTAGGAAGGATTTGGGCTGGAATTGTCTGAGTTCTTGGGATATCCCTGAGAATTCCCAGTTTAAACCCCCCTGGATTAGGAAGGATTTGGGCTGGAATTGTCAGAGTTCTTTGGGATATCCCTGAGAATTCCCAGTTTAAACCCCCCTGGATTAGGAAGGATTTGGGCTGGAATTGTCAGAGTTCTTTGGGATATCCCTGAAAATTCCCAGTTTAAACCCTCCTGGATTGGGATCCATGGAATTGGGCAAATTTGGGTTGGAATTTTCCGAGTTCTTTGGGATATCCCTGAGAATTCCCACCTCAAATCCTCTTCTACAAAAGAATGGGTTTCTGATTAAAAATGATGATTTTAGGATTAAAAGGATGATTTTAGGATGGAAACCACCCCATGATTTTATGTTTAAAATGATGGATTTATGATCAAAATGACAACTTTAGGATTAAAAAAATGACTTTAGGATCAAAACCACCCTATGATTTCATATTTTAAATGATGATTTTATGATAAAAATTATGAATTTATGATCAAAATGACAACTTTAGGATTAAAATTATGATTTTAGGAATAAAACAATGACTTTAGGATCAAAGCCACCCCATGATTTCATATTTAAAATGATGGATTTATGATCAAAATGATGGATTTATGATCCAAATTATGAATTTATGACCAAAGTGACAACTTTAGGATTAAAATGACGACTTCAGGATTAAAATGATGATTTTAGGATCAAAACCACCCCATGATTTCATATTTTAAATGATGGATTTATGATCAAAATGACAACTTCAGGATTAAAACGATGACTTTAGGATCAAAACCACCTCATGATTTCATATTTAAAATGATGGATTTATGATCAAAATGATGACTTATGATCCAAATTATGAATTTAGGATCAAAATGACAACTTTAGGATTAAAATCATGATTTTTAGGAATAAAACAATGACTTTAGGACCAACCCCCCCCCATGATTTCACATTTAAAACGCCGATTTTACGATTCAAACTCCACTTTCTGCCTAAACCCCCTAACCGCTCATCCCAACCCAATTTTTTCTACAGCCCATCCCAATTTCCCGATTTTTTTGGGATTTCTCCACCTCCTGCACCTGCCCTGCAGCTGCTGCTGTAACCCTACCCCAGCCACGGGCAAATCCCCTCTTTGTTCCCGGGATTTGGGGCCGTTCCCGCCGGAATTCCCGTTGGGAAGCGCGCTCCGAAGGCGAGGCCGTGAGCCCGGCCAAAGTCGTGTTCCTTTTATTGGCTTCACCTGGAATCCTTGGGGTGGGGGAATTTTAACCCTTTCCTCCCTCGTTTGGGGTTTCCTGGAGGGTTTGGGGTTTCCTGGAAGGTTTGGGGTTGGATATTTGGGAATTTCGCTGCGGGGTCGTGGAGTTTTCACCCTTTTAGGGAAGAATTGGAGGTGCTCGGTGATCAATTGGATTTTATTTTCCTTTCCTTGACTTTCATCTTGAAATTGGGCTGCAGGAAATTGAATTTTTAACATTTCCTCCCTCATTTGGGGTTCCCAGAGGATATTTGGGAATTTCGCTGTGGGGTCGTGGACTTTTCACCCTTTTGGTGAGGAAGGGAAGGCGCTCGGGGTGAATTTTATTTTCCTTTTATTGACTTCATATCCAACCTCTCCAACTGGGCTGCAGGAAGTTGAATTTTTAACATTTCCTCTCTTGTTTGGGGTTTCCCGGAAGGTTTGGGGTTGGATATTTGGGAATTTCACTGTGGGGTCGTGGATTTTTCACCCTTTTGGGGAAGAACTGAAGGTGCTCGGTGATCACTTGGATTTTATTTTCCTTTTCTTGACTTCAGATCAAAATCTTGAAATTGGACTGCAGGAAATTGAATTTTTAACCATTTCCTCCCTCATTTGGGGTTTCCCAGAGGGTTTGGGGTTGGATATTTGGGAATTTCACTGTGGGGTCGTGGATTTTTCACCCTTTTGGTGAAGAACTGAAGGTGCTCGGTGATCACTTGGATTTTATGTTCTTTTTGTTGACTTCACATCAAAATTTTGAAATTGGGCTGCAGGAAATTGAATTTTTAACCATTTCCTCTCTCAGTGGGGTTTCCCGAAAGGTTTGGGGTTGGATATTTGGGAATTTCGCTGCGGGGTCGTGGAATTTTCACCCTTTTGGAGAAGAAGGGAAGGTGCTCGGTGATCAATTGGATTTTATTTTCCTTTTATTGACTTAATCCAGAACTGGGCTGCTGGAAATGGAGTTTTTAACTCTTTCCTCCCTCATTTGGAGTTCCCAGAGGATATTTGGGAATTTCTCCGGAATTTTTTGGCCTTTCCAGCTGTGGGGTTGGGGGAGGACAGGCGGGGCAGGCCGGGCAGGTGCTCGGGGTGAATTTTACGTTCCTTTTATTAACTTCATATCGAACCCTTGAAATTGGGCTGTGGGAGGTTGAATTTTTCCCCATTTCCTCCCTCATTTGGGGTTCCCAGAGGATATTTGGGAATTTTTCTGTGGGGCCATGCAGTTTTCACCCTTTTGGAGAAGAAGGGAAGGTGCTCGATGATCACTTGGATTTTATTTTCCTTTCCTTGACTTAATCCAGAACTGGGCTGCAGGAAGTGGAATTTTTAACCCTTTCCTCCCTCATTTGGGGTTCCCAGAGGATATTTGGGAATTTCTCCGGAATTTTTTGGCCTTTCCAGCTGCGGGGTTGGGGGAGGACAGGCGGGGCAGGCCGGGCAGGTGCTCGGGAGCTCTCCCTGTGCAGGTGACTCAGGGCTGGCAGCTCCTGGCACGGCCCCAGGGCCCGGCTCCTGTTCCTGCTGCCGCTGGCACCGCTCCAGCCGGAACCGCCGCGGGATCGGCGCTGGCACGCGATGCCGGGCGGGGAATGGAGGAGAAATCCTGGAGAAATCAAATCCTGGAGAAATCCTGGAGAAATCAAATCCTGGAGAAATCCTTCCTGGGGGTGATGGGGAGGAATCCCCTGGGATGGAATTCCCACAGAATCCATGACTGCCTAATCCCAGGGATCAGAAATTCGGGAGAAATCCTTCTTTGGGATGATGGTGAGACCGTGGGATGGAATTCCCTGAGAAGCTGTGACTGCCTCATCCCCGGATTCCAGGGATCAGAAATTTGGGATAAACCCTTCCTTGGGACACTGAGGAATCCCAAAATGGAATTCCCAAAGAAGCCGTGGGAGTCCCTAGGATGGAATTCCCAAAAAAGCCGTGCCTGCCTCATCCCCAGATTCCAGAGATCAGAAATTTGGGATAAACCTTTCCTTGGGACCCTGAGGAGCCTCCAAAATGGAATTCCCAGAGAAATTGTGACTGCCCCATCCCTGGATGCCAGGGATCAGAAATTTGGGATAAACCTTTCCTTGGGATGCTGAGGAATCCCTGGGATGGAATTCCCAGAGAAGCTGTGACTGCCCCATCCCTTGGGTCTGTTTGGATCAGAAATTCGGGAGAAATCCTTCCTTGGGACACTGAGAAATCCCAAAATGGAATTCCCAGAGAAACTGTGACTGCGCTATCCCCGGATTCCAGGGATCAGAAATTCGGGAGAAATCCCTCCTTGGGGTGATGGGGAGACCCTGAGATGGAATTCCCAGAGAAGCCATGGGAGGCCCCATCCCTGGATGCCAGAGATCCAAATTTCGGGAGAAATCCTTCCTTGGGACCCTGAGGAATCCCTGGGATGGAATTCCCAGAAAAGCCAGGGGAGTCCCTGGGATGGAATTCCCAAAGAAGCCGTGCCTGCCCCATCCCCGGATTCCAGGGATCAGAAATTTGGGATAAACCCTTCCTTGGGACACTGAGAAATCCCAAAATGGAATTCCCAAAGAAGCCGTGCCTGCCTCATCTCCAGATTCCAGGGATCAGAAATTTGGGAGAAATCCTTCCTCGGGACACTGAGGAATCCCAAAATGGAATTCCCAAAGAAGCCGTGGGAGTCCCTAGGATGGAATTCCCAAAAAAGCCGTGCCTGCCTCATCCCCAGATTCCAGAGATCAGAAATTTGGGAGAAATCCTTCCTTGGGACACTGAGGAATCCCAAAATGGAATTCCCAGAGAAACTGTGACTGCCCCAGCCCTGGATGCCTGGGATCAGAAATTTGGGATAAATCCTTCCTCGGGATGCTGAGAAATCCCAAAATGGAATTCCCAAAGCAGCCATGGGAGTCCCTGGGATGGAATTCCCAGCGGAACTGTGACTGCCCCATCCTGGGATTCCAGAGATCAGAAATTTGGGATAAATCCTTCCTCAGGACACTGAGAAATCCCAAAATGGAATTCCCAGAGAAGCCGTGGGAGTCCCTGGAATGGAATTCCCAAAAAAGCCGTGCCTTCCTCATCCCCAGATTCCAGAGATCAGAAATTTGGGAGAAATCCTTCCTTGGGATACTGAGGAATCCCAAAATGGAATTCCCAGAGAAACTGTGACTGCCCCGTCCTGGGATTCCAGAGATCAGAAATTTGGGATAAACCCTTCCTTGGGACACTGAGAAATCCCAAAATGGAATTCCCAGAGAAACTGTGACTGCCCCGTCCTGGGATTCCAGAGATCAGAAATTTGGGATAAACCTTTCCTTGGGACGCTGGGGAATCCCTGGGATGGAATTCCCAGAAAAGCCATGGGAGTCCCTGGGATGGAATTCCCAAAGAAGCCGTGCCTGCCTCATCCCCAGATTCCAGAGATCAGAAATTTGGGATAAATCCTTCCTTGGGACCCTGAGAAATCCCAAAATGGAATTCCCAAAGCAGCCGTGCCTGCTCCAGCCCTGGATTCCAGGGATCAGAAATTTGGGATAAATCCTTCCTCGGGACACTGAGGAATCCCAAAATGGAATTCCTAAAGAAGCCGTGGGAGTCCCTGGGATGGAATTCCCAAAAAAGCCGTGCCTGCCTCATCCCCGGATTCCAGGGATCAGAAATTTGGGATAAATCCTTCCTCAGGACACTGAGAAATCCCAAAATGGAATTCCCAGAGAAACTGTGACTGCCCTGTCCTGGGATTCCAGAGATCAGAAATTTGGGATAAATCCTTCCTTGGGACACTGAGAAATCCCAAAATGGAATTCCCAAAGCAGCCGTGCCTGCCCCAGCCCTTGTCTCGACCATAAATTCAGGAGGATTGGGATGAAATTGGATTTTTGGGAAGTTCTGGCTGTAAATCAGAATTTTGTGCTGCCAAACCCCCCAGGGCCGCGTTTTGTGTCTGGTGAGCTCCGGGAATCACGGAATGAAACAACCCCGGCGCTTCTCCCGGGCCTGGAGTCGGGATCCTGACAAATTCCACCACGGATTCACTTCCCAAAGCGGCTCCAAATCAGAAATCCTCGATTTAACGCCTGTGAGGAGGGGACAAAGGGGCAGGGAAAACAAAAAGGGATTTCTCAGGGCAGGAAAACACCTGCTCCATCCGGGGGGAAACAAAGGCAGGGAAAGGCTGGCACGAAAATTGGGATGGGCTGGAAAACCAATCTGGGATTGGATTTGGGGTTTTATTTCACTCAGCTGCTCCAGGAGAAAAGAAAGGCAAGAAAGGATGGGCTGGAAAACTTTGGGCCAGGAAAACCTGGGGTGGGTTTAAAATCAGTCTGGGATTAAATTTGGGGTTTTATTCCACTCAGCTGCTCCAGGAGAAAAGAAAGGCAGGGAAAGGCTGGGCTGGAAAACTTTGGGCCTGGAAAACCTGGGATGAGTTTAAAATCAGTCTGGAAATAAATTTGGGGTTTTATTCCACTCAGCTGCTCCAGGAGAAAAGAAAGGCAGGGAAAGGATGGGCTGGAAAACTTTGGGCCTGGAAAACAGGCCTGGAAAACCTGGGATGGGTTTAAAACCAATCTGGGATTAAATTTGGGGTTTTTTCCTCCATCCAGCTGCTCCAGGAGGAGACAAAACCAGGGAAAGGATGGGCTGGAAAAGCTGGGATGGGTTTAAAATCAGTCTGGGATGAAATTTGGTTTTTTATTCCACTCAGCTGCTCCAGGAGGAGACAAAAGCAGGGAAAGGATGGCCTGGAAAATCCAGGATGGGTTTAAAATCAACCTGGGATTAAATTTGGGGGTTTTCCTCCATCCAGCTGCTCCAGGAGGAAACAAAGGCAGGGAAAGGCTGGCCCAAAAAACCCAGGATGGGTTTAAAATCAATGTGGGATAAAATTTGGGTTTTTCCTCCATCCAGCTGCTCCAGGAGGAGACAAAACCAGGGAAAGGCTGGACAAAAAAATCCAGGATGGGCTGGAAAACCAATCTGGGATTGAATTTTGGGTTTTATTCCACTCAGCTGCTCCAGGAGGAAACAAAAGCAGGGAAAGGCTGGGCTGGAAAACCTGGGGTGGGTTTAAAATCAGTCTGGGATTAAATTTGGGTTTTTTTCCTCCATCCAGCTGCTCCAGGAAGAAACAAAAGCAGGGAAAGGCTGGACAAAAAAACCCAGGATGGGCTGAAAACCAACCTGGCCAAGCAATCCCTGAGCCCAGCCTGGCTCTTGGCAGCCCCGAGCTTTAGAGGTGAATTTTTCCTGCTTTGAAGATGAAAGGCTTTTGTTCCTTTTATTTCTTTTTTTTTTCTTTCCTTTTTCTTTTCCCTCCCCTTTGTCCTGCCGGGTGCTGGGGCAGGGAGGAGCGGCGGGAGGAAAGGGCAGGAACGGCTGGAATTCCTGGCCAGGCGGGGATGTGGAGCTGCAGCCGCTGCTGGGACGGGTTTTAAACCGGATTTGCAAAATTTTAGGGTGAATCCAAGGGTTTCAGTTGGATTCTCAAAATTCTGAGTTGGTGATTCCTTGGGGTTTTAAGCTGGGTTCTCAAAATTCTGGGTCCAAGGTCTCAAGGAATGGTTTTTAAACCAGATTCACAAAATTTTAGGCTGAATTCGAGGGTTTCAGTTGGATTCTCAAAATTCTGAGTTGTTGATTCCGTGGGGTTTTAAGCTGGGTTCTCAAAATTCTGAGTCCAAGGTCCTAAGGAAGGTTTTAAGTCAGATTCTCAAAATGTTTTATGCTCTTGATTCCAAGGGGTTTTAAATTGGATTCTCAAAATTCTGAGCCCAAGGTCTCAAGGAATGGTTTTTAAACCGGATTTGCAAAATTTGAGGGTGAATCTGAGGGTTTCAGTTGGATTCTCAAAATTCTGAGTTGTTGGTTCCATGGGGTTTTAACCTGGGTTCTCAAAATTCTGAGCCCAAGGTCTCAAGGAATGGTTTTTAAACCAGATTCGCAAAATTTGAGGCTGAATTCGAGGGTTTCAGTTGGGTTCTCAAAATTCTGAGTTGTTGGTTCTGAAGGTTTTTAATTGGATTCTCAAAATTCTGTGCTGAGCCAAGGCTTTAACTTGAATTCTCAAAATTCTGAGCCCAAGGTCCCAAGGAGAGATTTTTTAAGCTGGATTTTCAAAATCCTGAGGATTCAAGGAATGGTTTTAAACCAGATTCTCAAAATTCCAGGTCCAAGGTCTCAAGGAAGAAATTTTAAATTGAATTCTCAAAATTCTGGGCTGAGCCCAAGGTCTCAAGGAGGGATTTTTAACCTGGATTTTCAAAATTCTGGGCTGAACCCAAGGTCTCAAGGAAGGTTTTAAGCCAGATTCTAAAAATTTTGTGTTCTTGATTCCATGGGGTTTTAAATTGGATTCTCAAAATTTTGAGCCCAAGGTCTCAAGGAATGGTTTTTAAACTGGATTCACAAAATTTGAGGGTGAATCCAAGGGTTTCAGTTGGGTTCTCTAAATTCTGAGTTGTTGATTCCATGGGGTTTTAAGCTGGGTTCTCAAAATTCTGAGTCCAAGGTCCTAAGGAAGGTTTTAAGTCAGATTCTCAAAATGTTTTATGTTCTTGATTCCAAGGGGTTTTAAATTGAATTCTCAAAATTCTGAGCCCAAGGTCTCAAGGAATGGTTTTTAAACTGGATTCACAAAATTTGAGGCTGAATTCGAGGGTTTCAGTTGGATTCTCAACATTCTGAGTTGGTGATTCCATGGGGTTTTAAGCTGGGTTCTCAAAATTCTGAGCCCAAGGTCCCAGGGAAGGGGATTTAAATCAGATTTGCGAAGTTTTAGGCTGAATTCGAGGGTTTCAGTTGAATTCTCAAAATTCTGAGTTGTTGGTTCTGAAGGTTTTTAATTGGATTCTCAAAATTCTGTGCTGAGCCAAGGCTTTAACTTGAATTCTCAAAATTCTGAGTCCAAGGTCTCAAGGAATGGTTTTTAAACCGGATTTGCAAAATTTGAGGGTGAATCTGAGGGTTTCAGTTGGATTCTCAAAATTCTGAGTTGTTGATTCCGTGGGGTTTTAAGCTGGGTTCTCAAATTTCTGAGCCCAAGGTCTCAAGGAAGGTTTTAAGTCAGATTCTAAAAATTCTGAGTTCTTGATTCCAAGGGTTTTAAGTTGGATTCTCAAAATTCTGTGCTGAGCCAAGGCTTTAACTTGAATTCTCAAAATTCTGAGCCCAAGGTCCCAAGGAGAGATTTTTTAAGCTGGATTTTCAAAATCCTGAGGATTCAAGGAATGGTTTTAAACCAGATTCTCAAAATTCCAGGTCCAAGGTCTCAAGGAAGAAATTTTAAATTGAATTCTCAAAATTCTGGGCTGAGCCCAAGGTCTCAAGGAGGGATTTTTAACCTGGATTTTCAAAATTCTGGGCTGAACCCAAGGTCTCAAGGAAGGTTTTAAGCCAGATTCTAAAAATTTTGTGTTCTTGATTCCATGGGGTTTTAAATTGGATTCTCAAAATTTTGAGCCCAAGGTCTCAAGGAATGGTTTTTAAACTGGATTCACAAAATTTGAGGGTGAATCCAAGGGTTTCAGTTGGGTTCTCTAAATTCTGAGTTGTTGGTTCCATGGGGTTTTAAGCTGGGTTCTCAAAATTCTGAGCCCAAGGTCTCAAGGAATGGTTTTTAAACCGGATTTGCAAAACTTTAGGCTGAATTCGAGGGTTTCAGTTGGATTCTCAAAATTCTGAGTTGTTGGTTCTGAAGGTTTTTAATTGGATTCTCAAAATTCTGTGCTGAGCCAAGGCTTTAACTTGAATTCTCAAAATTCTGAGCCCAAGGTCTCAAGGAAAGATTTTTTAAGCTGGATTTTCAAAATCCTGAGGATTCAAGGAATGGTTTGAACCTGGATTCTCAAAATTCTGGGTCCAAGGTCTCATGGAAGGGGTTTTTAAATTGAATTCTCAAAATTCTGGGCTGGGTCCAAGGTCTCAAGGAAGGGGTTTTTAAATTGAATTCTCAAAATTCTGGGCTGAATCCAAGGTCTCAAGGAGGGATTTTTAACCTGGATTTTCAAAATTCTGAGCCCAAGGTCTCAAGGAAGGTTTTAAAGTCAGATTTTCAAAATTCTGTGTTCTTGAGTCCATGGGGTTTTAAATTGGATTCTCAAAATTCCGAATCCAAGGTCTCAAGGAATGGTTTTTAAACCGGATTCGCCAAATTTGAGGGTGAATTCGAGGGTTTCAGTCAGATTCTCTAAATTCTGAGTTGTTGGTTCCATGGGGTTTTAAGCTGGGTTCTCAAAATTCCACGTCCGAGGTCTCAAGGAAGAAATTTTAAATTGAATTCTCAAAATTCTGGGCTGAGCCCAAGGTCTCAAGGAGGGATTTTTTAAGCTGGATTCTCAAAATTCTGAGTCCAAGGTCCCAAGGAAGGTTTTTTTAATTGGATTCTCAAAATTCTGAGCCCAAGGTCTCAAGGAATGGTTTTTAAACTGGATTCACAAAATTTGAGGGTGAATCTGAGGGTTTCAGTTGGGTTCTCAAAATTCTGAGTTGTTGATTCCAAGGGTTTTTAAATTGGATTCTCAAAATTCTTAGTTGAGCCCAAGGATTCAAGGAATGGTTTTAACCCAGATTCTCAAAATTCTGAGTCCAAGGTCTCAGGGAGGGATTTTTTAAGCTGAGATTACAAAATCCTGAGGATTCAAGGAATGGTTTTAACCCGGATTTTCAAAATTCTGAGCCTCAAGGTCTCAAGGAAGGGTTTTAACCCCGATTCTCAGAATTCTGGGCTAAATCCATGGGATTCAAGGAACAGTTTTAACCCAGATTATCAAAATTCTGAGTCCAAGGTCTCAAGGAAGGGATTTTAAACTGGATTCTCAAAATTCTTTCCAGAACCCAAGGATTCTAGGAAGGGTTTTAACCCAGATTTTCAAAATTCTGAGATCAAGGTCCCAAGGAAGAATTTTTAAATTGAATTCTCAAAATTCTGGGCCCAAGGTCCCAAGGAAGAATTTTTAAACTGGATTGTCAAAATTCTGAGTCCAAGGTCCCAAGGAAGAATTTTAAAATTGAATTCTCAGAATTCTGGGCCCAAGGTCCCAAGGAAGAATTTTAAATTGAATTCTCAAAATTCTGAGCCCAAGGTCTCAAGGAAGAATTTTTAAATTGAATTCTCAGAATTCTGGGCCCAAGGTCCCAAGGAAGAATTTTTAAATTGAATTCTCAGAATTCTGGGCCCAAGGAAGAATTTTTAACCTGGATTGTCAAAATTCTGAGTCCAAGGTCCCAAGGAAGAATTTTTAAATTGAATTCTCAAAATTCTGGGCCCAAGGTCCCAAGGAAGAATTTTTAAATTGAATTCTCAAAATTCTGAGCCCAAGGTCTCAAGAAGACCAGAAGAATTTTTAAACCAGATTCTTGAAATTCTGTGCTGAACCCAAAGGTTTTAGGAAGGGTTTTAAGCCTGATCCCCAAAATCCTGTGCTGAGCCCAAGATGATTTAAACCATGAGCAAAATGCCCTGAAGGATCCTTTTAATTTTTTAAAACCTTTCACACCCTGACTGCCCCGGGTTTTGTTCAGAACCAGGAGTTAGGCTCGGTTTAAGGGCTCCGATTTCCCCGTGTTTGCTCTGGTTGGGTTTCTCGGGCCGATAACGACCCCACAAATCCCCCGGGGCCGATTAACGGGATCCCGATTCCCTCCCGGGAATCCTCCCGGCTTTGGGATCCGGCTTCGCTTTCACTCCTGCAAACACAGCTGAGAAATGAGAGAGAAGGGCTGAAACTGAGAAAATTATGGGATGTTTGGGGTTATTTCTAAGATTTTAAGGGTTTTTCCAAAGATTTTAAGGGTTTTTCCAAAGCTTTCATGGTTTTTTCTGAAGTTTTGGGGTTTTTTTCTGAAGTTTTTGGGGTTTTTCCCAAAGATTTTGAGGTTTTTTCCCAATAAAATTGTGGGAATGTTCTCTGGGGTTGATGGTGTAGAGAATATTTAGGATTTTCCTCAGACTGGAATGCTCTATGGGACTGATGGGGTAGGAAATATTTAGGATTATCCTCTAATGGAAATGTTCTGTGGGATTTTTTTTTTTGGATTGATGGGGTAGAGAATATTTAGGATTATCACCAAATGGGAATGTTCTCCAGGAATGTTCTCTGGGAATGATCTGTGGGGTTGGTGGGGTAGGGAATATTTAGGATTATCACCAAACTGGAATGATCTCTGTAATGTTCCCTGGGAATGTCTTTGGGATTGATGGGGTAAAGATTATTTAGGATTATCACAAAATGGGAATGTTCTCTGGGAATGTTCTCTGGGATTGGTGGGGTAAAGAATATTTAGGATTATCAGCAAATGGGAATGTTCCCTGGGAATGTTCTCTGGGATTGGTGGGGTAAAGATTATTTAGGATTATCAGCAAATGGGAATGTTCCCTGGGAATGTTCTCTGGGAATGATCTCTGGGAATGTTCTCTGGGATTGGTGGGGTAAAGAATATTTAGGATTATCACCAAATGGGAATGTTCTGTGGGAATGATCTCCAGGGTTGATGGGGCTATTTAGGATTACCATCCAATGGAAACCTTCTCTGGGAATGTTCTCTGGGACTGAGGGGGTACAGAATATTTAGGATTATCCTAAAACTGGAATGTTTTGTGGGATTGATGGGGTAGGGAGTATTTAGGATTTTCCTCAAATTGGAATATTCCCTGGGAATGTTCTGTGGGATTGACGGGTTAGGGAATATTTAGGATTATCCTCCAATGGAAATGTTCCCTGGGAATGATCTCTGGGAATGTCTTTGGGGTTGGTGGGGTAGGGAATATTTAGGATTTTCCTCAAACTGGAATGTTCTGTGGAGATGTTCCCTGGGAATGTTCTCTGGGAATGTCCTGTGGGATTGATGGGGTAAAGAATTTTTAGGATTATCACCAAATGGGAATGTTCTCTGGGAATGTTCTCTGGGAATGTTCCCTGGGAATGATCTCTGGGAATGATCTCTGGAAATGTTCCCTGCGAGTGTTCCCTGGAATGATCTCTGGGAATGATCTCTGGAAATGTTCCCTGGGAATGTTCCCTGGAATGATCTCTGGGAATGTTCTCAGGGAATGATCTCTGGGAATGTCTTTGGGATTGTTGGGGTAAAGATTATTTAGGATTATCACCAAATGGGAATGTTCCCTGGGAATGATCTCTGGGAATGTTCCCTGGGAATGTTCCCTGGGAATGTTCCCTGGGAATGATCTCTGGGAATGTTCTCAGGGAATGATCTCTGGGAATGTCTTTGGGATTGTTGGGGTAAAGATTATTTAGGATTATCACCAAATGGGAATGTTCTCCGGGAATGATTTCTGGAAATGTTCCCTGGGAGTGTTCCCTGGAATGATCTCTGGGAATGTTCTCCGGGAATGATCTCTGGGAATGTCTTTGGGATTGTTGGGGTAAAGATTATTTAGGATTATCACCAAATGGGAATGTTCCCTGGGAATGATCTCTGGGAATGTTCCCTGGGAGTGTTCCCTGGAATGATCTCTGGAAATGATCTCCAGGAATGTCCTGCCTGTCCCACCAAAGGTCTCCAGGAGGGAACGCAGCCACCCCAAACACAACCCCGCTGATTCCTGGTGCATATTCCCTAAAATCCCGAGCCTGGAGCCTGCTCCAGGTTCAAGTTTGTGTCTGGGAGCCGAGCTGGGGGTGAGGAGCAGCTCAGGGGCTCAGCTGGTGCAGCCCAAATCCCACCCCGAGCATCCCCCGGGATCCTGGGAGGGAAAGTTGGGCCCTGTGGGCACGGGGAGCCAATTAAGGGATAATTGGAGGCTGGAGCTGCATCTTCCCTGGGAAATCCGAGCGCGTTCCCTTCACAACAAGGGGAAAACATTCGGTGTTTGTGTTCCATTTTCGTGGCGCCGAGGGGAATCTTCCAACAATGTCTTTGGAAGGGGACAATTCCAAATTTTTAAAGGAGATTTGGAAGGCCACAGTTTTAAAAATTTTCAATTTGAAGGCTTTTTAAATATTATTTTATTTTCAGTGCTATCACTTTTATATTTTTATTGTCAGTGCTGCTATTTTAAATGCTCTTCTTTTCAATTTTTTTTTTTTTTTGATTTTAAATGGGGAGAGCTCAGAGCCCTCCCAGGACCTAAAGGGGCTCCAGGAGAAGAATTTGGGACAAGAGATGGAGGGACAGCCCACAGGGAATGGGTTTGGGCTGGGTAAGGTCAGGTTTAGGTGGGAAATTTGGAGAATTTTTTTCTTTCTGAGGGTGGATTTAGCAAAGTTTAAGGGGGTGCAGGGGGAAGAGAAGAGTTGAGGGGTCCAGCCTGGAGGTGAGAAGGGTTTGGGGAGAGCTCAGAGCCCTTCCAGGGCCTAAAGGAGCTCCAGGAGAGGGATTGGGACAGGGAATAATACATTGAGGAATAGTTTTGTGTGGAAAGAGGGCAGGTTTAGATGGAAAATTTAGAGGAAATTGTTCCTTGTGAGCGTAGTGAGGCCTGGAGTGGATTTGGCAAAGTTTAAGGGGGTGCAGGAGGAGGGAGAGCATCTTGAGCCCTTCCAGAACCTAAAGGAGCTCCAGGAGAGGGATTGGGACAAGGAATAAGACAATGGGGAATGGTTTTGTGTGGAATGAGGGTGGGATTAGATGGAAAATTGAGAGGAAATTGTTCATTGTGAGGGCAGCGAGACCTGGAGTGGATCTGGCAAAGTTTAAGGAAGGGGAGAGCTGAGGGGTCCAACCTGTAGAACAGAAGGGTTTGGGGAGACTTTAGAACCTTTTCAGGGCCCAAAGGGGCTCCAGGAGAGCTGGAGAGGAACTTCTTTGCCTTTGTGTGGAATGAGGGCAGCTTTAATTGGGAAATTGGGAGGAAACTTTTCCTTTGGAGGGTGGCAAGGCCTGGAATGGATTTGGCAAAGCCTAAGGGGGTGCAGGAGGAAGGGGAGAACTGAGGGGTCCAGCCTGAAGAACAGAAGGGTTTTGTGGGGAATTAGAACATTTCCAGGGCCTAAAGGAGCTCCAGGAGAGGGACTGGGACAGGAAAAGGAAGGACAGCACACAGGGAATGGGTTTGGGCTGGATGAGGTCAGGTTTAGGTGGGAAATTGGGAGGAAATTGTTCCTTGTGAGGGCGGTGGGGCCTGGAGAGGATTTGGCAAAACTTAAGGAGGTGCAGGGGGAGGGTGAGAGCTGAGGGGTCCAGCCTGAAGAACAGAAGGGTTTGGGGAGACTCAGAACATTTCTAGGACCTAAAGAAGCTCCAGGAGATCTGGAGAGGAACCTTTCTGCCTTTGTGTGGAATGAGGGAATATCAGCAGGAAATATTTCCCTGTGAGGCCGGAGAAACCCTCAAAGTCTCCAAACCCATCTTGAAGCCACCCCATGATCACAGAACCTCCCTCCCCACAGCCCAGCCTGACCCTGGACCTTCAGTGTCCCTTCCATTGTGCGGAGTGAGGGTGGGATTGGATGGGAAATGGGGAGGAAATTGTTCCTTGTGAGGGCAGCGAGGCCTGGAGTGGATTTGGCAAAGTTTAAGGAAGGGGAGAGCTGAGGGGTCCAGCCTGGAGAACAGAAGGGTTTGGGGAGAGCTCAGAGCCCTCCCAGGGCCTAAAGGAGCTCCAGGAGAGGGACTGGGACAGGAAAAGGAGGGACAGGACACAGGGAATGGGTTTGGGCTGGATGAGGTCAGGTTTAGGTGGGAAATTGGGAGGAAATTGTTCCTTGTGAGGGCGGTGGGGCCTGGAGAGGATTTGGCAAAACTTAAGGAGGTGCAGGGGGAGGGGGAGAGCTGAGGGGTCCAGCCTGAAGAACAGAAGGGTCTGGGGAGACTCAGAACATTTCTAGGACATAAAGAAGCTCCAGGAGAGTTGGAGAGGAACCTTTCTGCCTTTGTGTGGAATGAGGGAATATCAGGAAGAAATATTTCCCTGTGAGGCCGGAGAAACCCTGAAAGTCTCCAAACCCATCTTCAAGCCACCCCATGATCACAGAACCTCCCTCCCCACAGCCCGGCCTGACCCCGAACCTCCAACGTCCCATTCCACCCCACGCCACCCCCTCCAAGCTCCGGGAATAACCCAGCCTTTGTTAGGCCGGGCCCAACCCCGGCTGCTCCCAAGGCGGCTCCCCAGGCCGGGACACACCTGTTGGGCCGGGGCGGCGCAGGATTGGCTGCGCCCGGCGTGCACCTGCGCAGGGAGGGGTGAAGGGCTCCATGTAAGACGAGCCTTGGCCTCGCTCCTCAGCCCTGCTCACCTCCAGCTCCACCACGCAGCTCCTCCGAGGCTCCTCCGAGCCTTGCCCGGCCTTTATTTCTCTATTTTTTTCTTTTTAAGCTCGGTTTTATTTATTTTAAGCTCGGGTTTTGTTGTTTTTAAGCAGCTTAATGAGGTGTTAGAGGTGTTGTTTTTCCAGGTTTCCTTGGTTCTGTTTTTCGGCCGCTCGGCGCCGATTTCTCTCCCCCAACAGCCGCCGTGAAATCCAAGGACGCGGAAGAGGAAAAACTCACCTGGCTCCTCATCCTCCCAACATTTTCCTTCCTCACCTGGCTTCAGGAGAAGTTCCTTGTTCTTCCAGCACTGAAGTTTTTCCTTCATGCCTGGTAAGATCCAAACTATCCAGGGCAAAAATCAAAAAAAAATGGATTTACGGAGCGCCCAAAAAAAAGCGACTCCTCCAAGGCTTTCCCAACTTTTTCATGGATATTCCCTCTCTCCTCTCCACTTTCTCCAGGATTCCCTTTTTTCTCTTCCTCCTTGTGCCCCCCCAAAGGTGGATTCGGGAGGGTTTGGTTGGACAGATCAGGTTTTGTGTGCTGGGGGGAGGGGAGGGCAGCGCATGAATCCAAACGTTCATTTTACAACCAGTCCAACCAGTCGGGGCAGCTCCGAGCGGCTCCGAGGGCTCGGAAAAAGGGAGGGAGTCAGAGGGGGAAAAAAAAAAAGGAGCTGCTCTCACCCAGGTGTCACGGAAAGCTGGGCAAGGAAAGGAGGGTTTGGGGAATTGGGTGAAAATTGGACGAAAATTGGACAAAAATTGGATTAAAATGGGAATAAAGTCGATAGAAACGAGCATGGGGTTGAAGAGGGTTCTTCCAAGATTTCTGAGGTTTGGAATATTTGGATTTAAGGGAGGATTTCCTGATTTTCGACTAAAAGTGAGGATTGGGAATCCGAGTTTGCTCGGTTTTGGTGAAATAAAAAGGAATAGTTGGAAAATCCAAATTAAGCCGTTATGAAACGAGCATGGGGTTGAAGAGGGTTCTTCCAGTATTTCTAAATTTCTGGATTTAAGGGAGGATTTCCCAATTTTCGACTAAAAGTGAGGATTGGGAATCCGAGTTTGCTCGGATTTGGTGAAATAAAAAGGAATAGTTGGAAAATCTGACTAAATCCAAATAAAATCGATATGAAACGAGCATGAAATTGAAGAGGGTCCTTCCAATATTTCTGGGGTTTGGAATATTTGGATTTAAGGGAGGATTTCCCAATTTTCGACTAAAAGTGAGGATTGGGAATCCGAGTTTGCTCAGATTGGCTGAAATAAAAAGGAATAGTTGGAAAATCTGATTAAATCCAAATAAATTCAATAGAAAAAGACCGTGAGATTGAAGAGGGTCCTTCCAATATTTATGGGAGGATTTCCTGATTTTCGACTAAAAGTGAGGATTGGAAATCTGAGTTTGCTCGGATTTGGTGAAATAAAAAGGAATATTGGGGAAATCCAAATAAAATCGATATGAGACAAACATGAGATTGAAGGGAGTTCTTCCAATATTTCTGGTTTTTTGGATTTAAGGAAGGATTTCCCAATTTTCGACTAAAAGTGAGGATTGGGAATCCGAGTTTGCTCGGATTTGGTGAAATAAAAAGGAATAGTTGGAAAATCTGACTAAATCCAAATAAAATTGATATGAAACGAGCATGAAATTGAAGAGGGTCCTTCCAATATTTCTGGGGTTTGGAATATTTGGATTTAAGGGAGGATTTCCCAATTTTCGACTAAAAGTGAGGATTGGGAATCCGAGTTTGCTCAGATTGGCTGAAATAAAAAGGAATAGTTGGAAAATCTGATTAAATCCAAATAAATTCAATAGAAAAAGACCGTGAGATTGAAGAGGGTCCTTCCAATATTTAAGGGAGGATTTCCCAATTTTCGACTAAAAGTGAGGATTGGGAATCCGAGTTTGCTCAGATTGGCTGAAATAAAAAGGAATAGTTGGAAAATCTGATTAAATCTGAATAAAATCCATAAAAATGAACATGAAATTGAAGGGGGTTCCTCAGATATTGCTGGGTTTCGGAATATTTGGATTTAAGGGAGGATTTCCTGGTTTTGGACTAAAAGCGAGGATTGGGAATCCGAGTTTGCTCGGATTTGCTGGAATAAAAAGGAATATTGGGAAAATCCAAATAAAATCGATATGAAACAAGCATGAGGTTGAGGAGGGTCCTTCCAAGATTTCTGGGGTTTGGAATATTTGGATTTTAGGGAGGATTTCCTGGTTTTTGACTAAAAGTGCAGACTGGAAATCTGAGCTATTAAATAAAAAGGAATAGTTGGAAATTCTGATTAAAATCCAAATAAAATCGATATAAAATGAGCTTAAAATTGAAGGGGGTTCTTCCAATATTTCTGAATTTTTTGATTTTAGGGAGGATTTCCGGGTTTGGGGACTAAAAGTGCAGACTGGAAATCTGAGCTATTAAATAAAAAGGAATATTGGGAAAATCTGATTAAAATCCAAATAAAATCGATATAAAATGAGCATGAAATTGAAGGGGGTTCTTCAATATTTCTGAATTTTTTGATTTTAGGGAGGATTTCCGGGTTTGGGGACGAAAAGTGCGGATTGGAAATCTGAGCACTGAAATAAAAAGGAATATTGGGAAAATCTGATTAAATCCAAATAAAATCAATATAAAATGAGCTTAAAATTGAAGGGGGTTCTTCCAATATTTCTGGATTTTTGGATTTAAGGGAGGATTTCCGGGTTTGGGGACTAAAAGTGCGGATTGGAAATCTGAGCTATTAAATAAAAAGGAATAGTTGGAAATTCTGATTAAAATCCAAATAAATTCGATATAAAATGAGCTTAAAATTGAAGGGGGTTTTTCCAATATTTCTGAATTTTTTGATTTTAGGGAGGATTTCCTGGTTTGGGGACTAAAAGTGCGGATTGGAAATCTGAGCTCTGAAATAAAAAAGTTGGAAATTCTGATTAAAATCCAAATAAATTCGATATAAAATGAGCATGAAATTGAAGGGGGTTCTTCCAATATTTCTGAATTTTTTGATTTTAGGGAGGATTTCCTGGTTTGGGGACTAAAAGTGAGGATTGGAAATCTGAGCTCTGAAATAAAAAGGAATATTGGGAAAATCTGATTAAATCCAAATAAATTCGATATAAAATGAGCATAAAATTGAAAGGGGTTTTTCCAATATTTCTGAATATTTGGATTTAAGGGAGGATTTCCGGGTTTTGGGACTAAAAGTGCGGATTGGAAATCTGAGCACTGAAATAAAAAGGAATATTGGGAAAATCTGATTAAATCCAAATAAAATCAATATAAAATGAGCTTAAAATTGAAGGGGGTCCTTCCAATATTTCTGGGGTTTGGAATATTTGGATTTAAGGGAGGATTTCCGGGTTTTGGGACTAAAAGTGAGGATTAGAAATCTGAGCTCTAAAATAAAAAGGAATATTGGGAAAATCTGATTAAATCCGAATAAATTCGATATAAAATGAGCTTAAAATTGAAGGGGGTTCTTCCAATATTTCTGAATTTTTTGATTTTAGGGAGGATTTCCGGGTTTGGGGACTAAAAGTAAGGATTGCAAATCTGAGCTCTGAAATAAAAGCAATAGTTGGAAAATCTGATTAAATCCAAATAAAATCGATATAAAATGAACATAAAATTGAAGGGGGTTCTTCCAATATTTCTGGATTTCTGGATTTAAGGGAGGATTTCCTGGTTTGGGGACTAAAAGTGCGGATTGGAAATCTGAGCTCTGAAATAAAAAAGTTGGAAATTCTGATTAAAATCCAAATAAATTCGATATAAAATGAGCTTAAAATTGGAGGGGTTCTTCCAATATTTCTGAATATTTGGATTTAAGGGAGGATTTCCGGGTTTGGGGATTAAAAGTGCGGATTGGAAATCTGAGCTCTGAAATAAAAGCAATAGTTGGAAATTCTGATTAAAATCTGAATAAAATTGATATAAAATGAGCATGAAATTGAAGAGGGTTCTTCCAATATTTCTGGGGTTTGGAATATTTGGATTTAAGGGAGGATTTCCTGGTTTTGGGACGAAAAGTGCGGATTGCAAATCCGAGTTTGCTGCTGGCTCTGACTAATGATTGCCACGTTTTAATGACTTGTTTAATTAACCGGCATTTTAACGAGCTCCCCTCCCAAACCACCCCGGCCTCAAATTCTCATTTCTCCCCCTGTCCCAACCCGAATCGATTCCTCGGGTGAGATCGGGAATTTTCCGAGCAGGAACAAGAAAAATTGGGAATTTTGGACTGGGAGGGAAATCCGGGCGGGCTCAGGACAGGGGGAGCCATTTTGGGTTGGTTTTGTTGATTCTTTTCTCACCTGAGGTTTTTGTTTTTGTTCATTTTAGTGCTGAAAAAATCCAAATATTTCAATTTTCACTTCATTCCAGTGCTGGATCCAACCGGGATCGGCTTTTCCTCGGTTTTTTCCTGAATTTTGGAGTGTTGGGAGAAAGGAGAAGGTAAAATAAATCGGATTTATTTAATTTTTTGGAGGGTGAGGTCAAACCCTTGGGTTCTCCCTCCAAATCTCATTTTTTGGGATTGGAATTCTGTCGGGAACGAGGAAATTTTGGGAAATTTTTGGATATCCCGGAGGATTCTTGGGAATTCTGCCGGATTTCCAGGGATGGGGATTTGGGGGATTCGCTTCTTTCCCTTCCAAAAAAAACTTTCCGGAAAATTCTGCGGGGCACAGAAACAATCCCAGATTTCTGATCCAAAAAAAATAAATTTCAGGGAATGGAAAAAATCCATTCAAGTTTTTATCCCAAAAAATTCGGCTCATCCCAATTAAACAATCTCAGATTAATTTAATTTAATTCCAAGGATTTTAATGTTGCTCTTCCCTGAAAAACAACCGGAATTGATTCATTTCCCCCCAATTAATTCCTGATTTTATTTTTAATTCCCAATTTTATTTCCCTTGGAATCGCAGCTCTTTCCCTCCACTTTGCAGATGGAAATTAAGGAATTTTTTGCTGGATTTTAGCCCTAAAAAAATGATTTTAATACAGAAAAATTCCAGGTTTTTCCCTCTCTAATCCCAAAATCCTGGACCTCCAGAGGAAATTTGGGATTTGGGAATTGGAGTGGCTTGGATGATGTTTTTAATTGGAATTTCTGCTGCAGGGCTGGGCAGAATTTCAAAGAAAATTTTGATTATTTTGGTGTTTAAATCCCTCTCCAAATTCACTTTTGAAGCTCTTCGGGATTATCAGATGAATTCTTTTTGATATTAGATTGATTATTTATTAAATATAATATTAATATTTTTAATTTTGTAATCAATATAATTCTATAATGAATAAATCAATGTATTAGTTATTAATTATTTATTGAGCATTTAAATATTTTATTCATATTTTTAGTGTGTTTATATGGATATTCTGGTTTTATTTCTATTTATGCTAATTATATTTATTATTGTCATTATTATTCTATTATTTTCTATCAGTATTGATAATAATAATAGTAACAGTAATAAAATAATAATAACAATTAATAATAATTGATGATGATGATAATAATAATAATAATAATAATAATAATAATAATAATAATAATAATAATAATATACACGGAATTAAAATTTGGCCTTTTCAGGAATTTTTGGATAAATGGAAACAAAAAAATCCAAGCAACCAAAATGTTGCAGAATTCGAGACAAATCTTAGAAATAAAAATCAGAATTTGGGGAATTAATTAATTTTTATTATTAATATATTAAATTTTAATATAATACTATTAATTTTAATACAAGATTAATTATTTTTAAATTATATCCAGCTTTATATTGTATTTATATTTATATTTCTGGCTAGATTTATATCTTTATTTATATTTATATATTTTAGGTATATTAATATTAATATATTATATAGGTATAGTTAATATTAATATTAATATTAATATTAATATTAATATTTAATAACCATAATAATTTTTTTCACTGAATTTAAATTTGGCCTTTTCAGGAATTTTTGGATAAATAGAAACAAAAAATCCAAGCAACCAAAATGTTGCAGAATTCAAGAAAAATCTTAGAAATAAAAATCAAAATTTGGGGAATTATTAATTAATTTTGAAATTAATTGTTCCCATTCCAGGGAAAGCCCAGGGATTCCAGTGGGAATGGAATTTTTAATTATGGAATTTTTAATTATGGGATTTTAAATATTCCAATGAATTTCAGGAGCTGAGCTGCTGACACAGTTTTAGGAATTTTATTGAATTAATTTAATTGGATTTATTTTTAAATTAAAATTCAAAGGTTCCAAGTTCAAGTCCAACCTTGGAAGAAAATCAAAATTGAAATTAATTTTTTTTTAATATTGTTGTAAAAAATGGAGAGGGAATTCTGTCATTGGGAAAAATCAGGGAAATGTAAGAAAAATCAGGAAAAAATCAGGAAAAAAAGGAGAAAATAATCAGAAAAAAAACCAGAAAAAAATCAGGAAAATGTAAGAAAAATCAGGGAAAAAAGGAGGAAATAATCAGAAAAAAAAAAAAAAAAACAGAAAAAACCCAGGAAAATGTAAGAAAAATCAGGAAAAAAAGGAGAAATTAATCAGAAAAAAAAACCAGAAAAAAACCAGGAAAATGTAAGAAAAATCAGGAAAAAATCAGGAAAAAGAGGAGAAAATAATCAGAAAAAAAAACCAGAAAAAAACCAGGAAAATGTAAGAAAAATCAGGAAAAAATCAGGAAAAAAAAAGGAAAAAAACAGGAAAAAAATCAGGAAAATGTAAGAAAAATCAGGAAAAAATCAGGAAAAAGAGGAGAAAATAATCAGAAAAAAATCCCAGAAAAAAACCAGGAAAATGTAAGAAAAATCAGGAAAAAATCAGGGAAAAAAAAAGGAAAAAACCAGGGGAAAAAAACCAGGAAAATGTAAGAAAAATCAGGAAAAAATCAGGAAAAAAAAAGGAAAAAACAGGAAAAAAAATCAGGAAAATGTAAGAAAAACCAGGAAAAATCAGGGGTTTTACTGGTTTTGAACTGGGTTTTACTGGGTTTTGACTGGTTTTGAACTGGTTTTGAACTTTTGTTTTTAACTGGGTTTTTAACTGGTTTTTACTGGGTTTTTGAAGTGGGTTTTTGCTGGGTTTGAACTGGTTTTTACTGGTTTTGAATGGGTTTTAACTGGGTTTTTAACTGGTTTTTACTGGGTTTTTAATTGGTTTTAAAGCAGTTTTTTACTGGGTTTTTACTGGTTTTGAACTGGTTTGAACCTTTTATTTTAACTGGGTTTTTAAGTGGGGTTTTACTGGATTTTACTGGTGTTGAACTGGTTTGAATGGGTTTTGAACTGGGTTTTTACTGGTTTTGATCTGGTTTGAACTGGGGTTTTAACTGATTTTTTTACTGGGTTTTGAACTGGTTTTGAACTGATTTTAACTGGTTTTGGTGGGTTTGAACTGGTTTTGAACTGGTTTGAACTGGGTTTTTATCTGTTTTTTTTTACTGGGTTTTTTACTGGGTTTTGGACTGGTTTTGAACTGGTTTGAATGGGTTTTGAACTGGGTTTTTACTGGTTTTGATCTGGTTTGAACTGGGTTTTTAACTGATTTTTTTACTGGGTTTTGACTGGGTTTTGAACTGGTTTTGAACTGATTTTAACTGGTTTTGGTGGGTTTGAACTGGTTTTGAACTGGGTTTTTAACTGATTTTTTTACTGGGTTTTGACTGGGTTTTGAACTGGTTTTGAACTGATTTTAACTGGTTTTGGTGGGTTTGAACTGGTTTTGAACTGGGGTTTTAACTGATTTTTTTACTGGGTTTTGACTGGTTTTTGAACTGGTTTTGAACTGATTTTAACTGGTTTTGGTGGGTTTGAACTGGTTTTGAACTGGTTTGAATGGGTTTTGAACTGGGTTTTTTCTGGTTTTGATCTGGTTTGAACTGAGTTTCTAACTGGTTTTTTTACTGGGTTTTTACTGGGGTTTGAGCTGGTTTTGAACTGGTTTGAACTGGGTTTTTTCTGGTTTTGATCTGGTTTGAACTGGGTTTTTTACTGGGTTTTGACTGGTTTTTGAACTGATTTTGAACTGATTTTAACTGGTTTTGGTGGGTTTGAATTGGTTTTGAACTGGTTTGAACTGGGTTTCTAACTGGTTTTTTTACTGGGGTTTGAACTGGTTTTGAACTGGTTTGAACTGGGTTTTTTCTGGTTTTGATCTGGTTTGAACTGGGTTTTTAACTGATTTTTTTACTGGGTTTTGAACTGGTTTTGAACTGATTTTAACTGGTTTTGGTGGGTTTGAACTGGTTTTGAACTGGGTTTTTATCTGTTTTTTTTACTGGGTTTTTTACTGGGTTTTGGACTGGTTTTGAACTGGTTTTAAACTGGTTTTAACAGATTTTGGTGGGTTTGAACTGGTTTTGAACTGGGTTTGATCCCTTCCCTAAAACTCCCCATTTTCCCTGGGATCAGATTTTTCCCTCCCAATTCAAACATCCAAATTGTCCCCAAAAAATTCCCAAATTTTTATTTGATTTATCCCTTTGAAAATCCCAACTCCACAAATCCCAACAGGAACAGGAAAAACGGGATTGGCTGGGAAATGAACGTGGGGGGCGGAGTTTCCAATGGATTTTCATGGAAATAAAGAAATTATTCCAATTATTCTTTCACAAATTAGTCTGGAATAACGGGATTGAGTTTGGAGGAACATCCCGAGCTCCAGATCCCATCAAAAAATTTGGATTTTTAAGGATATTTTAAAAGATTTTTAAAAATTTTTTGGGATCTGAGACAACTCCAGGAATTTTTTGGATTTTTTTTATGGAATAAATAAAATTATTTCTATAAATAGATTTATTATTTATATTTAAATTTATATTTTTATTTTTCTGGGAGTCAAAATTTTGGCTTTTCCCTGAATTTGTGCACTTGGAGAAGATTTCCTTGGTTATTAAGGATTGGATTTTTCTACTCTAATTCCAATTAAATATTGGGGTAATTTGGGGAAATTGTTATTATTATTATTATTATTATTATTATTATTATTATTATTATTATTATTATTATTATTTACTATTATTTATTATTATTAACTATTATTATTTACTATTATTATTTAATATTCTAATTATCAAGATTATTATTATTATTATTAACTATTATTAACTATTATTAACTATTATTAACTATTATTTACTATTATTATTAATTACTATTATTTACTATTATTATTTACTATTATTATTAACTATTATTATTTACTATTATTATTTATTATTATTATTTACTATTATTATTTAATATTCTAATTATCATTATTATTATTATCTACTATTTGCTATTATTATTTACTATTATTATTTACTATTAGTATTTACTATTATTATTTAATATTCTAATTATCAAGATTATTATTATTATTAACTATATTATCAATATTATTATACTATTATTATTTAATATTATTAACTATTTATTATTATTATTACTATTATTATTTACTATTTATTATTTATTTATATTATTATTTACTATTCTAATTAATCAACCCCCCCCCCCCCCCCTTCTTCCCCCCCCCCCCCCCACCCCCCCCCCCCCCCCCCCCCTTCTTCCCCCCCCCCCCCCCCCCCCCCCCCCCCCCCCCCCCCCCAGGGGAAAGGGGAAAGGGAAAAGGGGAAAAAGGGAAAAAGGAAAGGAAAAGGGAAAGGAAAAGGGGAAAGGAAAAGGGGAAAGGGGAAAGGGGAAAGGAAAAGGGAAAAGGGGAAAAGGGGAAAAGGGAAAGGGGAAAAGGAGAAAGGGGAAAGGGGAAAAGGGAAAAGGGAAAACGGAAAAGGGAAAAGGGGAAAAGTTAAAAGGGAAAGGTGACGCCCACTCAGAGGACGGAACCTTTGCCAGGCCAACAATTCACAGATCCCATCTCCATTAATACCAACATTAATTCAGCATTTTAGGGTTTCCAAGAGGATTTCCCTGTGGAAACGCAGGGATTTGGGAATTTCCCTGGGGTTTGGCACACCTGGCTCCAGGGCTGGCACGAGCAGGCTGCACACGGAGTTGTGGGTGCTGTTCCCAGCCCGCAGGGTGATGAACCCGCTGCTCTCACAGCTGCCAAAAAAGGATTTGTGCAGGGACATTATTATTATTATTATTATTATTATTATTATTATTATTATTATTATTATTATTATTGTTATTATTGTTATTGTTATTGTTATTGTTATTGTTATTGTTATTGTTATTATTATTCTTTTGTGTCTATTATTATGTCTATTATTATTGTGTCTATTATTATTATTATGATGTCTATTATTATTATTGTGTCTATTATTATGTCTATTATTATTGTGTCTATTATTATTATTATTGTGTCTATTATTATTATTGTGTCTATTATTATTATGTCTATTATTATTATTGTGTCTATTATTATTATTGTGTCTATTATTATTATTATTATATCTATTATTATTGTGTCTATTATTATTATTATGTCTATTATTATTATTGTGTCTATTATTATTTCTATTATTATTATTATGTCTATTATTATTGTGTCTATTATTATGTCTATTATTGTCTATTATTATTATTGTGTCTATTATTGTCTATTATTATTGTGCCTATTATTATTGTGTCTATTATTATTATGTCTATTATTATTATTATTGTGTCTATTATTATGTCTATTATTATTATTGTGTCTATTATTATGTCTATTATTATTATTATTGTGTCTATTATTATGTCTATTATTATGTCTATTTTCAAAGAAAGAAAACACATTCTTAATAATAATCATTACTTATTAGCCATCAATTATTAGCTATTTATTATTATTATTATGATGTCTATTTTCAAAGAAGTAAAACATTCATAACAATAATTACTCATTATTAATCATTAAACATTTAATTATTATTATTATTTAATTTTTACTTATTTAATTTTAACTTATTTCTTTTTTAACTTATTTATTTTTAACTTGTTTATTTTTAACTTATTTACCTATTTGATTTTTGGTAATAATTATTAATTATTATGATTTATTAATACTTATCGATTATCAATTATTAATTATCAATTATTAATTGCTCCGTACTCAGTCCAGTTGCGGCACCAGCTGTTCTTGCTGCTGGAGTAGGTTCCGTTCTGGCAGCGTTTGCAGTTGAACCAGAAATCCTTATGTCCTGCAGGGAAAAGGGGAAATGGCTGAGACCCCAAATCCCAGAGCAGCACGGCCGGGCTGCCCCCGCTCCCGGCCCCATTCCCAATCCTGATCCCATTCCCTGCCCTGCTCCCGGCCCCTTCCCCAATCCTGATCCCATTCCCTGCCCTGCTCCCGGCCCCATTCCCAATCCTGATCCCATTCCCTGCCCCGCTCCCGACCCCATTCCCAATCCTGATCCCATTCCCTGCCCCCGCTCCCAGTCCCGTTCCCAATCCTGATCCCATTCCCTGCCCCGCTCCCGGCCCCGTTCCCAATCCTGATCCCATTCCCTGCCCCGCTCCCGGCCCCGTCCCAATCCTGATCCCATTCCCTGCCCCACTCCCGGCCCCTTCCCCAATCCTGATCCCATTCCCTGCCCCGCTCCCGGCCCCGTTCCCAATCCTGATCCCATTCCCTGCCCCACTCCCGGCCCCGTTCCCAATCCTGATCCCATTCCCTGCCCCGCTCCCGGCCCCATTCCCAATCCTGATCCCATTCCCTGCCCCGCTCCCAGCCCCATTCCCAATCCTGATCCCATTCCCTGCCCCGCTCCCGGCCCCTTCCCCAATCCTGATCCCATTCCCTGCCCCGCTCCCGGCCCCCATTCCCAATCCTGATCCCATTCCCTGCCCCGCCCCGGCCCATTCCCAATCCGATCCCTTCCCTGCCCCCCCGGCCCCTTCCCAATCCTGATCCCATTCCCTGCCCCGCTCCCGGCCCCATTCCCAATCCTGATCCCATTCCCTGCCCCGCTCCCGGCCCCATTCCAATCCTGATCCCATTCCCTGCCCCGCTCCGGCCCCATTCCCAATCCTGATCCCATTCCCTGCCCCCGCTCCCGGCCCCGTTCCCAATCCTGATCCCATTCCCTGCCCCGCTCCCAGCCCGTTCCCAATCCTGATCCCATTCCCTGCCCCGCTCCCGGCCCCATTCCCAATCCTGATCCCATTCCCTGCCCCGCTCCCGGCCCCATTCCCAATCCTGATCCCATTCCCTGCCCCGCTCCCGGCCCCATTCCCAATCCTGATCCCATTCCCTGCCCCGCTCCCGGCCCCCATTCCCAATCCTGATCCCATTCCCTGCCCCGCTCCCGGCCCATTCCCAATCCTGATCCCATTCCCTGCCCCGCTCCGTCCCATCCCAATCCTGATCCCATTCCCTGCCCCGCTCCCGGCCCCATTCCCAATCCTGATCCCATTCCCTGCCCCGCTCCCAGCCCCATTCCCAATCCTGATCCCATTCCCTGCCCCGCTCCCGGCCCCACTCCCAATCCTGATCCCATTCCCTGCCCCGCTCCCGGCCCCGTTCCCAATCCTGATCCCATTCCCTGCCCCGCTCCCGGCCCCATTCCCAATCCTGATCCCATTCCCTGCCCCGCTCCCAGCCCCATTCCCAATCCTGATCCCATTCCCTGCCCCGCTCCCAGCCCCTTCCCAATCCTGATCCCATTCCCTGCCCCGCTCCCGGCCCCATTCCCAATCCTGATCCCATTCCCTGCCCCGCTCCCGGCCCCATTCCCAATCCTGATCCCATTCCCTGCCCCGCTCCCGGCCCCGTTCCCAATCCTGATCCCATTTCCCTGCCCCGCTCCCGGCCCCATTCCCAATCCTGATCCCATCCCTGCCCCCGCTCCCGGCCCCATTCCCAATCCTGATCCCATTCCCTGCCCCGCTCCCGGCCCGTTCCCAATCCTGATCCCATTCCCTGCCCCGCTCCCAGTCCCGTTCCCAATCCTGATCCCATTCCCTGCCCCGCTCCCGGCCCCATTCCCAATCCTGATCCCATTCCCTGCCCCGCTCCCGGCCCATTCCCAATCCTGATCCCATTCCTGCCCCGCTCCCGGCCCCATTCCCAATCCTGATCCCATTCCCTGCCCCGCTCCCAGTCCCGTTCCCAATCCTGATCCCATCCCTGCCCCGCTCCCGGCCCCATTCCCAATCCTGATCCCATTCCCTGCCCCGCTCCCAGTCCCGTTCCCAATCCTGATCCCATTCCCTGCCCCGCTCCCGGCCCATTCCCAATCCTGATCCCATTCCCTGCCCCGCTCCCGGCCCCATTCCCAATCCTGATCCCATTCCCTGCCCCCGCTCCCGGCCCCATTCCCAATCCTGATCCCATTCCCTGCCCCGCTCCCGGCCCCATTCCCATCCTGATCCCATTCCCTGCCCCGCTCCCAGTCCCGTTCCCAATCCTGATCCCATTCCCTGCCCCGCTCCCGGCCCCATTCCCAATCCTGATCCCATTCCCTGCCCCGCTCCCAGTCCCGTTCCCAATCCTGATCCCATTCCCTGCCCCGCTCCCGGCCCCATTCCCAATCCTGATCCCATTCCCTGCCCCGCTCCCGGCCCCATTCCCAATCCTGATCCCATTCCCTGCCCCGCTCCCGGCCCCATTCCCAATCCTGATCCCATTCCCTGCCCCGCTCCCAGTCCCACTCCCTGCCCCTATAAACAACCCCATTCCCTGCCCCTATAAACAACCCCATTCTCTGCCCCATAACCAACCCCACTCCCTGCCCTATTCCCATTCCCTGCCCTATTCCCATTCCCTGCCCTATTCCCTGCCCTATAACCAATCCCATTCCCTGCCCTATTCCCATTCCCTGCCCTATAACCAATCCCATTCCCTGCCCTATTCCCATTCCCTGCCCTATAACCAACCCCACTCCCTGCCCTTAATCCCATTCCCTGCCCCTCTTCCCATTCTCTATTTCCCACTCCCATTCCCTGACCCATTCCCTGTCCTATTCCCAATCCCATTCCCATTCCTTGCCCCATTCCCTGCCCCCATTCCCTATTCCCATTCCAATTCTGATCCCATTCCCAAATTACCGATCCTGTTGAGCTCCCAGCCAGTCTCACACTGTGGCAGCCTCAGGCAGGACAGGCAGGGCCTGCCCCATTCCTGATCCCAATCCCTGCCCCATTCCTGATCCCATTCCCTGCCCCATTCCTGATCCCAATCCCTGCCCCATTCCTGATCCCAATCCCTGCCCCATTCCTGATCCCATTCCCGACCCCAATCCTGACTCCATTCCCGACCCCAATCCTGACCCCATTTCCAATCCCATTCCCAATCCCAAATTACTGATCCTGTTGAGCTCCCAGCCCAGCTCACACTCCACCAGCCTCACACAGGACAGGCAGGGCCTGCCCCAATCCCATTCCCTGCCCCATTCCCATTCCCTGCCCCATTCCCATTCCCTGCCCCAATCCCTGCCCCATTCCCTGCCCCAATCCCTGCCCCATTCCCATTCCCATTCTCAATCCCAAATTCCCATTCCCAATCCCAAATTACTGATCCTGTTGAGCTCCCAGCCCAGCTCACACTCCACCAGCCTCACACAGGACAGGCAGGGCCTGCCCCAATCCCATTCCCTGCCCCATTCCCTGCCCCATTCCCTACCCCAATCCCATTCCCAATCCGAAATTCCCATTCCCAATCCCAAATTACCGATCCTATCGAGCTCCCATCCCGGCTGGCACTCGGGCAGCCTCACACAGGACAGGCAGGGCCTGCCCCAATCCCGATCCCTGCCCCATTCCCTGCCCCATTCCCTGCCCCATTCCCATTTCCAATCCATTCCCATTTCCAATCCCATTCCCAATCCCAAATACCAATCCCAATCCCAAATTCCCATTCCCAATCCCAAATTACCGATCCTGTCGAGCTCCCAGCCCGGCTGGCACTCGGGCAGCCTCACACAGGACAGGCAGGGCCTGCCCCAATCCCATTCCCTGCCCCAGTCCCATTCCCTGCCCCAATCCCATTCCCTGCCCCATTCCCTGCCCCAATCCCAAATTACCGATCCTGTCGAGCTCCCAGCCCGGCTGGCACTCGGGCAGCTTCACACAGGACAGGCAGGGCCTGCCCCAATCCCATTCCCTGCCCCAATCCCATTCCCAATCCCAAATTCCCATTCCCAATCCCAAATTACCGATCCTGTCGAGCTCCCAGCCCGGCTGGCACTCGGGCAGCCTCACACAGGACAGGCAGGGCCTGCCCCAATCCCATTCCCTGCCCCATTCCCATTCCCTGCCCCATTCCCTGCCCCATTCCCTGCCCCAATCCCATTCCCAATCCCAAATTACCGATCCTGTCGAGCTCCCAGCCCGGCTGGCACTCGGGCAGCCTCACACAGGACAGGCAGGACGTGTCGGAGCAGCTCCGCCCCGGGGGACATTTGCACTCGGGGTCTGTGGCGTTCGGGCAGGGCTTGGGTTTTACTGCGGGCAGGAAAGGGTTAAAGGTGCTGTTCCCAAAAATGGGAATTCCCACAATTCCCACACAATTCACACATTCACACAAAATTACCCACAACTTCCACACTGACACGCAGTTCCTCACATTTACTCACAGTTTCCACACGTTTTACACACAGTTTCCATTTACACACAATTATTCACATTTACTCACAATTTACCCACAATTACCCATGATCTACCCCAATTACACACAATTTACACCATTTACACACATTTACACACAATTTACACCATTTACACACAATTTACACACAATTTACCCCAATTGAACACAATTTAAACCATTTGCACACACTTACACACGATTTACACACATTTACACACATTTACACACAATTTCCACACATTTTACACACAATTTCCACACTTTTCCACACAATTTACATTTATTCACATTTACTCACAATTTACCCACATTTACTCACAATTTACCCACAATTACCCACAATTACCCACAATTACCCACAATTTACATACAATTTACACCATTTACAGACTTACACATGATTTACACACATTTACACACACTTTCCACACGTTTTACACACAATTTCCACACAATTTACATTTATTCACATTTATTCACATTTATTCACATTTACTCACATTTACTCAGAATTTACCCACATTTACTCACAATTTACCCACAATTACCCACAATTTACACACAATTTACACCATTTACACAGACTTACACATGATTTACACACATTTACACACAATTTCCACACGTTTTACACACAATTTCCATTTATTCACATTTATTCACATTTACTCTCATTTACTCTCATTTACTCAGAATTTACCCACAATTTACATCATTTACACACAATTTACGTCACTTACAATTTCCACACAATTTACACACAATTCACCCACAATTTACCCCAATTACACACAACTTCCACACAATTTATATTTATTCACATTTACTCACATTTACTCACAATTTCCCACAATTTCCCACAATTTACTCACATTTACACACAATTTACACCTTTTACACAGACTTACACACAATTTACACCATTTACACATAATTCACCCACAATTTACACACATTTACACCCAATTTACACCATTTACACAGACTTACACCCAATTTACACCATTTACACAGACTTACACATAATTTACACCATTTACACAGACTTACACACAATTTACACCATTTACACACAATTTACACCCATTTACACAGACTTACACCCAATTTACACCCATTTACACAGACTTACACCCAATTTACACCATTTACACCCAATTTACACACATTTACCCCCAGTTTCTCCCATTTACACCCATTTACCCCCAATTACACCAAATTTACACACAATTTACAAACATTTCCTCACATTTACACCCAATTTACCCCCAATTACACCCAATTTACACACAATTTACAAACATTTCCTCACATTTACACCCAATTTACCCCCATTTACACAATTTACACCCAATTTACACCCATTTCCCCCCAGTTCCCCACTCACCGCTGTTCCAGCTGCACTGGGGGCAGCATTTGGTGCCACCCCCCCAGGCCACCCGGGGCTCCCCGTCCTGGCACTGCCCGGCCCAGCCCGGCCACGGTGACACCAACAGGGCCACCACCAGCAGCCCGGGCCACCACATGGGGCTGGGGTGTCACCTGGGGCTGGGGTGTCACACCTGGGGCTGGGGTGTCACCTGGGGGTGTCACACCTGGCCTGGCACTGCCACCAGCTCCTTGTCACTGCTCTGTCCTGGCAGTGTCACCCCTGGCCTGGGATTGTCACCCCTGTCCTGGCACTGTCACCTTGTCCTGGCACTGCCAAACCCGCCTGGTACTGCTCTGTCCTGGCACTGCCACCAGGTCCTTGTCACTGCTCTGTCCTGGCACTGTCACCCCTGGCCTGGCACTGCCACCCCTGTCCTGTCACCCCCCTGTCCCAGCACTACCACCCTGTCCTGGTAATGCCACCTGGTCCTGGCACTGCCACCAGCTCCGTGTCACCCCCCCTGTCCTGGCACTGCCGCCCCTGTCCTGTCACCCCTGTCCTGGCACTGTCACCAGCTCCGTGTCACTGCTCTGTCCTGGCACTGCCACCAGCTCCTTGTCACTGCCCTGTCCTGGCACTGTCACTCTGTCCTGGTACTGCCACTCCTGTCCTGTCAACCCTGTCCTGTCACCCCCTGTTCTGGCACTGCCACCCCTGTCCTGTCAACCCTGTCCTGTCACCCCCTGTTCTGGCACTGCCACTCCTGTCCTGTCACCCCTGTCCTGTCACCCCCCTGTACTGGCACTGCCACCCTGTCCCGGAAGTGCCACCGGCTCGCTGTCACCAACCTGTCCTGGCACTGTCACCCCCCTGTCCCAGCAGTGTCACTCTGTCACTGTCTGTCTGTCTCTGTCTGTCTGTCCCCGACAGCGCCTCCCCCTTTCCTGTCCCCTTTCCTGCCCCGCTGTCTGTGCCGCCCACGGGCTCCATTCGGGGTTTTTGTGGCCGGGCTCTTCCGGGCTTGGTTTGGGGGGGCGGGGAGAAGGGATCGGGGTCAGAGGGGAGAGCTGGGGGGAGGGGAAGGGGTGGGGCCAGAAAATGGGGTTGGGGAGGGATCCCAAATCCATCCCGAAAATCCATCCATCCATCCATCCCGAAAATCCATCCATCCATCCATCCCGAAAATCTATCCATCCATCCATCCCGAAAATCCATCCATCCATCCATCCATCCATCCCTAAAATCCATCCATCCCTAAAATCCATCCATCCATCCATTCATCCATCCCTAAAATCCATCCATCCCTAAAATCCATCCATCCATCCCTAAAATCCATCCCAACCTCCCTATTACCCTAAAGTAGATCCCAACCTTTCCCATAACCCATCCCAATTTCCCTCTTTCCCTAAAACCCACCCCAAGCATTCCCTAAACCCATCCCAACCTTTCCTTCATCCCAACCTTTCCTTAAAACCCATCCCAATGATTCTCAAAACCCATTCCAACCTTTCCCTAAAATCAATTCCAACCTTTTTGTAAAACCCATCCCAACCTTTCCCTAAAATCAATTCCAACTTTTCCCTAAACCCATCCCAACCTTTCCCAAAATCAATCCCAACCTTTCCCTAATCCCCATCCCAAGCTTTCCCCAAACTCATCCCAGCCTTTCCCCAAAATCCATCCCAATCTTTCCCTAAAATCAATTCCAACTTTTCCCTAAACCCAACCTTTCCATAAAAAAACCATCTCAACCTTCCCCTAAATCCATCCTAAATTTCTTCTTTCCCTAAATCCAACCCAACCTTTCCCTAAAACCCATCCCAATTCTCCCTAAATCCCACCCCAATTCTCCCTAAAACCCATCCCAATTCTCCCTAAAACCCACCCCAATTCTCCCTAAAACCCATCCCAATTCTCCCTAAAACCCATCCCAATTCTCCCTAAAACCCACCCCAATTCTCCCTAAAACCCATCCCAATTCTCCCTAAAATCCACCCCAATTCTCCCTAAAACCCATCCCAATTCTCCCTAAAACCCACCCCAATTCTCCCTAAAACCCACCCCAATTCTCCCTAAAACCCATCCCAATTCTCCCTAAAACCCATCCCAATTCTCCCTAAAACCCATCCCAATTCTCCCTAAAACCCACCCCAATTCTCCCTAAAACCCATCCCAATTCTCCCTAAAACCCACCCCAATTCTCCCTAAAATCCACCCCAATTCTCCCTAAAATCCACCCCAATTCTCCCTAAAACCCATCCCAATTCTCCCTAAAACCCACCCCAATTCTCCCTAAAATCCATCCCAACCTTTCCCTAAAACCCATCCCAACCTTTCCCTAAAACCCATCCCAATTCTCCCTAAAACCCACCCCAATTCTCCCTAAATCCCATCCCAATTCTCCCTAAAATCCACCCCAATTCTCCCTAAAATCCACCCCAATTCTCCCTAAAACCCACCCCAATTCTCCCTAAAACCCATCCCAACCTTTCCTAAAACCCACCCCAATTCTCCCTAAAATCCATCCCAATTCTCCCTAAAACCCATCCCAATTCTCCCTAAAACCCATCCCAATTCTCCCTAAAACCCACCCCAACCTTTCCCTAAAACCCACCCCAATTCTCCCTAAAACCCACCCCAATTCTCCCTAAAACCCATCCCAATTCTCCCTAAAACCCACCCCAATTCTCCCTAAAATCCACCCCAATTCTCCCTAAAACCCACCCCAATTCTCCCTAAAACCCATCCCAATTCTCCCTAAAACCCATCCCAATTCTCCCTAAAATCCATCCCAATTCTCCCTAAAACCCATCCCAACTTTCCCAAATTCCAACCTTTCCCTAAATCCCATCCCTATCTCCCTTTTTCCCTAAATCCCCTCCCAAATTTCCCAAACCCATCCCAATTTTCCCTTCTCCCATCCAGACCCCGAATTTCCTCATTTCTCTTTAATTTTTTCTCACCCTCGGGGATTTCTTTCTAATTTTATTTTTTCTCTTTTGGGTTTTTTCCCCTCCCGAGCCTCCGGGGCCCCGTCAGGTGACGGAAGTTTCCAGTCACAGAGCTCAGAACGTTCCTGGAGCTCTGACATTTCGGATTTATCTCCTCAGTTCATCTTTTTGGGGTTTTTTTTTTGGTTGACTCGGCAGCTTCACCTGCACCCGCTGACATTTCAGAGCCTCACCGGGGCCCCCCGGGCACAAATCGCTGCCTGCCCTGGAAAAAAGTTCATGTCAGGAAAAATTCCACATTTTGGGCTGCAAAAGTGGGGATTTGGTGAGGGAAATGCTAAAAAATCTGAGATTGAGCAGGAATTTTATGGAGTTAAATCCATCAAATCTCCTGGATCTTTCCCTTCCCCTTTTTTGCTTCCAAATTGGTGATTCCATGAGGAAAATCCTAAAAAATCTGACATTGCCCACAAATTTCCTGGAGTTAAATCCATAAAAACTCTGGGATTTTTCCCAAAACCCCTTTGAGGACAGCCCTGATTTCGCCATGGAAAAATTCCTTTTTTTTTTTGCTTCCAAATTGGTGATTTGGTGAGGGAAATCCTAAAAAATCTGAGATTGAGCAGGAATTTCCTGGAGTTAAATCCATAAAAACTCTGGGATTCTTCTCAAAACCCCACTGAGCACAGCCCATGGAAAAATTCCACATTTTGGGCTGCAAAAGTGGGGATTTGGTGAGGAAATGCTAAAAAATCTGAGATTGATCAGGAATTTTATGGAGTTAAATCCATAAAAACTCTGGGATTGTTCTCAAAACCTCTTTGAGGACAGCCCTGATTTCCCCATGGAAAAATTCCTCTTTTTTTGCTTCCAAATTGGTGATTTAGTGCGGGAAATCCTAAAAAATCTGAGATTGAACAGGAACTTTATGGAGTTAAATCCATAAAAACTCTGGGATCTTTCACAAAACCTCTTTGAGGACAGCCCTGATTTCCCCATGGAAAAATTTCCCCTTTTTTATTCTAAAAGTGGAGATTTGGTGAGGAAATCCTAAAAAATCTGAGATTAACCAGGAATTCCCTGGAGTTAAATCCATAAAAACTCTGGGATTCTTCTCAAAACCCCACTGAGCACAGCCAATGGAAAAATTCCACATTTCGGGCTGCAAAAGTGGAGATTTGGTGAGGGAAATGCTAAAAAATCTGAGATTGAACAGGAATTTTATGGAGTTAAATCCATAAAAACTCTGGGATCTTTCACAAAACCTCTTTGAGGACAGCCCATGGAAAAATTCCACATTTTGGGCTGCAAAAGTGGGGAATTGGTGAGGGAAATGCTAAAAAATCTGAGATTGAGCAGGAATTTAATGGAGTTAAATCCATAAAAACCCCGGGATTCCTCCCCAAAACCCCACTGAGCACAGCCCTGATTTCCCCATGGAAAAGTTTCCCCTTTTTTATTCTAAAAGTGGTGATTTGGTGAGGAAAATCCTAAAAAATCTGAGATTGAACAGGAATTCCCTGGAGTTAAATCCATAAAAACTCTGGGATTCTTCTCAAAACCCCACTGAGCACAGCCCTCATTTCCCCATGGAAAAATTTCCCCTTTTTTATTCTAAAAGTGGAGATTTGGTGAGGGAAATGCTAAAAAATCTGAGATTGAACAGGAATTCCCTGGAGTTAAATCCATAAAAACTCTGGGATTCTTCTCAAAACCCCACTGAGCACAGCCCATGGAAAAATTCCACATTTTGGGCTGCAAAAGTGGGGATTTGGTGAGGGAAATGCTAAAAAATCTGAGATTGAGCAGGAATTTTATGGAGTTAAATCCATAAAAACTCCGGGATTGTTCTCAAAACCCCTTTGAGCACAGCCCTGATTTCCCCATGGAAAAATTTCCCCTTTTTTATTCTAAAAGTGGGGATTTGGTGAGGAAAATCCTAAAAAAATCTGAGATTGAGCAGGAATTTTATGGAGTTAAATCCATAAAAACTCTGGGATCTTTCCCAAAACCCCACTGAGCCCAGCCCATGGAAAAATTCCACATTTTGGGCTGCAAAAGTGGGGATTTGGTGAGGGAAATGCTAAAAAATCTGAGATTGAGCAGGAATTTTATGGAGTTAAATCCATCAAATCTCCCGGATCTTTCCCTTCCCCTTTTTTGCTTCCAAATTGGTGATTCCATGAGGAAAATCCTAAAAAATCTGACATTGCCCACAAATTTCCTGGAGTTAAATCCATAAAAACTCTGGGATTTTTCCCAAAACCCCACTGAGCACAGCCCTGATTTCCCCATGGAAAAATTCCTTTTTTTTTTGCTTCCAAATTGGTGATTTGGTGAGGAAAATCCTAAAAAATCTGAGATTAACCAGGAATTCCCTGGAGTTAAATCCATAAAAACTCTGGGATTGTTCTCAAAACCCCTTTGAGCACAGCCCTGATTTCCCCATGGAAAAATTTCCCCTTTTTTATTCTAAAAATGGAGATTTGGTGAGGGGAATCCTAAAAAATCTGAGATTGAGCAGGAATTTTATGGAGTTAAATCCATAAAAATTCTGGGATTCTTCTCAAAACCCCACTGAGCACAGCCCATGGAAAAATTCCACATTTTGGGCTGCAAAAGTGGGGATTTGGTGAGGAAAATCCTAAAAAATCTGAGATTGAGCAGGAATTTTATGGAGTTAAATCCATAAAAATTCTGGGATTCTTCTCAAAACCCCACTGAGCACAGCCCATGGAAAAATTCCACATTTTGGGCTGCAAAAGTGGAGATTTGGTGAGGGAAATGCTAAAAAATCTGAGATTGAGCAGGAATTTCATGGAGTTAAATCCATAAAAACTCCGGGATCTTTCCCAAAACCCCTTTGAGCACAGCCCTGATTTCCCCATGGAAAAGTTTCCCCTTTTTTATTCTAAAAGTGGGGATTTGGTGAGGGAAATGCTAAAAAATCTGAGATTGAGCAGGAATTTCATGGAGTTAAATCCATAAAAACTCTGGGATTCTTCTCAAAACCCCACTGAGCACAGCCCTGATTTCCCCATGGAAAAATTCCTTTTTTTTTTGCTTCCAAATTGGTGATTTGGTGAGGAAAATCCTAAAAAATCTGAGATTAACCAGGAATTCCCTGGAGTTAAATCCATAAAAACTCTGGGATTCTTCTCAAAACCCCACTGAGCACAGCCCATGGAAAAATTCCACATTTTGGGCTGCAAAAGTGGAGATTTGGTGAGGGAAATGCTAAAAAATCTGAGATTGAGCAGGAATTTCCTGGAGTTAAATCCATAAAAACTCTGGGATCTTTCACAAAACCCCACTGAGCACAGCCCTGATTTCCCCATGGAAAAATTTCCCCTTTTTTATTCTAAAAGTGGGGATTTGGTGAGGAAAATCCTAAAAAATCTGAGATTGAACAGGAATTTTATGGAGTTAAATCCATAAAAACTCTGGGATTCTTCTCAAAACCCCACTGAGCACAGCCCATGGAAAAATTCCACATTTCGGGCTGCAAAAGTGGGGATTTGGTGAGGAAAATCCTAAAAATCTGAGATTGAGCAGGAATTTCATGGAGTTAAATCCATAAAAACTCTGGGATCTTTCCCCAGACCCCTTTGAGGACAGCCCTGATTTCCCCATGGAAAAGTTTCCCCTTTTTTATTCTAAAAGTGGAGATTTGGTGAGGAAAATCCTAAAAAATCTGAGATTGAGCAGGAATTTCATGGAGTTAAATCCATAAAAACTCTGGGATCTTTCCCAAAAACCCCACTGAGCACAGCCCATGGAAAAATTCCCCTTTTTTCTTTTCAAATTGGTGACTCCATAAGGAAAATCCCAAAAAATCTGAGATTTCCAGAAGCCTGGAGTGAAAGCATCCCCCACCAAAAAAAAGGGAAAAAAGGAAATCACCCCATCTCAAAAAAAGAAAATTACCCTAAAAAAGGAAATAACAACTAAAAAATCACCACAAAAAAGGAAATCAGTCCCTAAAAAGGAAATCACCCCAAAAAGGAAACCACCCCCCTAAAAAAGGAAATTACCCCCCAAAAATAAATCACCCCCCAAAAATAAATCACCCCAAAAAAGGAAACCAACCCCCAAAAATCAGCCCCAAAAAGGAAATCGTCCCCGAAAAAGAGAACCACCCTAAAAAGAGAATCAGCCCCCAAAAATGAATCACCCCAAAAAAGGGAATCACCCCTCTAAAAAAGGAAATCACCCCCAAAAAATAAATCAGCCCCAAAAAAGGAAACCAGCCCCCAAAAAGGAAATCAACCCTCTAAAAAAAGGAAATCAGCCCCCCAAAAAATAAATCACCCCCAAAAATAAATCACCCTCCAAAAAAAGAAAACCACCCCAAAAAAAGAAATCACCCCTCTAAAAAAGGAAATCACCCCTAAAAAAGAAATCAGCCCCAAAAGAGGAAATCGTGCCCCAAAAAAGAAATCAGCCCCCCAAAAAAGGAAATCATCCCCAAAAAGGAAATCACCCCCAAAAAATAAATCACCCCCAAAAAAAGGAAATCACCCCTCTAAAAAGAGGAAATCAGCCCCCCCAAAACAGAAATTATCCCCCAAAAAAGGAAATCACCCCCAAAAAGGAAACCAGCCCCAAAAAATAAATCACCCCCCAAAAAAAGGAAATCACCCCCTAAAAATAAATCATCCCAAAAAAGGAAATCACCCCAAAAAAGAAAACCACCCCAAAGAAGGAAATCAGCCCCCCAAAAGAAAATCACCCCCGAAAAAGGAAATCACCCCCAAAAAAGGAAATCACCCCTCTAAAAAGGAAATCACCCCAAAAAAGGAAACCAACCCCCAAAAATCAGCCCCAAAAAGAAATTGTCCCCAAAAAAGAGAACCACCCTAAAAAGAGAATCAGCCCCCAAAAATGAATCACCCCAAAAAAGGGAATCACCCTTCTAAAAAAGGAAATCACCCCTAAAAAAGAAATCAGCCCCAAAAGAGGAAATCGTCCCCCAAAAAAAGAAAAGCACTCCAAAAAAGGAAATCACCCCCAAAAAGGAAATCACCCCAAAAAAGGAAATCACCCCCAAAAAGGAAATCACCCCAAAAAATGAATCACCCCAAAAAAGGAAATCACCCCTCTAAAAAGGAAATCACCCCTCTAAAAAGAGGAAATCAGCCCCCCCAAAACAGAAATTAGTCCCCCCAAAAAAGGAAATCACCCCCAAAAAAGAAACCAGCCCCAAAAAATAAATCACCCACCAAGAAAGGAAATCAGCCCCAAAAAGGAAACCACCCCCAGAAAGGAAATCACCCCCAAAAAATAAATCATCCCAAAAAAGGAAATCACCCCAAAAAAGAAAACCACCCCAAAGAAGGAAATCAGCCCCCAAAAGAAAATCACCCCCGAAAAAGGAAATCACCCCCAAAAAGGAAATCACCCCTCTAAAAAAGAAAATCACCCCTAAAAAAGAGAATCACCCCCAAAAAAGAAAAGCACCCTAAAAGGAAATCATCCCCAAAAATAAATCACCCCCCAAAAAAAGGAAATCAGCCCCCAAAGAAAGAAACCCCCCCCAAAAAAGAAATCACCCCTCTAAAAAAGGAAATCACCCCCTAAAAGGAAATCAGCCCCAAAAAATAAATCAGACCAAAAAAGGAAATCACCCCTCTAAAAAGGAAATCAGCCCTAAAAAAAGGAATTCAGCCCTAAAAAAAAGAAATCAGGCCCAAAGAAGGAAACCACCTCCTAAAAAGAAAATCACCCCTAATAAAAGGAATTCAGCCCCCAAAAAAGGAATTCAGCCCTAAAAAAAGGAAATCAGCCCCAAAAAAAGGAAATCAGCCCCCAACAAAAGGAAATCACCCCACAAAAGGAAATCAGCCTCAAAAAGGGAACCAGCCCCTAAAAAAGGAAATCAGCCCCAAAAAATAAATCACCCCCAAAAAAAGGAAATCAGCCCTAAAAAAGAAAATCAGCCCAAAAAAAAGGAAAAAGAAGGAAAGCACCCCTCTAAAAAAGGAATTCAGCCCTAAAAACAGGAAATCGGCCCCAAAAAAAGGAAACCAGCCCCCCAAAAAAGGAAATCAGCCCCAAAAAAAGGAAATCACCCCACAAAAGGAAATCAGCCCCAAAAATGGAACCAGCCCCAAAAAAGGAAAAAGAAGGAAAGCACCCCTCTAAAAAAAGGAATTCAGCCCTAAAAACAGGAAATCGGCCCCAAAAAAAGGAAACCAGCCCCCCAAAAAAGGAAACCAGCCCCAAAAAAGGAAATCAAATCTAAAAAAAGGAACTCACCCCACAAAATGAGCTCACCCCACAAAATGAGCTCACCCCACAGACGTCACGGCTGCTCCGGGTGTCACCGCCCGGGGTTCCGTCAGCCCGGCCGGGTTTCGCTTCCGCCGCTGATTCTGGTGCTGGGTTTTGTCACCGATTTTTGTCACCGATTTTTGTCACCGATTTTTCTTGCTGATTTATTTTTCTTGCTGATTTATTTTTGTCACCAATTTATTTTTCTTGCCCATTTATTTTTGTTGCCAATTTATTTTTCTTGCCGATTTATTTTTGTTGCCCATTGATTTTTGTCACCAATTTATTTTTCTTGCCAATTTATTTTTGTCACCGACTGATTTTTGTCGCCAATTTATTTTTGTTGCCCATTTATTTTTGTTGCCAATTTATTTTTGTAGTTGATTTTTGTTGATTTATTTTTGTTGCTGATTTTTCTTGCCCATTTATTTTTTTTTCTCATTTATTTTTGTTGCTGATTCATTTTTGTTGCCAATTTATTTTTTCTCATTTATTTTTGTTGCCAATTTATTTTTGTCACCCATTATTTTTGTCGCCCATTTATTTTTTTTCTCATTTATTCTTGTTGCCCGTTTATTTTTGTTGCCCATTGATTTTTTCTTCTCATTTATTTTTGTTTCCCATTTATTTTTTTTCTCATTTATTTTTGTTGCCCATTTATTTTTCTTGCCAATTGATTTTTGTCACCAATTTATTTTTGTCACTGATTTTTCTTGCTGATTTATTTTTCTTGCTGATTTATTTTTGTTGCCCATTTATTTTTGTCGCCGACTGATTTTTGTCACCAATTTATTTTTGTTGCCCATTTATTTTTGTTGCCAATTTATTTTTTTTCTCATTTATTTTTGTTGCCAATTTATTTTTCGTGCTGATTTATTTTTGTTGCCAATTTATTTTTGTCACCAATTTATTTTTGTTGCCCATTTATTTTTGTCACCAATTTATTTTTGTCACCAATTTATTTTCCTAACCCATTTATTTTTCTTGCCCATTTTTTTGTTGCCCATTTATTTTTTTTTCTCATTTATTTTTGTCACCCATTTATTTTTGTTGCCCATTTATTTTTTTCACCAATTTATTTTTGTTGCCCATTGATTTTTGTCACCAATTTATTTTTCTTGCCAATTTATTTCTGTTGCCCATTTATTTTTCTCACCAGTTATTTTTCTTGCTGATTTATTTTGTTGCTGATTTATTTTGTCGCCGATTTATTTTTTGTTGCCCATTTAATTTTGTTGCCCATTTATTTTTCTTGCCGATTTATTTTTGTTGCCAATTAATTTTTGTTGCCAATTAATTTTTGTAGCTGATTTTTGTTGCTGATTTATTTTTGTTGCTGATTTTTCTTGCCCATTTATTTTTGTCGCCAATATATTTTTCTTGTCCATTTATTTTTTTTCTCATTTATTTTTGTCACCCATTTATTTTTGTCACCAATTTATTTTTGTCGCCAATTTATTTTTTTTCCTCATTTATATTTGTTGCCCATTTTTTTTCTCATTTATTTTTGTTGCTGATTTTTTTTTCTCATTTATTTTGTCACCCATTTATTTTTTTTCTCATTTATTTTGTTGCTGATTTATTTTTTTCTCATTTATTTTTGTTTTGATTTATTTTTTTTCTCATTTATTTTTGTCACCGATTGATTTTTTTCACCAATTTATTTTGTCACCGATTGATTTTTTTCACCAATTTATTTTGTCACCGATTGATTTTTTCACCAATTTATTTTTGTCACCGATTTATTTTTGTTGCCCATTGATTTTTTTCTCCTTTATTTTTGTCACCCATTTATTTTTTTCTCCTTTATTTTTGTTGCTGATTTATTTTTGTCGCCCATTTATTTTTTTTCTCCTTTATTTTTGTCACCCATTTATTTTTTTCTCATTTATTTTGTTGCCCCTTTATTTTTGTCACCCATTTATTTTTGTCACCCATTTTTTTTCTCATTTATTTTGTCACCCATTTATTTTTTTTCTCATTTATTTTTGTCGCCCATTTATTTTTTTCTCATTTATTTTTGTTGCTGATTTATTTTTGTCACCCATTTATTTTTTTTTCTCATTTATTTTTGTTGCTGATTTATTTTTGTCACCCATTTATTTTTTTTCTCATTTATTTTTGTTGCTGATTTATTTTTGTCACCCATTTATTTTTTTTCTCATTTATTTTTGTCACCCATTTATTTTGTCACCCATTTATTTTTTTCTCATTTATTTTTGTCACCCATTATTTTTGTCACCCATTTATTTTTTCTCCTTTATTTTTGTTGCCATTCCCCGCACGGGGCAGGACAGACCCCGAGCTTTGGACGTTTGTGCCGCGCCTTGGGGAATTCATTCCCAAACCACGGAATTTTCATCTCCACCCCGGGGAATTTCTGTTCTCACACTGGGGGATTTCCAACCCAGCCTTTCCCTAAACCCATCCCAAATTTTCCCTCATTCCAACCATTCCCAAAATCCCATCCCAACCTCTCTAAAATCCATCCCAACCTTTCCCTTATCCCACTTTCATAAAACCCCATCCCAACCTTTCCCTAAAATCAGTTCCAACTTTTCCCAAAACCCATCCCAACCTCTCCCTCATCCCAACCTTTCCCAAAACCCATCCCAACCTTTTCCTAAAATCAATTCCAACTTTTCCCTAAAATCCATCCCAACCCTTCCCTAAACCCATCCCAGCTTTTCCCTAAATCCATCCCAAATTCCTTCTTTCACTAAACCCATCCCAACCTTTCCATACAATCAATTCCAACTTTTCCCTAAAATCAATTCCAACTTTTCCCTAAAATCAATTCCAACTTTTCCCAAAACCCATCCCAACCTTTCCCTAAATCCATCCCAAATTCCTTCTTTGCCTAAATCCCATCCCAACTTTTCCTAAAATCAATTCCAATTTTTCCCTAAATCCCATCCCAACCTTTCCCTAAACCCATCCCAGGTTTTCCCTAAATCCATCCCAAATTCCTTCTTTCCCTAAAACCCATCCCAACTTTTCCCTAAAACCCATCCCAACCTTTCCCTCATTCCAGCCCTTTCCTAAAATCAATTCCAGCCTTTCCCTAAACCCATCCCAACCCTTCCCTAAACCCATCCCAAATTCCTTCTTTCCCTAAATCCACCCTAATTTTTCCCTAAAACCCATCCCAACCTTCCCTCATCCCAACCATTCCCAAAATCCATCCCAAATTCCTTCTTTCCCTAAACCCATCCCAACCTTTCCCAAAAATCAATTCCAGCCTTTCCTTTATCCCAACCCTTCCCTAAACCCATTCCAGCATTTCTCTAAACCCATCCCAAATTCCTTCTTTCCCTAAATCCATCCCAATTTTTCCCTAAAACTCATCCCAACCTTTTTTTAAAACCCATCCCAACCTTTCCCAAACCCATCCCAAATTCCTTCTTTCCCTAAACCCATCCCAATTTTTCCCTAAACCCATCCCAACCTTTCCCTCATCCCAACCCTTCCCAAAATCCATCCCAAATTCCTTCTTTCCCTAAACCCATCCCAACCTTTCCCAAAATCCATCCCAAATTCCTTCTTTTCCCAATTTTTCCTAAACCCATTCCAACCTTTTTTTAAAACCCATCCCAGCTTTTCCCTAAATCCATCCCAAATTCCTTCTTTCCCTAAATCCCATCCCAACCTTTCCCTAAAATCAATTCCAATTTTCCCTAAATCCCATCCCAACCTTTCCTTTATCCCAACCCTTCCCTAAACCCATCCCAGCTTTTCCCAAAATCCATCCCAAATTCCTTCTTTCCCTAAATCCATCCCAATTTTTCCTAAAATCAATTTTTCCCGAAATCCCATCCCAACTTTTCCCTAAAACCATCCCAAATCCCATCCCAACCTTTTCCTAAAATCAATTCCAGCTTTTCCCTAAACCCATCCCAACCCTTCCCTAAACCCATCCCAGCTTTTCCCTAAATCCATCCTAAATTCCTTCTTTCCCTAAACCCCATCCCAACCCTTCCCAAACCCACCCCAACCCTTCCCAAACCCATCCCAAATTCCTTCTTTCCCTAAATCCATCCCAAATTCCTTCTTTCCCTAAATCCATCCCAATTTTTCCCTGAAATCCATCCCAACCTTTCCCCAAACCCATCCCAATTTTTCCCAAACCCATCCCAATTTTTCCCAAACCCATCCCAATTTTTCCCCAAACCCATCCCAATTTTCCCTAAATCCATCCCAATTTTTCCCTAAAATCCATCCCAATTTTTCCCAAACCCATCCCAATTTTCCCCAAACCCATCCCAATTTTCCCCAAACCCATCCCAATTTTTCCCAAACCCATCCCAATTTTTCCCTAAATCCATCCCAATTTTTCCCTAAAATCCATCCCAATTTTCCCAAACCCATCCCAATTTTTCCCTAAATCCATCCCAATTTTTCCCAAACCCATCCCAATTTTCCCAAACCCATCCCAATTTTCCCCAAACCCATCCCAATTTTCCCCAAACCCATCCCAATTTTTCCCAAACCCATCCCAATTTTCCCTAAATCCATCCCAATTTTTCCCTAAATCCATCCCAATTTTTCCCAAACCCATCCCAATTTTTCCCAAACCCATCCCAATTTTTCCCAAACCCATCCCAATTTTTCCCTAAATCCATCCCAATTTTTCCCTAAATCCATCCCAATTTTTCCCTAAAATCCATCCCAATTTTCCCTAAACCCATCCCAATTTTTCCCTAAATCCATCCCAATTTTCCCAACCATCCCAATTTTCCCCTAAATCCATCCCAATTTTTCCCTAAATCCATCCCAATTTTTCCCAAACCCATCCCAATTTTTCCCAAACCCATCCCAATTTTTCCCAAACCCATCCCAATTTTCCCCAAACCCATCCCAATTTTTCCCAAACCCATCCCAATTTTTCCCAAACCCATCCCAATTTTTCCCAAACCCATCCCAATTTTTCCCTAAAATCCATCCCAACCTTTCCCAAATCCCATCCCAATTTTCCCCCATTCCCCCCCAGCACACACCGGGCTCCATTTTTCCAGAATTTTTTTTTTATTCCCGAATTTCCCCATTTTTGTACACGATACAAAGCTGCCTATACACGGTATAAACCCTCCTGATATGTATGACATACAAAATTCCATTAAAAAATTCCCAAATATTCCCAAATCCGCGGATTTCCACATCTCTGGGATCCATCCTGGATTTTTTGGGAATATTCTCGTTGTTGGGTGTTTAAAAAATTCCCTTTTTTGGTGTTTTTGGAGGGAAAAAATTCCCGGATGATGGAAAAAATTCCAATTTTTTTCTGGAATTTCCACAGGAAATATTTCCAGTTCACCCCAAGGACACCTGGGGCTCCTCCCAGGAATTGCAGAGAGAAAATTTTGCCACTAAATTCTGATTTTAGGCTCAGTTTTGTGACTTAATCCTGATTTTAGAGCTCAACTTCGGACTTAAACCCCGAACATTTCAAAATTTGGGGATTTTAAACCTTTAAAAAAGTAAAATTCACTTTTTTCCTAAAATCTGGGGGAATTTTAAACCTTTAAAGGAATAAAATTCATTTTAAAAATGAAGGGATTTTGAACATTTCAAAATTTGGGGATTTTAAACCTTTAAAAAAGTAAAATTCACTTTTTTCCTAAAATCTGGGGGAATTTTAAACCTTTAAAGGAATAAAATTCATTTTAAAAATGAAGGGATTTTGAACATTTCAAAATTTGGGGATTTTTTTAAACCTTTAAAAAAGTAAAATTCACTTTTTTCATAAAATTTGGGGGAATTTTAAACCTTTAAAGGAATAAAATTAATTTTAAAAAATGAAGGGATTTTGAGCATTTCAAAATTTGGGGATTTTTTTAAACCTTTAAAGGAATAAAATTCTTTTTTTTTTAATAAAATATGGAGGAATTTTAAACCTCTAAAAGAATAAAATCAATTTTTTAATTAATGTGGGGGAATTTAAACCTTTAAAGGAATAAAATTAATTTTTTTAATTAATATGGGGGAATTTAAAACCTTTAAAGGAATAAAATTCACTTTTTTCATAAAATATGGGGGAATTTTAAAGCTTTAAAGGACTAAAAATCCTTTTTTTCCCCATAAAACTCCCAAAATCCCAGGATTGGGTTGATAATTCCCATTTTTCCTCTTCCCTGCTCCTTTTCCATGATTTTCCAACTGGAAATTCCTTCCCAGAGGATTTTTAGGGATGTTGAGCAAAGATTTGCCCAAAAAAAGGGCAAAAAATAAAAATTAAAATCAAATAAAATCCACACGAAATTCCCTGGGGAATTCTCTGAAATTCCAAAGCGATTCTCCCAAATTCCAAAGGAATTCTTCCAAATTCCCTCAGGAATTCTCCAAAATTCCAAAGGAATTCTCTCAAATTCCAAAGGGATTCTCCCAAATTCCAAAGGAATTCTTCCAAATTCCCTCAGGAATTCTCCAAAATTCCAAAGGAATTCTCTCAAATTCCAAAGGGATTCTCCCAAATTCCCAAGAAATTCTCTCAAATTCCAAAGGGATTTTCCCAAATTCCCTCAGGAATTCTCTCAAATTCCAAAGGAATTCCCCCAAATTCCCTCAGGAATTCTCTCAAATTCCCTCAGGGATTCTCCCAAATTCCAAAGGAATTCTCCCAAATTCCCGAGGGAGATCCCTGAGCTAATTAATCATCATTAAATCCCAATTAAACAAACCCAGCCTTAATTAATCCCGATGCTCCTTGGGATGGATCCGTGGCCTCCGGAATTCTTTGGGATTTGGGATCCGTGGCCTCCGGAATTCTTTGGGATTTGGGATCCGTGGGCTCCGGAATTCTTTGGGATTTGGGATCCGTGGCCTCCGGAATTCTTTGGGATTTGGGATCCGTGGGCTCAGGAATTCTTTGGGATTTGGGATCCGTGGGCTCAGGAATTCTTTGGGATTTGGGATCCGTGGGCTCAGGAATTCTTTGGGATTTGGGATCCATGGGCTTAGGAATCCTTTGGGATTTGGGATCCGTGGGCTCCGGAATTCTTTGGGATTTGGGATCCGTGGGCTCAGGAATTCTTTGGGATTTGGGATCCGTGGGCTCAGGAATTCTTTGGGATTTGGGATCCATGGGCTCAGGAATTCTTTGGGATTTGGGATCCGTGGGCTCCGGAATTCTTTGGGATTTGGGATCCGTGGCCTCCGGAATTCTTTGGGATTTGGGATCCGTGGGCTCCGGAATTCTTTGGGATTTGGGATCCGTGGGCTCAGGAATTCTTTGGGATTTGGGATCCGTGGCCTCCGGAATTCTTTGGGATTTGGGATCCGTGGGCTCCGGAATTCTTTGGGATTTGGGATCCGTGGGCTCCGGAATTCTTTGGGATTTGGGATCCATGGGCTCTGGAATTCTTTGGGATTTGGGATCCGTGGGCTCAGGAATTCTTTGGGATTTGGGATCCATGGGCTCAGGAATCCTTTGGGATTTGGGATCCGTGGGCTCAGGAATTCTTTGGGATTTGGGATCCATGGGCTCCGGAATTCTTTGGGATTTGGGATCCGTGGGCTCCAGAATTCTTTGGGATTTGGGATCCATGGGCTCAGGAATTCTTTGGGATTTGGGATCCGTGGGCTCAGGAATTCTTTGGGATTTGGGATCCATGGGCTCAGGAATTCTTTGGGATTTGGGATCCATGGCCTCAGGAATTCTTTGGGATTTGGGATCCATGGGCTCAGGAATTCTTTGGGATTTGGGATCCATGGGCTCAGGAATTCTTTGGGATTTGGGATCCGTGGGCTCAGGAATTCTTTGGGATTTGGGATCCGTGGGCTCCGGAATTCTTTGGGATTTGGGATCCGTGGGCTCCGGAATTCTTTGGGATTTGGGATCCGTGGGCTCAGGAATTCTTTGGGATTTGGGATCCATGGGCTCAGGAATCCTTTGGGATTTGGGATCCATGGGCTCCAGAATTCTTTGGGATTTGGGATCCGTGGGCTCAGGAATTCTTTGGGATTTGGGATCCATGGGCTCAGGAATCCTTTGGGATTTGGGATCCGTGGGCTCAGGAATTCTTTGGGATTTGGGATCCGTGGGCTCCGGAATTCTTTGGGATTTGGGATCCATGGGCTCAGGAATTCTTTGGGATTTGGGATCCGTGGGCTCCGGAATTCTTTGGGATTTGGGATCCGTGGGCTCAGGAATTCTTTGGGATTTGGGATCCATGGGCTCAGGAATCCTTTGGGATTTGGGATCCATGGCCTCAGGAATTCTTTGGGATTTGGGATCCGTGGGCTCCGGAATTCTTTGGGATTTGGGATCCGTGGGCTCAGGAATTCTTTGGGATTTGGGATCCATGGGCTCAGGAATCCTTTGGGATTTGGGATCCATGGGCTCCAGAATTCTTTGGGATTTGGGATCCGTGGGCTCAGGAATTCTTTGGGATTTGGGATCCGTGGGCTCTGGAATTTGGGATTGGGGTCAGGGTTTGATGAGGCCGGAGTTGGGATCCGTGGCCTCAGGAATTCTTTGGGATTTGGGATCTGTGGGCTCCAGAATTCTTTGGGATTGGGGTCAGGGTTTGATGAGGCTGCAGTTGGGATCCAGGTGCTCCTCCTGGATGGGAACGCGGCAGCTCCGCTCCGCTGGAAAACAGGGAATTATTCCAGGGGTTATTCCAGGGATTGTTCCATTCCAGGATCATCCCAGGAATCATTCCAGGGATCATTCCAGGGATTGTTCCAGGAATTACTCCAGGGATTGTTCCAGGAATCCTCCCAGGAATCATCTCAGGGATCATTTCAGGAATCCTTCCAGGAATCAATCCAGGAATCCTCCCAGGAATTTTTCTGGGAATCATCCCAGGAATTATTCCAGAAATCCTTCCAGGAATCAATCCAGGAATCATCTCAGAAATCCTTCTGGGAATTATCCCAGGAATTATTCCAGGATTCATCCCAGGGATCATTGCAGGAATCATCCCAGGGATCATCCCAGGATTTATTCCAAGAATTACTCCAGGAATCATCCCAGGAATTATTCCAGGAATCATCCCAGGAATTACTGCAGTGATCATTCCAGGAATCATTCTGGGAATCACCACAGGAATTCTTCCAGGAATCATCCCGGGAACCATCTTGGGAATTATTCCAGGAATTATCCCAGGATTCATTCCAGGAATCACCCCAGGAATCATTTCAGGCTCAGCTCGGCCCCTTAATTCTGATTTTAGAGCTCAGTTTTGCCACTCATTGGATTAATTTTTTCCCTTTTTTTATCCCATAAAAAAGGGAATTCCCTGGATCAATTTTTTCCAATTTTTTTATCCCACTAAAGAGAACCCCCTGATTCATTTTTCCCTGTTTTTTTAATCCCATAAAAAGGAGAAATCCCTGGATTAATTTTTTTTATCCCACAAAATCAGAATTCCCTGATTAATTTTTCCCTGTTTTTTTATCCCATTAAAAGGGAATTCAAAGGATTAATTTCTTAAAAAAGAGAATTCCTGGGATTAATTTTTCCCTGTTTTTTTGTTTTTTAAATCCCATAAAAAAGGGAACCCCCTGGATTAATTTTTCCTGGGTTTTTATCCCATAAAAGAGATAACTCACTGGATTAATTTTTTTTTTATCCCATAAAATCAGAACTCCCTGATTATTTTTTCCCTGTTTTTTTATCCCATTAAAAGGGAATTAATGGGATTAATTTTTTTTTCCCATAAAAAAGTGAACTCCCTGGATTAATTTTTTCCCTTTTTTTTTTTATCCCATAAAAAAGGGAATTCCCTGGATTAATTTGGTTTTTATCCCATAAAATCAGAACTCCCTGATTAATTTTTTCCCTTTTTTTTTTATCCCATAAAAAAGGGAATTCCCTGGATTAATTTTTTTTTAATCCCACAAAATCAGAACTCCCTGATTATTTTTTCCCAGTTTTTTTATCCCATTAAAAGAGAACTCACTGGATTAATTTTTTTCCTGGTTTTATTTTAATCCCATAAAAAAGGGAATTCCCTGGATTAATTTGTTTTTAATCTCACAAAATCAGAACTCCCTGATTAATTTTTTCCCTGGTTTTTTATCCCATTAAAAGGGAATTCACTGGATTAATTTTTTTTAATCCCACAAAATCAGAACTCCCTGATTATTTTTCCCAGTTTTTTTATCCCATTTAAAGAGAACTCACTGGATTAATTTTTTTTAATCCCATAAAAAAGGGAACTCCCTGGATAAATCTTTCCCTGTTTTTTTTTTTTTTTTTTTTTTAATTCCATAAAAAAGGGAACCCCCTGGATTAATTTTTCCTGGTTTTTTATCCCATAAAAGAGATAACTCACTGGATTAATTTTTTTTTTAATCCCATAAAATCAGAACTCCCTGGATTTTTTTTTCCTTTTTTTTTTTAATCCCATAAAAAAGGGGATTAATTTTTTTATCCCACAAAATCAGAATTCCCTGATTAATTTTCCCTGGTTTTTTATCCCATTAAAAGGGAATTCAAAGGATTAATTTCTTTTTTCCCCATAAAAAAGAGAATTCCCGGGATTAATTTTTCCCTGTTTTTTTGTTTTTTAAATCCCATAAAAAGTGAATTCCCTGGATTAATTTTTCCTGGTTTTTTATCCCATAAAAGAGATAACTCACTGGATTAATTTTTTTTTATCCCATAAAATCAGAACTCCCTGATTAATTTTTCCCTGGTTTTTTATCCCATTAAAAGGGAATTCACTGGATTAATTTTTTTTTAATCCCACAAAATCAGAACTCCCTGATTAATTTTTCCCAGTTTTTTTATCCCATTTAAAGAGAACTCACTGGATTAATTTTTTTTTAATCCCATAAAAAAGGGAACTCCCTGGATAATTCTTTCCCTGTTTTTTTTTTTTTTTTAATTCCATAAAAAAGTGAATTCCCTGGATTAATTTTTCCTGGTTTTTTATCCCATAAAAAAGATAACTCACTGGATTAATTTTTTTTTATCCCATAAAATCAGAACTCCCTGATTAATTTTTTTCCCTGTTTTTTTATCCCATTAAAAGGGAATTAATGGGATTAATGTCTTTTTTTCCCATAAAAAAGTGAACTCCCTGGATTAATTTTTTCCCTTTTTTTTTAATCCCATAAAAAAGGGAATTCCCTGGATTAATTTGGTTTTTATCCCATAAAATCAGAACTCCCTGATTAATTTTTCCCAGTTTTTTTATCCCATTTAAAGAGAACTCACTGGATTAATTTTTTTTATCCCATAAAAAAGGGAATTCCCTGGATTAATTTGTTTTTTATCCCACAAAATCAGAACTCCCTGATTAATTTTTCCCAGTTTTTTTATCCCATTTAAAGAGAACTCACTGGATTAATTTTTTTATCCCATTAAAAAGGGAATTCACTGGATTAATTTTTTTTTATCCCATAAAATCAGAACTCCTTGATTATTTTTTCCCAGTTTTTTTATCCCATTAAAAGAGAACTCACTGGATTAATTTTTTTATCCCATTAAAAAGGGAATTCACTGGATTAATTTTTTTTATCCCATAAAATCAGAACTCCCTGGATTATTTTTCCTGGTTTTTTTTTTAAATCCCATAAAAAAGGGAACTCCCTGGAATTTTTTTTCCCTGTTTTTTATCCCATAAAAAAGGGAACTCCCTGGAATTTTTTTTCCCTGTTTTTTATCCCATAAAACCCCAGGACTCACGGTGCCGGATGCTCCTCCCGGGGCCATTCCTGGTTTTTTTCCGGGCCGCCTGCAGGATCAGGAGCAGGATGGAAATTCCACTGACCAGGAGCAGCAGCAGGCACAGCAGGAGCAGGGACAGAGAGCCTGGAATGGAACGGAAAAATTCCCTAAAAAAATTCCTAAAAAATTCCTGGTGCTGCTTGGAGTCTCCCTCAGATTCCAGAGGGAGAATCCAGGCCAGGGAAATGTGGGATGTTGGAATGTTGTGGGAAATAGAGGAAAAAATGGGAATTCTCTTCCCAGGAAAGCAGCTTGACATGGAAAGCAAGCAGCTGGAAATGTGGGATCCTGGAATGTGAAAAATCCATAAAGGATTGAGAGAAATTGGGAATTCTCTTCCCAGGAAAGCAGCTTCAGATGGAAATGTGGGATCCTGGAAGGTGTGGAATTCTGGAATGTTGTGTGAAATCCAGATTTGGCTTCAGAGAAATTGGGAATTCTTTCCCAGGAAAGCAGCTCCAGCTGGAAATGTGGAATCCTGGAAATGTGGGATTCTGGATTGTTGTGTGAAATCCATAAAGGCTTCAGAGAAATTGGGAATTCTCTTCCCAGGAAAGCAGCTCCAGCTGGAAATCCCTGCCCAGTGGGAAATGTGGAATTCTGGAATGTTGTGTAAAGTCCATAAAGGATTGAGAGAATTTGGGAATTCCCTGACCAGGAAAGCAGCCCCAGCAGGAATTCCTTGCCCAGTGGGAAATGTGGAATTCTGGAATGTGTGAAATCCATGAAAGCTTCAGAGAAATTGGGAATTCCCTGCCCAGCTGGAAATGTGGGACCCTGGAATGTGAAAAATCCATAAAGGATTGAGAGAAATTGGGAATTCTCTTCCCAGGAAAGCAGCTCCAGCTGGAAATCTGGGATTCTGGAATCTTGTGTGAAATCCATGAAGGTTTCAGAGAATTTGGGAATTTCCTTTCCCAGGCCAGCAGCCCCAGCTGGAAATGTGGAATCCTGGAAATGTGGGATTTGGGAATGTTGTGTGAAATCCATAAAGGATTCAGAGAAATTGGGAATCCTTTCCCAGGAAAGCAGCTCCAGCTGGAAATCTGGGATTCTGGAATCTTGTGTGAAATCCATGAAGGTTTCAGAGAATTTGGGAATTTCCTTTCCCAGGCCAGCAGCCCCAGCAGGAAATGTGGGATTCTGGAATGTTGTGTGAAATCCATAAAGTATTGAGAGAATTTGGAAATTCCCTTCCCAGGAAAGCAGCTTGACATGGAAACAAAGCAGCTGGAAATTGGAAATTCTGGGAAGTTTGGTGAAATCCAGAAAGGGCTTTTGAGAAATTGGGAATTCAGCTCCCAGGAAAGCAGCCCCAGCTGGAAATGTGGAATCCTGGAAATGTGGGATCCTGGAATGTGTGAAATCCATAAAGGATTCAGAGAAATTGGGAATTCCCTTCCCAGGAAAGCAGCCCCAGCTGGAAATCTGGGATCCTGGAATGTGTGGAATTCTGGAATGTTGTGTGAAATCCAGATTTGGCTTCAGAGAAATTAGGAATTCTTTCCCAGGACAGCAGCTCCAGCAGGAAATGTGGGATCCTGGAACATTGTGTGAAGTCCATAAAGAATTCAGAGAAATTGGGAATTCCCTTCCCAGGAAAGCAGCCCCAGCTAGAAATGTGGGATCCTGGAATTTATGGACCCAAAAATCCAGGCTTGGCTTTTGAGAAATTGGGAATTCCCTTCCCAGGAAAGCAGCTTTACATGGAAAGCAAGCATCTGGAAATGCGGGATCCTGGAATGTTGTGTAAAATCCATAAAGGATTCAGAGAAATTGGGAATTCCCTTCCCAGGAAAGCAGCCCCAGGTGGAAATGTGGAATCCTGGAATGTTGTGTGAAATCCATGAAGGCTTTTCAGAATTTGGGAATCCTTTCCCAGGCCAGCAGCCCCAGGTGGAAATGTGGGATCCTGGAATGTTGTGTGAAATCCATGAAGGCCTTTCAGAATTTGGGAATTCCCTTCCCAGGAAAGCAGCCCCGGGTGGATCCCAGCTCTCCTTACCCCAGCCGGGCTCCGCGGCGCCGCCGGGCTCCGTACAGACCTCAGGGATCTCCCCAGGCCTGGATCCCCTGGAGCTGTTCTCTGGGAATTCTGTGGGAAAGGGAGCCCTGTTCTCTGGGAATTCTGTGGGAAAGGGATCCCTGTTTTCCAGGAATTCTGTGGGAAAAGGATCCAGGGATGCAGGGCTGCTGCACACAGCATCCTCAGTGGCTGTTCCAGCTCGGAGAGTGCTCTTCCCAAAACTGCTGCAGCTGGAAAAGAAATCACACAGAATTATTCACAGAATGTCTCTGGATTTGGGCTTTTCCTGGAAAAATGAAAGCCCCAGAGCTGCTCTGAGAACGTTGCTCCCAAAAAGGTTTCTTTCCCCCTAAAAAGAGATTTTTCCCCCAAAAAAGGACTTTTTTTTTCCCCCAAAAAAGAGATTTTTCCCTTAAAAATGTGACTTTTTTCCCCAAAAATAGATTTTTCCCTCACAAAAGGATTTTTACCTCCAAAAAGGGATTTTTTTACCCCCCAAAAAAGGATTTTTTACCCCCAAAAAGGGATTTTTCCCTCACAAAAGGATTTTTACCTCCAAAAAGGATTTTTTTTCCCAAAAAAAGGATTTTTTCCCCCAAAAAAAGACATTTTTCCCTTAAAAATGTGACTTTTTTCCCCAAAAATAGATTTTTCCCCTCACAAGAGGATTTTTTACCTCCAAAAAAGGATTTTTTCCCCCCAAAAAAAGGATTTTTTACCCTCAAAAAGGGATTTTTCCCTCACAAAAGGATTTTTTACCCCCAAAAAGGGATTTTTCCCTCACAAAAGGATTTTTTACCGCCAAAAAGGGATTTTTCCCTCACAAAGGGATTTTTTACCCCCAAAAAGAGATTTTTCCCTCACAAAAAGATTTTTCCCCCAAAAAGAGATTTTTCCCTCACAAAAGGATTTTTACCCCCAAAAAGGGATTTTTTCCCCCCCAAAAAAGAATTTTTGCCCCCAGAAAAGGATTCCTACTTGGTCCAAGGCTGGCAGTTCTCGTTCCTTCCTCTGGAGAAAGTCCCTTTAGGACACTGGGAGCACTCTGAGAAAAATGGGATCAAAAGGGAAGATTGCACGGAATTCCAGCGGCCACACCCCAGCTCAGCCCTTCCCAGGGGAATTCCAAATCCCAACTCACTGCTCCCAAAAGGAATTCCAAATCCCAAGAGAATTCCAATCCCAACTGCCTCTTTCCCAAGGAATCCCAATCCCAGCTGACCCTTTCCCAGGGAATTCCAATCCCAGCTGACCCTTTCCCACAGGAATTCCAATCCTGACTCCTCCCAAGGAATTCCAAATCCACTTCCCAAGGCAATTCCAGTCCCAACTCTTCCCAAAGCAATTCCAATCCCAGCTGACCCTTTCCCACAGGAATTCCAATCCCAACTCTTCCCAAGGAATTCCAAATCCACTTCCCAAGGCAATTCCAGTCCCAACTCTTCCCAAAGCAATTCCAATCCCAGCTGACCCTTTCCCACAGGAATTCCAATCCCAACTCTTCCCAAGGAATTCCAAATCCACTTCCCAAGGCAATTCCAGTCCCAACTCCTCCCAAAGCAATTCCAATCCCAGCTGCCCCTTTCCCACAGGAATTCCAATCCCAATTCTTCCCAAGGAATCCCAATCCCAGCTGCCCCTTTCCCAGGGAATTCCGATCCCAGCTGCCCCTTTCCCAAGGAATTCCAATCCCAACTCACCATGGGCATTCCCTGTGAGAGTTTCTGCTGGCTGGAACCCAGCCTGGCACACACAGACCCTGTCCGAGGTTTTCTCACACGGCTTCACCTCCACACTGCCCTTCCCTGGGCAGGAAATCACTCATTAATTAACAGCAATTCATTAATGAACAGCCACAATTCATTCATTAACAGCAATTCATTCATTAACAGCACAAATTAACTCCTTGGGGGATTTTTTTTTCCTATGTAGAAGCTGCAGAATTCAGCAATTTAATGATTCGTAATTAAACAATTTAACAAGAGATTTTTTCTCCCCAAAATTCCCTCAAAAAGGGATTTTTCCCCCCAAAAATGGGGTTTTTTTCCCCTCAAAAATGCCCCCTAAAAAAGGTTCTTTTCCTCAAAATGGGATTTTTTTCCCTCAAAAATGCCCCCAAAGAGATTTTTTCCCTCAAAAATACCCCTAAAGGAATTTTTCCTCAAAAAAAATGGGGTTTTTTCCCTAAAAAATGCCCCAAAAGGGACTTTTCCCCAAGAAATAGGATTTTTCTTCCTGAAAAATGCCCTCCAAAAACGATTTTTTTTCCCAAAATGGGATTTGTTCCCAGAAATGCCCCCAGAAAAGGGATTTTTTTTCCCCCAAATGCTCCAAAAAGGGATTTCTCCCCCAAAATGGAGGGTTTTCCCTCAAAAATTACCCCAAAAAGGGATTCCCCCCCGCCCAACCTAGGATATTTTTTCCCTAAAAGTAGGATTTTTTTTTCTCCAAAAAAGGGATTTTTTTCCCCCAAAATGGGATGTTTTTCCCCCCAAAAGCAATTCTCCCCTACAAAAAGGGGATTTTTTCCCCCAAAATGACATCAAAAAGGGATTTTTTTCCCTTCAGAAATGGCCTTTTTCCCCCCCAAAACAAGGAATATTTTCCCCCAAAAAGTGACTTTTCCCCGAAATGCCCAAAAAATGTAATTTTTTTTCCCCAAAACCAGGATTTTTTCCCCCAAATGCCAGCACTCACGGGTCTGGCAGACGGTGCAGCTTTTGCAGAAGCCGTGGTGGTGCTGGGAGCTGAAATATCCATCCTGGCAGGGCAAGCACACGGTGTCAGCCCAGGCCGTGCAGCGGCTGCGCATCCTCTCCCCTAAAAACACCCAAAAATAGGGATTCAGTGGGGTCATGAGGGGAAAAACCCTAAATTTCATCCTTTGGGATCAAATGGTATGTCCTGTACAGGGAGCACACAGTGTCAGCCCAGGCTGTGCAGCAACTGAGTATCCTCTCCCCTAAAAACACCCAAAAATAGGGATTCAGTGGGGTCATGAGGGGAAAAATCCTAAATTTTGACCCTTTGGGATCAAATTGTCTGGAGTTGTGAGAGGAAAAATCCTAAATTTCATCCTTTGGGATCGGCGTGTCCTGGCATGGTCAGCACACAGTGTTGGCCCAGGCTGTGCAGTGACTGCCCATCCTGTCCCCTGAAAACACCCCAAAAATTGGGTTTCAGTGGGATCCTGTGGGGAAAAATCCTAAATTTCATCCTTTGGGATCAAATTGTCTGGGTTTGTGAGGGGAAAAATCCTAAATTTCATCCTTTGGGATCAAATGGTATGTCCTGCACAGGGAGCACACAGTGTCAGCCCAGGCCGTGCAGCGGCTGCGCATCCTCTCCCCTAAAAACACCCCCAAAATAGGGATTCAGTGGGGTCATGAGGGGAAAAATCCTAAATTTCATCCTTTGAGATCAAATCAGGTTTGTCTGGGATTATGAGGGGAAAAATCCTAATTTTTATCTTTTGGGATCGGCGTGTCCTGGCAGGGCGAGCACACAATGTCAGCCCAGGCTGTGCAGCAGCTGCACATCCTCTCCCCTAAAAACACCCCAAAAATCGGGATTCAGTGGGATCCTGAGGGGAAAAATTATAAATTTCATCCTTTGGGATCAAATTGTCTGGGTTTGTGAGGGGAAAAATCCTAAATTTCATCCTTTGGGATCAAATGGTATGTCCTGCACAGGGAGCACACAGGTCACAGCCCAGGCCGTGCAGCGGCTGCACATCCTCTCCCCTAAAAACACCCCAAAAATAGGGATTCAGTGGGGTCATGAGGGGAAAAATCCTAAATTTCATCCTTTGGGAACAAATAAGGATTGTCTGCGTTCATGAGGGGAAAAATCCTAATTTTTATGCTTAGGGATCAGCGTGTCCTGGCAAGGGGAAGAAATGGTGTCAGCCCAGGCCGTGCAGCGACTGCGTATCCTCTCCCCTAAAAACACCCCAAAAATCGGGATTCAGTGGGATCCTGAGGGGAAAAATTATAAATTTCATCCTTTGGGATCAAATTGTCTGGGTTTGTGAGGGGAAAAATCCTAAATTTCATCCTTTGGGATCAAATGGTATGTCCTGCACAGGGAGCACACAGGTCACAGCCCAGGCCGTGCAGCGGCTGCACATCCTCTCCCCTAAAAACACCCCAAAAATAGGGATTCAGTGGGGTCATGAGGGGAAAAATCCTAAATTTCATCCTTTGGGAACAAATAAGGATTGTCTGCGTTCATGAGGGGAAAAATCCTAATTTTTATGCTTAGGGATCAGCGTGTCCTGGCAAGGGGAAGAAATGGTGTCAGCCCAGGCCGTGCAGCGACTGCGTATCCTCTCCCCTAAAAACACCCCAAAAATAGGGATTCAGTGCGATCCTGAGGGGAAAAATCCTGAATTTCATCCTTTGGGATCAAATTGTCTGGGTTTGTGAGGGGAAAAATCCTAAATTTCATCCTTTGGGATCAAATGGTATGTCCTGCACAGGGAGCACACAGGTCACAGCCCAGGCTGTGCAGCAGCTGCATATCCTCTCCCCTAAAAACACCCCCAAAATAGGGATTCAGTGGGGTCATGAGGGGAAAAATCCTAAATTTCATCCTTTGGGATCAAATAAGGATTGTCTCCGTTCATGAGGGGAAAAATCCTAAATTTTATCCTTTGGGATCAGCGTGTCCTGGCACGGCCAGCACACGGTGTCAGCCCAGGCCGTGGAGTGGCTGCGCATCCTCTCCCCTAAAAACACCTCAAAAATCGGGATTCAGAGGGATCCTGAGGAGAAAAATCCTAAATTTCATCCTTTGGGATCAAATAAGGATTGTCTGTGCTCGTGAGGGGAAAAATCCTAATTTTTACCTTTTGGGATCAGCGTGCCCTGGCACAGGGAGCAATTTGTGTCGGCCCAGGCTGTGCAGCAGCTGCGCATCCTCTCCCCTAAAAACACCCCAAAATCGGGATTCAGTGGCATCCTGAGGGGAAAAATCCTAATTTTCATCCTTTGGGATCAAATAAGGATTGTCTGCGTTCATGAGGGGAAAAATCCTAATTTTTATGCTTAGGGATCAGCGTGTCCTGGCAAGGGGAAGAAATGGTGTCGGCCCACGCCGTGCAGCGACTGCACATCTTCTGCCCTAAAAACACCCCAAAAATCGGGATTCAGTGGGATCCTGAGGGGAAAAATCCTGAATTTCATCCTTTGGGATCAAATTGTCTGAGTTTGTGAGGGGAAAAATCCTAAATTTCATCCTTTGGGATCAAATGGTATGTCCTGCACAGGGAGCACACAGGTCACAGCCCAGGCCGTGCAGCGGCTGCACATCCTCTCCCCTAAAAACACCCCAAAAATAGGGATTCAGTGGGGTCATGAGGGGAAAAATCCTAAATTTCATCCTTTGAGATCATATAAGGATTGTCTGCGTTCATGAGGGGAAAAATCCTAATTTTTATGCTTAGGGATCAGTGTGTCCTGGCAATAGGAGGAAATGGTGACGGCCCAGGCCGTGCAGGGGCTGCGCATCCTTTCCCCTAAAAACACCCCAAAATAGGGATTCAGTGGGATCCTGAGGGGAAAAATCCTGAATTTCATCCTTTGGGATCAAATTGTCTGGGTTTGTGAGGGGAAAAATCCTAAATTTCATCCTTTGGGATCAAATGGTATGTCCTGCACAGGGAGCACACAGGTCACAGCCCAGGCCGTGCAGCGACTGCGCATCCTCTCCCCTAAAAACACCCCAAAATCAGGATTCAGTGGGGTCATGAGGGGAAAAATCCTAAATTTCATCCTTTGAGATCAAATCAGGTTTGTCTGGGATTGTCTGCGTTCATGAGGAGAAAAATCCTAATTTTTATCTTTTGGGATCCGTGTGTCCTGGCAGGGTGAGCACACAATGTCGGCCCAGGCTGTGCAGCAGCTGCGCATCCTCTCCCCTAAAAACACCCCAAAAATCGGGATTCAGTGGGATCCTGAGGGGAAAAATCCTGAATTTCATCCTTTGGGATCAAATTGTCTGGGTTTGTGAGGGGAAAAATCCTAAATTTCATCCTTTGGGATCAAATGGTATGTCCTGCACAGGGAGCACACAGGTCACAGCCCAGGCCGTGCAGCGGCTGCACATCCTCTCCCCTAAAAACACCCCCAAAATAGGGATTCAGTGGGGTCATGAGGGGAAAAATCCTAAATTTCATCCTTTGAGATCATATAAGGATTGTCTGCGTTCATGAGGGGAAAAATCCTAATTTTTATGCTTAGGGATCAGTGTGTCCTGGCAATAGGAGGAAATGGTGACGGCCCAGGCCGTGCAGGGGCTGCGCATCCTTTCCCCTAAAAACACCCCAAAATAGGGATTCAGTGGGATCCTGAGGGGAAAAATCCTAAATTTCATCCTTTGGGAATAAATTGGGATTGGCTGGGGTTATGAGGGGAAAAATCCTAATTTTTATCCTTTGGGATCAGCGTGTCCTGGCAAGGGGAAGAAATGGTGTCAGCTGAGGCCGTGCAGTGACTGCGCATCCTTTCCCCTAAAAACACCCCAAAAATTTGGAATTCAGTGGGATCACGTGGAGAAAAATGTTAATTTTTATCCTTTAGGATCAAATCGGTATTGGATTGGATTGTGAGGGGAAAAATCCTAATTTTTATCCTTTGCGATCAGTCTGTCTTGGCATGGGGAGCGACTGCACATCCTCTCCCTTTTTCTAAAAACACCCCAAAAATTGGGATTCAGTGGGATCCTGAGGGGAAAAATCCTAAATTTCATCCTTTGGGATCAAACATCGCCCAGAATTCGACAATTCCTGGTTTTTATTTAGGAGAAAAATCCCTGGACGTTTCGGCCAGGTGAAAAACCAACATGAAACAGAGCAGCTGAAAAGGGCTAAAAAATGGAGAAAATGCCCCAAAGTTTTGTCCCAGTGGATCCCAAATATCCTTTCCCAAGCTTTCAGTTCTGACATTCCAGTGTCAGGGAAAAGGGTTTAGGAAATTCTCCTGACTGAGGCATTTAGGAAGCAAAAACACATCAAAAAAAGTTTAAAACCACTCTCAAAAAGAAAGATTTTTCCATTTTTTCTGGTCTAAAAGTGATTTTTATCAGTCTAAAAAGTAGGCATTACACTAAAAAATAGGTATGGCACTAAAAATAGGGATTACACTAAGAAAAAAATCAGATATTACACTTTAAAGTGGGTATTATGCTAAGAAAAAAATAGATGTACTAAAAATAGATACTACACTAGATACTGTACTAAAAGTAGATATTCACTAAAATAGGTATTACACTAAAAGTAGATATTACACTAAGAAGTTGGATATTCCACTAAAAATAGATGTTACACTTTAAAAATAATAAAATTTTTAAAAATTTATTTCTATTAATAAAAAATATATATATTACATTTAAAAACAGATATTTAAGTATTAAAAAAATTAGATATTCCACTAAAAAATAGGTATGACACTAACAAAAAGCCAGGTTTTACTAAAAAAATATAGACACTACACAAAAAATTAGGCATTACATTAAAAACCAGATATTTCACTAAGAAAAAATTCGATATTCCATTAAAAATAGGTATTTGGCTAAAAAAATTAGATGTTCCACTAAGAAAAAATTCAATATTCCACTGAAAAAATAGGTATTTCATCAAAAACCAGATATTCCACTAAGAAAAAATTAGAAATTCCACTAAGAAATAAGTATTTCACCAGGAAATAGAAATTCCACTAAGAAAAATTAGAAATTCCACTAAGAAATAAGTATTTCACTAGGAAATAGATATTCCACTATGAAAAAATTAGAAATTCCACAAAGAAATAAGTATTTCACTAGGAAATAGAAATTCCACTAAGAAAAATTAGAAATTCCACTAAGAAATAAGTATTTCACTAGGAAATAGATATTCCACTAAGAAAAAATTAGAAATTCTATTAATAAATAAGTATTTCACCAGGAAATAGATATTCCACTAAGAAAAAATTAGAAATTCCTTTAAAAATAGCTATTCCACTAAGAAAGAATTAGAAATTCTTCTAAAAATAGCTATTCCGCTGAGAAAAAATTAGAAATTCCCTAAAAAATAGCTATTCCACTAAGAAAGCATTAGAAATTCTACTAAAAATAGGTATTCCGCTAAGAAAAAATTAGAAATCCCACTTTAAAAAAATTTGTATTTCACTAAAAAATAGATATTCCACTAAGAAAAAGTTAGAAATTACACTAAAAAATAGATATTTCACTAAAAAAAGTAAATATTCCACTAAGGAAGAGCTCGCGATTCCCGTCCAGCCCGGCTGTCCCAGCCCCTGCTCCCGCACTCACCGGGGGCGCAGTCGCTGCAGCATTTCTGATTGAACAGGTACTGGTTCTCCCGACATTCCAACCCCATGGAAACGGGAATGGCCACGGCCAGGAGCAGGCAGAGAGCGGCCAAATCCCAGGGAATCCTTGGAAGAAGCGCCATTCCCGCCGCTCGTTCCCCTCAGGGCGCCGTGAGGGCCCCGCGCGGGCCCAGCTCCGGGCGGGGACATTTGAGGGAAATTCCCGCTCTCTCCACGCCCCTTCCCGCTCCCGCTTTGGGGTTTTTTGGGCAGGAAGAGGAAATGCTGAGCTTGAGAAGGGTTTAAGAGGTAAAAAGAGACCTCAAGGGAGAGGAATCCCGATGGGAATGGCTGGAAAAGTTAATTTTTTTTTTTGATTGGATGGAGCGAGGAGCGCTGAGGGACTGCCCTGGCTGAGGAGGGGAAATAGCGGGAATTAGGGAATTTTATTTTCCAGACTGGTGGAGCTGGAGACAGGAGCTCAATTTTAGGTGATGAAGTTCTAGGAGAGCTCCCTGAATCCACTAAATAGTGGGAATTAAGGAATTTCATTTTCCAGCCTGCTGGAGTTGGAGCCAGGAGCTCAATTTTAGGTGATGAAGTCCTAGGAGAGCTCCCCTGGCATCACTAAATCCACAAAATAGTGGAAATAAGGAATTTCATTTTCCAGCCTGATAGAATTGGATCCAGGATCTCAATTTTAGGTATTCCAGCTCTCTGGAATTCCAGTTTTACCTTTGCTGACTTCAGAAAATTGTGGGAATTAGGGAATTTCATATTCCAGCCTATGAGAATTGGATCCAGGATCTCAATTTTAGGTGTTTCAGCTCCCTGGAATTCCAGTTTTACCTTCGCTGACTTCAGAAAATTGTGGGAATTAGGGAATTTCATATTCCAACCTATTGGAATTAGATCCAGGGTCTCAATTTTAGGTATTCCAGCTCTCTGGAATTCCAGTTTTACCTTCACTGACTCCAGAAAATTGTGGGAATTAGGGATTCCATGCTCATGTTGTCCCAAAATTAATTTAGGATGGAGTTGGTAAGATCTCCTCAGAGATAAATTACAATTATCAGCTGGTTTTACTGGAATTTCTGTGTTTAAACTCATTTTATAGGAGATTATCCATGGAATTTATTCCTCTTCTTCCTGAGGAATTTTATTCCCCCCCCATCCCCGACAAACTTTAAAAGCAGCAGAATTTCCAAAGCGTGGAAAGAAATATTTAATGGAAAACCAAAATAAAATATGGATATAAAACCTTTTATCCAAGGAATTTAATAAAAACATCGAATAAAGAGCAGGAAAAGGGAAAGAGGGACAGCAATTCCTTATATTTACATTATATTAAGAATAAATTTAATCAAATAGAACATCTCAGATTTTCAGGAATTCTTTCCCCAAGAGGGTTTTTTCCCAGGAAAGATGAAAGCAGAGGAAAAATCCATTTTATTTGGGCCAGAGCTGCTTTCAGAGCTCACCCAAAGCCTGGAATTCCCCCCAAATCACCATCAGCAGCTCATGAACAGCATCAATTAGCACAGAGCTCATTAATTTTAGCAGTGAATTTTAATTAAGCAGCCATCAAACTCCATGGGAATTCCCACTGCTCTGCCCAACAGCTGAAATTCCCAAAAAAACTTCCAAATAATTTGATTTTTGACCAAAACCTGATTTTTTTTAAAACCATAATCTCTCATTCCCAGTGCAGGTGTCAACAAATATGACATTTTATATTAATTTAATTTTCACTAATGTTACTTTAATTAATTTTATCTTCATTTCATTTTAATTAATTTAATTCCAGAGAGTTTTTTCTGTAACATTTCAAATAAATTCTTCCCCACAGCCCCTCTGAAAAGAGGTGAAAAATTCCATTTAATTCCCAATAAACTCTTCAGGGAGTTGAGAAAAACACTGGGATTGAGCGTGGATATTCCCAGGAGGTCAAACATTGCTTGGAACCACCAAAATTCCCTAAATCCAACTTTTCTTTGGGATTCCCTGGATCAGCAGCTGTGAGGGCAATTCCCAGGATGACAAACATTCCTTGGAATAACCGTTCCCTTCCCAAAAATCCGAATTTTATCTGGGAATCCCTGGATCAGCAGTTGTGAGGGCAAATCCCAGGAAATCAAACTTTCCTTGGAACCACTGTTCCCTTCCCAAAATCCAACTTTTCTTTGGGATTCCCTGGATCAGCAGCTGTGAGGGCAAATCCCAGGAAATCAAACATTCCTTAGAACCACCAAAATTCCCAAAATCCATCTTTTCTTTGGGATTCCCTGGATCAGCAGCTGTGAGGGCAATTCCCAGGAAATCAAACATTCCTTAGAACCACCAAAATTCCCAAAATCCATCTTTTCTTTAGGATTCCCTGGACCAGCAGCTGAGGGAACCACAGAAATATTTCAGGCTCCACCCCAACCAGCCCAACCACCACCCCAGCTGCGTTCAACCCCACAAACCAGACAGGAAAACTGCCGGAAATCCAAGAATTCCCAACAATTCCTCCTGGCAGGAAAACCACTCCATGGAGCCGCAGATCCCAGGGATGGATGGACGGAAAAAATCAGGAATCTGGGACAACCCCAAGCGAGGCGCGACGACAAAGAATTCCCGCGGCTTGGCTGAGTCCTTGCGGATTTTTTGGGGGAAAAAAAAGTCTTGGAAAAAAAGGGAGAAGGAGGAATAAGCTCAGAATTCCTCGTGGACGTTGCGGGCGTAATCCATGAGTTTGCTGCCCGTGAAGTACTCGCTGTACTTGAGGATCTCCTCCAGCTCCAGCTGGTGGTTCTGGTTCTCGTCGGCCACGGCGATCATCTGCCGCGCCTCGTTCAGCGCGTTGTGCTCGTTCATGGGATCCATGTACTCCTGGGGGAAAAAAATAATAAAAAATAAATCATTTTCATTTTAAAAAATAATTAAAAAATAATCTGGCAGAGTAATTGGTGAGGCCTAATAAGAAAAAGGGAATTTTTAGTACAGCGGTCACAAATTTAACCAGTGCAGCACTCAAGTCATAATTAAAATTTCCTCTGTATACAAGGTAGAATCAAGACTCTCTTATTCCTTCTTTTTGCAAAATCCTGATGGGAAACAGATTCTGGAGTTTCAAATTCACACCAAATTCACACCAAATGGAATTATTCTAATTTTTTAATGAAATACTTGTAAAACCCTGAATTTTTTAGGTTTTCCAAGCTGGATTTGGAATGGATTTGGTTTGGAAAATGAGGGATTCACCTCCAGCTCCTCCATGGTGACGATGCCGTCGCGGTTGGCGTCGATGACCTCCTGGAATTCCTTCCTCCTGTCCCTCACCCAATCGTCATCGATGTCCTGGGCCTGCTGGTTCTCCACCGTGCCCACGGGCAGCGAGATGAACTCGGACAGTGTGAGCTTCTTATCCCCGTCCTGGTCTGGGAAACACAGAAATTCCACATGGAGTCACTGGATTCCTGGAAAAATGGGGGTTTCCTACTGAGCTGTGCAGGAAATTTAAATAGAGTTGTTTAATTCCCACAAAAAATTCATATAGAGTTGCTTAATTCCAGGAAAAATGGGGATTTCCTACTGAGCTCTGCAAGGAATTTAAATAGAGTTGTTTAATTCCCACAAAAAATGCAAATAGCGTTGCTTAATTCCTGGAAAAATGGGGATTTCTTCCTGATCTGTGCAAGGAATTTAAATAGAGTTGTTTAATTCCCATAAAAAATGGAATTTCCTCCTGATCTGCACAAGGAATTCAAATAGAGTTGTTTAATTCCCACAAAAAATTCAAATAGATTCCTTTAATTCCTGGAAAAATGGGAATTTCCTACTGAGCTCTGCAAGGAATTTAAATAGAGTTGTTTAATTCCCACAAAAAATGCAAATAGATTCCTTTAATTCCTGGAAAAATGGGAATTTCCTACTGAGCTCTGCAAGGAATTCAAATAGAGTTGTTTAATTCCCAAATTCCACATAAACCTGGGAATCCATGGATACAATTCCCAGTTTAAAATCCAAAAATTGAATTTCGCGATGAATAAAAAACCCCACAAAATTCCAATATTTATGCCAAAACCTTGCGTTTTTCACTTAGAAAACCAGATTATTCCATGCAAAACCCTCCCAAAATCCACATAAAAATGGGAATATATGGATACAATTCCCAAAAATCCTGGCTTACCCAGGTCCCGGATGATCTCCTGCACCATGCAGTGCAGCACACACACAAAAACACAAATCCATGGACACAATTCCCAAAAATCCTGGCTCACCCAGATCCCGGATGATCTCCTGCACCATGAAGTGCAGCACACACATAAAAACACAAATCCATGGATACAATTCCCAAAAATCCCAGCTCACCCAGGTCCCGGATGATCTCCTGCACCATGAAGTGCAGCACCCACATAAAAACACAAATCCATGGATACAATTCCCAGGAAATTCCCAAAAATCCTGACTTACCCAGATCCCGGATGATCTCCTGCACCATGAAGTGCAGCAGCCATGGCTGTGCTCGGGGTGCAGGAAGGACAGGAACTCCGCCAGGCTATTCCATGCAAACCCCTCCCAAAACCCACATAAAAATGGGAATATATGGATACAATTCCCAGGAAATTCCCAAAAATCCCAGCTCACTGAGGTCCCAGATGATCTCCTGCACCATGCAGTGCAGCAGCCATGGCTGTGCTCGGGGTGCAGGAAGGACAGGAACTCCAGCAGCCGATTCCCTCCCAAAACCCACATAAAATGGGAATATATGGATACAATTCCCAGGAAATTCCCAAAAAATCCCTGGATTACCCAGATCCCGGATGATCTCCTGCACCATGAAGTGCAGCAGCCGTGGCTGTGCTCGGGGTGCAGGAAGGACAGGAACTCCGCCAGGCTATTCCCTCCCAATATCCACATAAAACACAAATCCATGGATACAATCCCCAAAAAATCCCTGGATTACCTAGGTCCCGGATGATCTCCTGCACCATGCAGTGCAGCAGCCGTGGCTGTGCTCGGGGTGCAGGAAGGACAGGAACTCCAGCAGCCGATTCCCTCCCAATATCCACATAAAACACAAATCCATGGATACAATTCCCAAAAAATCCCTGGATTACCCAGATCCCGGATGATCTCCTGCACCATGAAGTGCAGCACACACATAAAAACACAAATCCATGGATACAATTCCCAAAAATCTTGGCTCACCGAGGTCCTGGATGATCTCCTGCACCATGAAGTGCAGCACCCACATAAAAACACAAATCCATGGATACAATTCCCAGGAAATTCCCAAAACTCCTGACTTACCCAGGTCCTGGATGATCTCCTGCACCATGAAGTGCAGCAGCCACGGTGGTGCTCGGGGTGCAGGAAGGACAGGAACTCCAGAAACCGATTCCCTCCCAAAACCCACATAAAAATGGGAATGTATGGATACAATTCCCAAATCCCCTGACTCACCCAGGTCCCGGATGATCTCCTGCACCATGAAGTGCAGCACCCACATAAAAACACAACTTCATGGATACAATTCCCAAAAAATTCCCAAAAAATCCCTGGATTACCTAGATCCCGGATGATCTCCTGCACCATGAAGTGCAGCACACACATAAAAACCCAAATCCATGGATACAATTCCCAAAAATCCTGACTTACCCAGATCCCGGATGATCTCCTGCACCATGCAGTGCAGCAGCCATGGCTGTGCTCGGGGTGCAGGAAGGACAGGAACTCCGCCAGGCTATTCCATGCAAACCCCTCCCAAAACCCACATAAAAATGGGAATATATGGATACAATTCCCAGGAAATTCCCAAAAAATCCCAGCTCACTGAGGTCCCAGATGATCTCCTGCACCATGCAGTGCAGCAGCCATGGCTGTGCTCGGGGTGCAGGAAGGACAGGAACTCCAGCAGCCGATTCCCTCCCAAAACCCACATAAAAATGGGAATATATGGATACAATTCCCAGGAAATTCCCAAAAAATCCCTGGATTACCCAGATCCCGGATGATCTCCTGCACCATGCAGTGCAGCAGCCATGGCTGTGCTCGGGGTGCAGGAAGGACAGGAACTCCAGCAGGCGATTCCCTCCCAAAACCCACATAAAAATGGGAATATATGGATACAATTCCCAAAACTCCCTGGATTACCCAGATCCCGGATGATCTCCTGCACCATGCAGTGCAGCAGCCGTGGCTGTGCTCGGGGTGCAGGAAGGACAGGAACTCCAGCAGCCGATTCCCTCCCAATATCCACATAAAACACAAATCCATGGATACAATTCCCAAAAAATCCCTGGATTACCCAGATCCCGGATGATCTCCTGCACCATGAAGTGCAGCAGCCGTGGCTGTGCTCGGGGTGCAGGAAGGACAGGAACTCTGCCAGGCTATTCCATGCAAACCCACATAACAACACAAATCCATGGATACAATTCCCAAAAATCCTGACTTACCCAGATCCCGGATGATCTCCTGCACCATGCAGTGCAGCAGCCATGGCTGTGCTCGGGGTGCAGGAAGGACAGGAACTCCGCCAGGCTATTCCATGCAAACCCCTCCCAAAACCCACATAAAAATGGGAATATATGGATACAATTCCCAGGAAATTCCCAAAAAATCCCTGGATTACCTAGATCCCGGATGATCTCCTGCACCATGAAGTGCAGCAGCCGTGGCTGTGCTCGGGGTGCAGGAAGGACAGGAACTCCAGAAGCCGATTCCCTCCCAAACCCCACATAAAAATGGGAATATATGGATACAATTCCCAAAAAATCCCTGGATTACCCAGATCCCGGATGATCTCCTGCACCATGAAGTGCAGCATGCCGCGGCTGTGCTCGGGGTGCAGGAAGGACAGGAACTCCTGCTCACTCAGCAGCAGGTCTGCAGGGGGGTTGTCAGCCTGGTACCAGCGATCCTTCAGGTTATCCAGAACTTCCTGCGCTGCAACGGCACCGACCCCGCGCGCTGGGATCAGCGGGCACGGCCAAGCCCGAGGGGAGCTGCCCCAGGCCCTCTGGGGAGATGTCCCAGGCCCTTTTTAGGGTTTGTCCCAGTCCATATTTAGGATTTGTCCCAGGCCCTTTTTAGGGTTTGTCCCAGTCCATATTTAGGATTTGTCCCAGTCCATATTTAGGATTTGTCCCAATCCATATTTAGGATTTGTCCCAGTCCATATTTAGGGTTTGTCCCAGTCCATATTTAGGGTTTGTCCCAGTCCATCTTTAGGATTTGTCCCAATCCATATTTAGGGTTTGTCCCAGTCCATATTTAGGATTTGTCCCAGTCCATATTTAGGGTTTGTCCCAGTCCATATTTAGGATTTCTCCCAGTCCATATTTAGGATTTGTCCCAGTCCATATTTAGGGTTTGTCCCAGTCCATCTTTAGGATTTGTCCCAATCCATATTTAGGGTTTGTCCCAATCCATATTTAGGATTTGTCCCAATCCATATTTAGGATTTGTCCCAATCCATATTTAGGATTTATCCCAGTCCATATTTAGGACTTGTCCCAGTCCATATTTAGGATTTGTCCCAGTCCCTTTTTAGGATTTGTCCCAGTCCATATTTAGGATTTGTCCCAATCCATATTTAGGATTTGTCCCAATCCATATTTAGGATTTCCCCCAGTCCATATTTAGGATTTGTCCCAGTCCATATTTAGGATTTGTCCCAGTCCATATTTAGGATTTATCCCAGTCCATATTTAGGATTTATCCCAATCCATATTTAGGATTTATCCCAGTCCATATTTAGGATTTATCCCAGTCCATATTTAGGGTTTGTCCCAGTCCATATTTAGGATTTCTCCCAGTCCATATTTAGGATTTGTCCCAGTCCATATTTAGGGTTTGTCCCAGTCCATCTTTAGGATTTGTCCCAATCCATATTTAGGATTTGTCCCAGTCCATATTTAGGATTTGGCACAATCCATATTTAGGATTTGTCCCAGTCCCTTTTTAGGATTTGTCCCAATCCATATTTAGGATTTGTCCCAGTCCATATTTAGGATTTGGCACAATCCATATTTAGGATTTGTCCCAGTCCCTTTTTAGGATTTGTCCCAGTCCATATTTAGGATTTGTCCCAATCCATATTTAGGATTTATCCCAATCCATATTTAGGATTTGTCCCAGTCCATATTTAGGATTTGTCCCAATCCATATTTAGGATTTATCCCAATCCATATTTAGGATTTGTCCCAGTCCCTTTTTAGGATTTATCCCAATCCATATTTAGGATTTATCCCAATCCATATTTAGGATTTGTCCCAGTCCCTTTTTAGGATTTATCCCAATCCATATTTAGGATTTGGCACAATCCATATTTAGGATTTTTCCCAATCCATATTTAGAATTTGTCCCAATCCATATTTAGGATTTCTCCCAATCCATATTTAGGATTTCTCCCAATCCATATTTAGGATTTATCCCAATCCATATTTAGGATTTGTCCCAGTCCCTTTTTAGGATTTGTCCCAATCCATATTTAGGATTTGTCCCAATCCATATTTAGGATTTGTCCCAATCCATATTTAGGATTTGTCCCAGTCCATATTTAGGATTTGTCCCAGTCCATATTTAGGATTTGTCCCAGTCCATATTTAGGATTTGTCCCAGTCCATATTTAGGATTTGTCCCAGTCCATATTTAGGATTTATCCCAATCCATATTTAGGATTTATCCCAATCCATATTTAGGATTTATCCCAATCCATATTTAGGATTTGTCCCAGTCCATATTTAGGATTTGTCCCAATCCATATTTAGGATTTATCCCAGTCCATATTTAGGATTTGTCCCAATCCATATTTAGGATTTGTCCCAATCCATATTTAGGATTTATCCCAGTCCATATTTAGGATTTGTCCCAATCCATATTTAGGATTTATCCCAGTCCATATTTAGGATTTATCCCAATCCATATTTAGGATTTGTCCCAATCCATATTTAGGATTTATCCCAATCCATATTTAGGATTTGTCCCAGTCCATATTTAGGATTTGTCCCAGTCCATATTTAGGATTTGTCCCAATCCATATTTAGGATTTATCCCAATCCATATTTAGGATTTATCCCAATCCATATTTAGGATTTGTCCCAGTCCCTTTTTAGGATTTGTCCCAATCCATATTTAGGATTTGTCCCAGTCCATATTTAGGATTTGTCCCAGTCCATATTTAGGATTTGTCCCAGTCCCTTTTTAGGATTTGTCCCAATCCATATTTAGGATTTGTCCCAGTCCCTTTTTAGGATTTGTCCCAATCCATATTTAGGATTTGTCCCAGTCCATATTTAGGATTTGTCCCAGTCCATATTTAGGATTTGTCCCAGTCCATATTTAGGATTTATCCCAATCCATATTTAGGATTTGTCCCAATCCATATTTAGGATTTATCCCAGTCCATATTTAGGATTTGTCCCAGTCCATATTTAGGATTTGTCCCAATCCACATTTAGGATTTGTCCCAGTCCATATTTAGGATTTGTCCCAATCCATATTTAGGATTTGTCCCAGTCCATATTTAGGATTTGTCCCAGTCCATATTTAGGATTTGTCCCAATCCACATTTAGGATTTGTCCCAGTCCATATTTAGGATTTGTCCCAATCCATATTTAGGATTTGTCCCAGTCCATATTTAGGATTTGTCCCAGTCCATATTTAGGATTTATCCCAATCCATATTTAGGATTTGTCCCAATCCATATTTATGATTTATCCCAATCCATATTTAGGATTTGGCACAATCCATATTTAGGATTTGTCCCAGTCCATTTTTAAGGTTTGACCCAATCCCTTCTTAAGATTTGTCCCAATCCATTTTTAGGGTTTGTCCCAATCCCTTTTAAGGTTTGTCCCAATCCCTTTTGAGATTTGTCCCAATCCATTTTTAGGATTTATCCCAATCCCTTTTCAACGTTTGTACCAATCCCTTTTTAAGGTTTGTCCCAATTCCCTTTTAAGGTTTCTCCCAATCCCTTTTTAACATTTGTCCCAATCCATTTTTATGACTTGTCCCAGTCCATTTTTAAGACTTTGTCCCAATCCATTTTTATGACTTGTCCCAATCCATTTTTAAGGTTTGTCCCGAACCCTCTTTAAAATTTGTCCCAAACCCTTATTAAGATTTGTCCCAATTCATTTTTAAGTTTTGTCCCAATTCCTTCTAAGGTTTGTCCCAAACTCTTTTTAAGATTTGTCCCAATCCCATTTTAACATTTGTCCCAATCCATTTTTAAGACTTTGTCCCAATCTCTTCCTAAGATTTGTCCCAGTCCATTTTAGGATTTGTCACCATCCCTTTTTAAGGTTTGTCCCAATCCGTTTTTTAGGATTTGTCCCGAATCCCTTTTTAGGGTTTGTCCCAATCCATTTTTAGGATTTATCCCAATCCCTTTTCAATGTTTGTACCAATCCCTTTTTAAGGTTTGTCCCAATCCCTTTTTAACATTTGTCCCAATCCCTTTTTAGGATTTGGGACAATCCATTTTTAAGGTTTGTCCCAATCTCTTTTTAAGGTCTCAATCCCTTTTTAATGTTTGTCCCATTCTCTTTTTAAGATCTGTCCCAATCCCTTTTTAAGGCTTGTCCCAGTCCCTTTTTAGGGTTTGTCTCAATCCCTTTTTAGGGTTTGTCCCAATCCCTTTTTAGGATTTGACCCAAATCCCTTTTTAGGATTTGTCCCAATCCCGTTTTAGGGTTTGCCCCAATCCCTTCCTGAGATTTGTCCAAATTCCTTTTTAAGATTTGTCCCAATTCCTTTTTTAGGATTTGTCCCAATTCATTTATAAGATTTGCCCCAATCTCTTTTTTAGGATTTGTCCTAATCCCTTCTTAAGGTTTGTCCCAATCCATTTTTAAGACTTCGATTATCACAAATCCATTTTTAGGATTTAATTTGTCCCAATCCCTTTATTTCAAGCTCTCAGTTGTTTAATCAATGATTTTTTTAAGCCTAAACCCTGCAGATATTTATTTCTCACAATATCCCATATTTTTGCTGCAAGAAAAGTCGAATTAGGGGTCCAAGAACAGAAAAATCAGCACCAAAATCCCATGGAAATCCTTAATTCCACCCCACAATCCAATTATCAACATCCAGCAATTAATTAAAACCAAATTTTGGATTTTGAACTCCAAACCCTCAGGTGTTATTTATAAAAAAAACCAAAAATCACTTTTACAGTGCCTGGAGGAGGAGGAAAATCCCCTGAGGAAGTGGGGGCTGAATAATTTGATTTTTTAGGAGATTTTGGGTGCAGAATTGAGAATTATAAACATCCACCAATTAATTAAAATCAAATTTTGGCCAAATTTTTTGCACAGAGTGTTTTTTATTTATTAAAAACAACCAAAAATCACTTTTCCAGTGCTTGGAGAAGGAGGAAATAATATTAATGTTTATTTATTAATTAATAAATTATTACTAAACCTATTAATTAAAATCAAATTTTGGCCAAATTTTTTGCACAAAGAGTTTTTTATTTATTAAAAACAACCAAAAATCACTTTTACAGTGCCTGGAGGAGGAGGAAAAACCCCTGAGGAAGTGGAGGCTGAATAATTTGATTTTCCTGAGGAGGATTTGGGTGCAGAATTGAGAATTATCAACATCCACCAATTAATTAAAATCAAATTTTGGATTTTGAACTCCAAACCCTCAGGTGTTATTTATAAAAAACCCCCTGAGGAAGTGGGGGCTGAATAATTTGATTTTTTAGGAGATTTTGGGTGCAGAATTGAGAATTATAAATATCCACCAATTAATTAAAATCAAATTTTGGCCAAATTTTTTGCACAAAGTGTTTTTTATTTATTAAAAACAACCAAAAATCACTTTTACAGTGCCTGGAAGAGGAGGAAAAATCCCTGAGGAAGTGGGGGCTGAATAATTTGATTTTTTAGGAGATTTTGGGTGCAGAATTGAGAATTATCAACATCCACCAATTAATCAAAATCAAATTTTGGCCAAATTTTTTCCACAAAGTGTTTTTTATTTATTAAAAACAACCAAAAATCACTTTTACAGTGCCTGGAGGAGGAGAAAAAACCCCTGAGGAAGTGGAGGATGAATAATTTGATTTTTTAGGAGATTTTGGGTGCAGAATTGAGAATTATCAACATCCACCAATTAATTAAAACCAAATTTTGGCCCAGAATTCAAATTTCAAATTAATTAAAACCAAATTTGGGATTTTGAACTCTAAACCCTCAGGTGCTTTTTATATATAAAAAAACCAAAAATCACTTTTCCAGTGCTTGGAGGAGGAGGAAATAATATTAATTTTTATTTATTTATTAATAAATTATTAAACCTATTAATTATTAAACCTATTATTAAACCTATTAATTAAAATCAAATTTTGGCCAAATTTTTTGCACAGAGTGTTTTTTATTTATTAAAAAACCCAAAAATCACTTTTACAGTGCTTGGAGGAGGAGAAAATAATATTAATTTTTGTTTATTAATTACTAAATTATTATTAAACCTATTAATTAAAATCAAATTTTGGCCAAATTTTTTGCACAGAGTGTTTTTTATTTATTAAAAACAACCAAAAATCACTTTTACAGTGCCTGGAGGAGGAGAAAAAACCCCTGAGGAAGTGGAGGATGAATAATTTGATTTTTTAGGAGATTTTGGGTGCAGAATTGAGAATTATCAACATCCACCAATTAATTAAAACCAAATTTTGGCCCAGAATTCAAATTTTAAATTAATTAAAACCAAATTTTGGATTTTGAACTCCAAACCCTCAGGTGCTTTTTATATATAAAAAAACCCAAAAATCACTTTTCCAGTGCTTGGAGGAGGAGGAAATGATATTAATTTTTATTTATTTATTAATAAATTATTAAACCTATTAATTATTAAACCTATTATTAAACCTATTAATTAAAATCAAATTTTGGCCAAATTTTTTGCACAAAGAGTTTTTTATTTATTAAAAACAACCAAAAATCACTTTTACAGTGCCTGGAGGAGGAGAAAAAATCCCCTGAGGAAGTGGGGGCTGAATAATTTGATTTTTTAGGAGATTTTGGGTGCAGAATTGAGAATTATAAATATCCATCAATTAATTAAAATCAAATTTTGGCCCAGAATTCAAATTTCAAATTAATTAAAACCAAATTTTGGATTTTGAACTCCAAACCCTCAGGTGTTATTTATAAAAAAAAACAAAAATTACTTTTACAGTGCCTGGAGGAGGAGAAAATAATATTAATGTTTATTTATTTATTATTAAATTATTATTAAACCTATTAATTAAAATCAAATTTTGGATTTTGAACTCCAAACCCTCAGGTGTTATTTATAAAAATCCCCCTGAGGAAGTGGAGGCTGAATAATTTGATTTTTTAGGAGATTTTGGGCGCAGAATTGAGAATTATAAATATCCATCAATTAATTAAAATCAAATTTTGGCCAAATTTTTTGCACAGAGTGTTTTTTATTTATTAAAAACAACCAAAAATCACTTTTACAGTGCCTGGAGGAGGAGGAAAAACCCCTGAGGAAGTGGGGGCTGAATAATTTGATTTTTTAGGAGATTTTGGGTGCAGAATTGAGAATTATAAATATCCACCAATTAATTAAAACCAAATTTTGGATTTTGAACTCCAAACCCTCAGGTGATTTTTATAAAAACAACCAAAAATCACTTTTACAGTGCCTGGAGGAGGAGGAAAATCCCCTGAGGAAGTGGAGGATGAATAATTTGATTTTTTAGGAGATTTTGGCTGCTCAGGTGCAGCACTGAGGTGCTGACTCAGCAGCTTCCTCAGTCTCCCCCAGGTGATTTCCCTGCACTTTTATTTTATTTATTTTTTTTTAAAATAAATTTGCATTTGGGGTGGTTTTTTCATGGCTGGAAAATGTCAGCGAAGCGATTCTGAGATGACTCATCCTGCTGGGAAAGGGAAAAGCTCAGGGGGGATTTTACAGGAAATTTCTGTGGGTTTTGAAATGGGGAAAAAAAAGGAGATTTCTCTGAAAAATTGGCATTTTTGTGGCAGATTTGGCTTAGGATGAATGGAGGATTTGTGTCTTTTAATTTCAATTTTTGGGGGGATTTTAGAGGAAATTTTAATTTTTTTTGAAGGAGATTCCTGTTAAAAATTGCAATTTCCTTGGAATATTTGGGTAAGGATGAATGGAGAATTTCTGCATTTTGACTTCAATTTTTGGGGGGATTTTAGAGGAAATTTAAATTTTTTTTGAAGGAGATTCCTGTTAAAAATTGCAATTTCCTTGGGATATCTGGGTAAGGATGAATGGAGGATTTGTGTCTTTGGACTTAATTTTTGAGGGGGATTTTAGAATAAATTTAAATATTTCTTTAAGAGAAAAAAGTGGCAGATTCCTCTTAAAACTGTAATTTTCACAAATTTTAGATGGAAAAAAATTCAGAATTTTTGTTTTATTCTTTAACTCCTCCTCAAACATTTCCCTCCCATTTTCATTGAAAAAAAATTCATTTTTAATGAAAAAAAATTTGCAATTTCCATGGCAGATTCTGCTTAGGAAGAACAAAAGATTTTTGTCTTTTGACTTTTGGATTTACCAATAAATTTAAATTATTTTCAGAAGAAAAATAGGAAAATTCCTCTTAAAAATTCTCATTTTCACAGCAAATTTTCACTGGAAAAATTCAGATTTTTTCTTTAATTCTCAGGCAGCCCAACCCAAACATTTCCCTCCCATTTCCATTTTCACCTCCAGGTTTAATTAAAAATTTTAATTAAAAATTTCCATGGCAAATTCTGCTTAGAAAGAACAAAAGATTTTTGTCTTTTGACTCCTTGATTCAACAATAAATTTAAATTATTTTCAGAAGAAAAACAGGAAAATTCCTCTTAAAATTCTCATTTTCACAGCAAATTTTCACTGGAAAAATTCAGATTTTTTCTTTAATTCTCAGGCAGCCCAACCCAAACATTTCTTTTCTATTTCCATTTTCACCTCCAGGTTTAATTAAAAATTTTAATTAAAAATTTCCATGGCAAATTCTGCTTAGAAAGAATGAAAGATTTTTGTCTTTTGACTCCTTGATTTACCAATAAATTTAAATTATTTTCAGAGGGAAAACAAGAAAATTCCTCTTAAAAAATGTCATTTTCACAACAAATTGTAGCTGGAAAAATTCAGATTTTTTCTTTTATTCTCAGGCAGCCCAACCCAAACATTTCCCTCCCATTTTCATTGAAAAAAATTCATTTTTAATGAAAAAAAATTGCAATTTCTGTGGCAGATTCTGCTTAGGAAGAATGAAAGATTTTTGTCTTTTGACTCTTTGATTTACCAATAAATTTAAATTATTTTCAGAAGAAAAACAGGAAAATTCCTCTTAAAAATTCTCATTTTCACAGCAAATTTTCACTGAAAAAATTCAGATTTTTTCTTTAATTCTCAGGCAGCCCAACCCAAACATTTCTTTTCCATTTCCATTTTTAGGAACACAAATTTTGCACTTACTCTCCTCGTCGATTTTCAGTTCCTCGTTGTTTTTGATTTTTTCTGCCATTTCCTTCTCATCGAAACCTTTGCTGGCCAAGAATTTGATTTTATATTCATCCCATGACACGTGACCTGCAATGAAATTTTTGATTAAAGAAATAATCTAAAAATAACTAAAAAAAAATTAAAAATAACAACAAAAAAATTTAAAGTTTTCCTGATTAATTTTTGAGCTGTTTCAGCCATAAAAACAATGTGAAAAATCCAATTTATTTCATTTTTTTTACATTTTTACAAAACAAAATCGCCTGTAACGAATCTTTAGGATTCTGATTTAAATTTTCTGTTGGAATTGAATTAAAATTGGATTTTTGGAGGGGATAAAAGTGGATTTTTACCATCCCCATCAGGATCCACAGCTCGGAAATGAAGTTTGTTCTCCTCCACGGCCTCCTGGAAATGCTCGTCGGTTTTTTCCATGATCCAACGCTGCATCTCCTTGGCACTGATTTTTTTATCTTTATTTATATCCACCCTGGGCAGGAAAAGAAATAAGAATTAAAATTAAGAGTTTAGGAGAAAAAAAATCTGGTTTTTTTTTAATTTAGAAGCTGTTTAAAAATAGGAGTTGAAAGAAATATTATTTAATTAAATAAATGAATAATATTTAGTTGATAAATAAGATTGTTTGGTAATTTTTTTAAAAAATTAAATTAAATAAATAAATAATTTTAAATAAAAAAAATTAAATAAATTAAAATAAATAAATAAATTTTTTGACTTTGAAATAAGTGGCAGCTCAGCTTTTATTTCAGAATTAAATGGAAATAATTGAATTTTGGAGGAAAAAATCTGGTTTATTTTTAATTTAGAAGCTGTTTATAAATATGAGTTTAAATAAGTATTATTTATTTAATGAAATAAATTCATTTTATTTCATTAAATAAATATGATTAATTAAAATTTAGTTGATAAATAAGATTATTTGGTAATTTTAAAAAAAAAATAAAATTTTTTTGACTCTGAAATAAGTGGCAGCTCAGCCTTTATTTCAGAATTAAATGGAAATAATTGAATTTTGGAGGAAAAAATCTGGTTTATTTTTAATTTAGAAGCTGTTTATAAATATGAGTTTAAAGAAATATTATTTATTTAATTAAATAAATTAATAATATTTATTTAATTAAATATTATTAATTAAAATTTAGTTGATAAATAAGATTATTTGGTAATTTTTTTAAAAATTTAAATAAATAAATAATTTTAAATAAAAAATTTTAAATAAATAAATAATTAAAATAAATAAATTTTTTTTTTTGGACTCTGTGAAATAAGTGGCAGCTCAGCTTTTATTTCAGAATTAAATTGAAATAATTGAATTTTGGAGGAAAAAATCTGGTTTATTTTTAATTTAGAAGCCATTTATAAAGATTTGTTTAAATAAATATTATTTATTTAATGAAATAAATTCATTTCAAATTCTATTCAAAGCACCTCAAACCCACTCTTTGTAATTCAGAATATCCCTAAAAAATCAGATTTCATCTGCAATTTTATTTACAGCATCTCAAACCCCTCATTGTAATTCAAAATATCACCAAAAAAATCAGATTTAATTTCAAATTCTATTTCCAGCACCTCAAACCCACTCTTGGTAATTCAAAATCTCCCTAAAAAATCAGATTTCATCTCCAATTCTATTTCCAGCACCTCAAACCCACTCGTTGTAATTCAAAACATCACTAAAAAAATCAATTTCATTTGGTTACCATTGCAAATTCTATTTCCAGCACTTCAAACTCACCCTTGGTAATACAAAATCTCACTAAAAAATCAGATTTCATCTCCAATTCTATTTAAAGCATCTCAAACTCACTCTTTGTAGTTCAAAATATCAGATTTAATTTCAAATTCTATTTAAAACACCTCAAACCCAGTCTTGGTAATTCAAAATCTCCCTAAAAAAACAGATTTTATCTCAAATTCTATTTCCAGCACCTCAAACCCACTCTTGGTAATTAAAAATATCACCAAAAAATCAGATTTCATCTCCAATTCTATTTCCAGCATCTCCAATCCCAGTCTGTGTAATACAAAATCTCCCCAAAAAATCAGATTTCATCTCCAATTCTATTTAAAGCACCTCAAACCCAGGCTTGGTCATTAAAAATATCACTAAAAAATCAGATTTCATCTCCAATTTTATTTACAGCATCTCAAACCCCTCGTTGTAATTCAAAATCTCCCTAAAAATTCAGATTTCATCTCCAATTCTATTTTCAGCATCTTCAACCCAGTCTTGGTAATTCAGAATCTCCCTAAAAATTCAGATTTCATCTCCAATTCTATTTAAAGCACCTCAAACCCACTCTTGGTACTTCAAACCATCACTAAAAAATCAGATTAATTTGGTTACCATTTCAAATTCTATTTACAGCATCCCAAATCCCTCATTGTAATTCAAAATCTCACTAAAAAATTCGGATTTCTTCTCCAATTCTATTTCCAGCACCTCAAACTCACTCTTGGTAATTCAAAATCTCCCTAAAAAATCAAATTTCATCTCCAATTCTATTTAAAGCACCTCAAACCCACTCTTGGTAATTCAAAATATTGCTAAAAATTCAGATTTCATCTCCAATTCTATTTCCAGCACCTCAAACCCACTCTTGGTACTTCAAAACATCACTAAAAAATCAGATTAATTTGGTTACCATTTCAAATTCTATTTACAGCACCTCCTACCCCACTCTTTGTAATTCTAAATCTCACCAAAAATTCAGATTTCATCTCCAATTCTATTTACAATATCCCAAACCCCTCATTGTAATTCAAAATCTCACCTAAAAATTCAGATTTCATCTCCAATTCTATTTCCAGCACCTCAAACCCACTCTTGGTAATTAAAAATCTCACTAAAAAATCAGATTTCATCTCCAATTCTATTTAAAGCATCTCCAGCCCACTCTTGGTAATTAAAAATCTCCCTAAAAAATCAGATTTCATCTCCAATTCTATTTCCAGCACCTCCAATCCCAGTCTGTGTAATACAAAATCTCCCTAAAAATTCAGATTTTATCTCCAATTCTATTTCCAGCACCTCAAACCCACTCTTGGTACTTCAAACCATCACTAAAAAAATCAGATTAATTTGGTTACCATTTCAAATTCTATTTACAGCATCCCAAATCCCTCACTGTAATTCAAAATATCACCAAAAAAATCAGATTTCATCTCCAATTCTATTTCAAGCACCTCAAACCCACTCTTGGTAATTCAGAATCTCCCTAAAAATTCAGATTTCATCTCCAATTCTATTTAAAGCACCTCAAACCCACTCTTGGTAATTAAAAATATTGCTAAAAATTCAGATTTCATCTCCAATTCTATTTAAAACACCTCAAACCCACACTTGGTAATTAAAAATCTCCCTAAAAAATCAGATTTTATCTCCAATTTTATTTCCAGCACCTCAAACCCACACTTGGTAATAGAAAATCTCCCTAAAAATTCAGATTTCATCTCCAATTCTATTTCCAGCACCTCAAACCCACTCTTGGTAATTCAAAATATCACTAAAAAAATCAGATTAATTTGGTTACCATTTCAAATTCTATTTATAGCACCTCCTACCCCACCCTTTGTAATTCTAAATCTCACCAAAAAAATCAGATTTCATCTCCAATTCTATTTAAAGCATCTCAAATCCCTCACTGTAATTCAAAATATCACTAAAAAATCAGATTTTATCTCCAATTCTATTTCCAGCACCTCCAATCCCAGTCTGTGTAATACAAAATCTCCCTAAAAATTCAGATTTCATCTCCAATTCTATTTCCAGCACCTCAAACCCACTCTTTGTAATTCTAAATCTCACCAAAAAAAATCAGATTTCATCTCCAATTCTATTTAAAGCATCTCAAATCCCTCACTGTAATTCAAAATCTCCCTAAAAAAATCAGATTTCATCTCAAATTCTATTTAAAGCACCTCAAACCCACTCTTGGTAATTAAAAATCTCCCTAAAAAATCAGATTTCATCTCCAATTCTATTTCAGCATCTTCAACCCAGTCTTGGTAATTAAAAATCTCCCTAAAAATTCAGATTTCATCTCCAATTCTATTTACAACACCTCAAACCCACTCTTTGTAATTAAAAATCTCCCTAAAAAATCAGATTTCATCTCCAATTCTATTTAAAGCATCTCCAGCCCACTCTTGGTCATTAAAAATCTCACTAAAAAATCAGATTTCATCTCCAATTCTATTTCCAGCACCTCCACTCCCAGTCTGTGTAATACAAAATCTCCCTAAAAAATCAAATTTCATCTCAAATTCTATTTCCAGCACCTCAAACCCACTCTTGGTCATTAAAAATCTCCCTAAAAAATCAGATTTCATCTCCAATTCTATTTCCAGCACCTCAAACTCACTCTTTTTAATTCTAAATCTCACCAAAAAAATCAGATTTAATTTCAAATTCTATTTCCAGCACCTCAAACCCACACTTGGTAATTAAAAATCTCCCTAAAAATTCAGATTTTATCTCCAATTCTATTTCCAGCACCCCCAACCCACTCTCAATTAAAAAACCCAAACCAAAACCCAAAAAAAGAGAATTACAAAGGCCCAGCTGGGCTGTGCCCTTTGTTATCTGCTGCCATCTCTGAGTTGTTATGATTGAAACTCGAATTATTCGAGATTTGATTTGTCTCAAAATGTCAACGTGAAAAAGAAAAAACCCCAAAAATGCAGATTTAGGGAATTTAAAATGTCACATTTTGCACCTGGAGATGTTCAGGGCATGGAGAGGAACAAGTTCAGGATGAAAAATCAGATTTTAAATCAAATTTTGATTTTAAAAAAATCAAATTTTGATTTTAAAAAATCAAATTTTGATTTAAAAAATTCAAATTTTGATTTAAAAAAATCAAATTTTGATTTAAAAAATTCAAATTTTGATTTTAAAAAATCAAATTTTGATTTAAAAAAATCAAATTTTGATTTAAAAAAATCAAATTTTGATTTAAAAAATTAAATTTTGATTTTAAGAAATCAAATTTTGATTTAAAAAAATCAAATTTTGATTTAAAAAAACCAAATTTTGATTTAAAAAAATCAAATTTTGATTTAAAAAATCAAATTTTGATTTTAAAAAATCAAATTTTGGGGTTTTTTTCCCCCATGAAAATTTCTCCTTCCAATTGTTTTTCACCTCAATTATATTAAAATTAGGAGGAAAAAAAAGGAGGAAAAATGAATTTATTGCTGATTTAAAGCATGGAAGCACCAAGTGGGGATTTTGTAGGAAAATTGGATTTTTTTGATGGGTAATAAACAAATCTCAGCTCAGTTTCTCTACTAAAAACCACAAAAATTCTGATTTTTGGGGTTTCCTTCCCTTTTAAATCAAAGTTTAAAAATCCCTAAATCCCAAAAAATTCCAATTTTTGATGGAAATTATTTCAGGGCTGGATTCTGTTTAATCCAAATCAAGATTTCAGGAAAAATAATAATTAAAAAATTATAATATAAATCATAAGAACTATAAAATTGATATAAAAATTATAATTATAATAAAATAATAATCAGGAATTCTTTTCATCCCAGTTTTCCTATGAAAATCCTGACTTGGGGAAGCTTTTCCAACTTTATTTTCAGGAATTCTGTTAAATAATAATTAATAAATGTTTGGAATTTGATTTATTTGTGATTTTTTATGGAGATTTCAAAACCCATTCTGTGTTTGTCTTCCAAGGAAATTTGATTTATTTGTGATTTATTTGATTTATTTGGGATTTATTTGATTTATTTGTGATTTATTTGGGATTTATTTGATTGATTTATTTGCGATTTATTTCATGTATTTGTGATTTATTTGATTTATTTGTGATTTTTTATGGAGCTTTCAAAACCCATTCTGTGTTTGTCCTCCCAGAAAATTTGATTTATTTGTGATTTATCTGATTTGTGATTTATTTGTGATTTTTTTATTTGTTTGTGAATTATTTCATTTATTTGTGATTTATTTCACTTATTTGTGATTTATTTCATTTATTTGTGATTTTTTATGGAGCTTTCAAAACCCATTCTGTGTTTGCCCTCCAAGAAAATTTGATTTATTTGTGATTTTTTTATTTATTTGTGAATTATTTGATTTATTTGGGATTTATTTGTGATTTTTTTATTTATTTGTGAATTATTTGATTTATTTGGGATTTATTTGTGATTTTTTTTTATTTATTTGTGAATTATTTCATTTATTTGTGATTTTTTTGAGATTTATCTGATTTATTTGTGATTTATTTCATTTATTTGGGATTTATCTCATTTATTTGGGATTTATCTGATTTATTTGTGATTTATTTCATTTATCTGGGATTTATTTGATTTATTTGGGATTTATTTCATTTATTTGTGATTTATTTGATTTATTTGTGATTTATTTGATTTATTTGGGATTTATTTGATTTATTTGTGATTTATTTCATTTATTTGTGATTTTTTATGGAGCTTTCAAAACCCATTCTGTGTTTGTCCTCCAAGGAAATTTGATTTATTTGTGATTTATTTGATTTATTTGTGATTTATTTGATTTATTTGCAATTTATTTGATTTATTTGGGATTTATTTGATTTATTTGGGATTTATTTGTGATTTTTTATGGAGCTTTCAAAACCCATTCTGTGTTTGTCCTCCAAGAAAATTTGATTTATTTGGGATTTATCTGATTTATTTTTGATTTATTTGATTTATTTGCGATTTATTTGATTTATTTGCAATTTATTTGATTTATTTCATTTATTTGTGATTTTTAATGCAGATTTCAAAACCCATTCTGTGTTTGCCCTCCAAGGAAATTTGATTTATTTGTGATTTATCTGATTTATTTGTGAATTATTTCATTTATTTGTAATTTATTTGATTTATTTGATTTATTTGTGATTTTCTAATGCAGATTTCAAAACCCATTCTGTGTTTGTCCTCCCAGAAAATTCGATTTATTTGTGATTTACTTTATTTAATTATTTTAATTAATAAATTATTAATAATTATTTTATTAACAAATTATTATATCTTATTAACTTAGCAATTATTTTAATGAAATTCTATTTCTTACTTTGCACCAAATGAAGTTTCAAAACTTTTTTTATTTATCCCCCTTGTGGTATTAATTGGAGCTGTTTTAATTAAAAAATGCAACTAAAGCCAACTCTGCCACCTGGTGCCTGAAAGTGCTGAAACAAAGCCAAAAAATAAAAAAGAAATAAAATTTATTAAAAGAAAAACACTTGAATTTCTCCAAATAAAACGAATTAATTTTTACACCAAGTAAAGAAATTAATTAACTTTAAAAAAAGCCATAAAAGGAAAAAAATCTCTTTTTATTTTCATGTTTTATTCTCTTTTCTTGCCCTAAATTCTGTGGAATTGCTCTGGAGCTGTGCTGGGATTCCTGAATTCTGGAATGTGCAATTACCCCCAAATTTTTATATTTTTTTATATTTTTTTATTCATTTGAAACGCTCCAGTTTTAACCACTGGAAATTTTGGGAGCAGAAATTCCCAAATTTTGTAACATCAAAATTCCCCTTTTTTTTCCCCCATTTTCCTCACTTGTTAAAAATCAACATCAGCTTCTCAATTTTGAACAGATTAATTAAAATTCCCAATTTTGAAATATTAATTATAATTCCTAAATTTTGGAAATATGAATTAAAATGGCCAAGTTTGAAAGATCAAAATTCTTAATTTTGAAATATTAATTAAAATTCCCAACTTTGAAACATTAAAAATCCCAATTTTGAAACACTGAAATTCCTAAATTTTGAAATATTAATTAAAATTCCCAAATTTTGAAACATTAGAATTCCCAAATTTTGAAATATTAAATTTACATTTCAGAAACATTAAAAATTCCAATTTTGAAACATTAAAAATTCCAATTTTGAAACATTTAAAATCCAATTCTGAAACCTTAAAAAATCCAATTTCAAAACATTAAAATTCCAATTTTGAAACACTAAAATTCCAATTTTGAAACACCAAAAATTCCAATTTCAAAACACTAAAATTTCCAATTTTAAAACACTAAAATTTCCAATTTCGAAACACCAAAATTTCCAATTTCGAAACACCAAAATTTCCAATTTCGAAACACCAAAATTTCCAATTTTGAAACACTAAAATTTCCAATGTTGAAACACCAAAATTCCAATTTTAAAACACTAAAAATTCCAATTTTGAAACACCAAAATTCCCAATCTGAAAACATCAAAATTCCCAATTTTGAAACACTAAAAATTCCAATTTTGAAACACCAAAATTTCCAATTTTGAAACATTAAAATTTCCAATTTTGAAACACTAAAATTTCCAATTTCGAAACACTAAAATTTCCAATGCTGCAACACCAAAATTCCAATTTCGAAACACCAAAATTTCCAATTTCGAAACACCAAAGTTCCAATTTTAAAACACCAAAATTCCAATTTCGAAACACTAAAATTTCCAATGTTGCAACACCAAAATTCCAATTTCGAAACACTAAAATTCCAATTTTAAAACACCAAAATTTCCAATGCTGCAACACCAAAATTCCAATTTTAAAACACCAAAATTTCCAATTTCGAAACACTAAAATTTCCAATGCTGCAACACCAAAATTCCAATTTTAAAACACTAAAATTTCCAATTTTGAAACGCTAAAATTTCCAATGCTGCAACACCAAAATTCCAATTTTAAAACACCAAAATTCCCAATTTCGAAACACTAAAATTTCTAATGCTGCAACACCAAAATTCCAATTTTAAAACACTAAAATTTCCAATGCTGCAACACCAAAATTCCCAATGCTGCAACACCAAAATTCCAATTTTAAAACACCAAAATTTCCAATTTCGAAACACCAAAATTTCCAATCTGAAAACATCAAAATTCTCAATTTTGAAACACTAAAAATTCCAATTTTAAAACACTAAAATTTCCAATTTCGAAACACTAAAATTTCCAATTTTGAAACACCAAAATTCCCAATTTCGAAACACTAAAATTCCCAATGCTGCAACACCAAAATTCCAATTTTAAAACACCAAAATTCCCAATTTCGAAACACCAAAATTTCCAATGCTGCAACACCAAAATTCCAATTTTAAAACACCAAAATTCCCAATTTTGAAACACTAAAATTTCCAATGCTGCAACACCAAAATTCCAATTTTAAAACACCAAAATTCCCAATTTCGAAACACCAAAATTTCCAATGCTGCAACACCAAAATTCCAATTTTGAAACACTAAAAATTCCAGTTTCGAAACACCAAAATTTCCAATGTTGCAACACCAAAATTCCAATTTTAAAACACCAAAATTTCCAATGTTGCAACACCAAAATTCCAATTTTAAAACACCAAAATTCCCAATTTCGAAACACCAAAATTTCCAATGTTGCAACACCAAAATTCCAATTTTAAAACACTAAAAATTCCAATTTCGAAACACTAAAATTTCCAATGCTGCAACACCAAAATTCCAATTTTAAAACACCAAAATTCCCAATTTCGAAACACTAAAATTTCCAATGCTGCAACACCAAAATTCCAATTTTAAAACACCAAAATTCCCAATTTCGAAACACTAAAATTTCCAATGTTGCAACACCAAAATTCCAATTTTAAAACACCAAAATTCCCAATTTCGAAACACCAAAATTTCCAATGCTGCAACACCAAAATTCCCACTTTGAAAACACCAAAATCCCAATTTTTTCCCATTTCCCAAGACTGACTTGTTAAAAATGACCGTCAGCTTCCTCCTGTTCCTGCGGGGCTCGGAGTCCTCCTCGAACTCGTCCCTGGCCTTGCCCAGGAAGAGCTCCTGGTGGAACTCCTTGTTCAGGTGCCCGTCCCGTTCCAGTTTGACGCCGTTCAGGTGATCGGGGGGCAGGATCTCGTTCTCGTCCCGGCCGTCCCTGAGCACGGAGCTGTTGGCGGGCCGGGCGTACACGTCCATCAGGAGGAAGATGAGCAGCAGGGATAAATAAAGGGAGCCCAGACTGCAGAGGAACGCTTGTCTGGACATAATTTTGGTTTCTTTTTTTTGTTTATTTGTTTGCCTTTTTTGTTGTGGTTATTGGCTGCTGGAATGGCTGTGGGTGGAATGATGTGGAAGGAAAAAAGGAGAAAATACAAATTAAAGTCTGAGGCAAGAGGTCATCAATGAACACCTAAAAATTTTTAAAATAACCCATAAACAAGATCAATATTTTATTTGTATGTATATGTTATGTATATACATAAACGTGTATATACACAGACTCTGAGGCAAGAGATCATCAATGAACATCCAAAACTTTTAAATAACCCATGAACAAGATCAATATTTTATTTATATGTATATAAATAGACTCTGAAGCAAGAGGTTACTAAAGAACACCTAAAACTTTTTAAAATAACCCATCAAGAAGATCAATATTTTATCTATATGTATATGTTATGTATATACATATGGTTATATACATAAACATGTATATACATCAACTCTGAAGCAAGAGATCAGCAATGAACATCTAAAATTTTTAAAATAACCCATGAACAAGATCAATATTTTATTTGTATGTATATGTTCTGTATAGACATAAACATGTATATACACAGACTCTGAAGCAAGAAGTCATCAATGAACATCCAAAAAATTTAAATAACCCATAAACAAGATCAATATTTTATTTGTATGTATATAAATAGACTCTGAAGCAGGAGGTCATTAATGAACACCTAAAAATTATTAAAATAACCCATAAAGAAGATCAATATTTTATCTATATGTATATGTTACGTATATATATATGGTTATATACATAAACATGTATATACATCAACTCTGAAGCAAGAGGTCATTAATGAACACCTAAAAATTTTATAAATAACCCATAAACAAGATCAATATTTTATTTGTATGTATATAAATAGACTCTGAAGCAGGAGGTCATTAATGAACACCTAAAAATTTTTAAAATAACCCATAAACAAGATCAAAATTTTACTTATATGCATATGTTCTGTATATGTATGTTATGTATATACATGTTCACATACAGAAACATATGTATATGTTATGTATATATATGTGTTTACATACATAAACATGTATATACACAGACTCTAAGGCAAGAGGTCATCAATGAACACCTAAAAATTTTAGAAATAACCCATAAACAAGATCAATATTTTATTTATATGTATATGTTATGTATATACATAAACATGTATATACACAGACTCTGAAGCAAGAGATCATCAATGAACATCTAAAAACTTTTAAATAACCCATGAACAAGATCAATATTTTATTTGTATGTATATAAATAGACTCTGAAGCAGGAGGTCATTAATGAACACCTAAATTTTTTTTTAAATAACCCATAAAGAAGATCAATATTTTATTTATATGTATTTGTTCTGTATATACATGTTTATATACAGAAATGTGTTTGTTATGTATATTCGTATGTTTATATACATAAACATGTATATACATAAACTCTGAAGGAAGAAGTCATTAATGAAGGTCTAAAAATGTTACAAATAACCCATAAACAAGATCAATGATTTATTTATATCCATATGTTCTGTATGTGTAGATGTTATATATATATGTGTTTATATACATAAACAGATGTATATACACAGACTCTGAAGCAAGAGATCATTAATGAATATCTAATTTTTTAAATAACCTATCAACAAGATCAATGATTTATTTATATACAAATAAACATATGCATATATCTAAAAATTTTTAAAATAACCCATGAACAAGATCAATACTTTATTTATATGTATATGTTCTGAATGTGTATATGTTTATATACAGAAACATATTGATATACAGACTCTGAAGCAAGAGTTCATTAATTAGCATCTAAAACTTTTTAAAATAACCCATCAAGAAGATCAATATTTTATCTATATGTATATGTTATGTATATACATGTTTATATACAGAAATATGTGTATGTTATGTATATTCATATGTTTATATACAGAAACATGTATATACATAAACTCTGAAGCAAGAAGTCACTAATGAAGGTCTAAAAATGTTATAAATAACCCATAAACAAGATCAAAGATTTATTTATATCCATATGTTCTGTATGTGTAGATGTTTTTTATATATATGTGTTTATATACATAAACAGATGTATATACACAGACTCTGAAGCAAGAGATCATTAATGAATATCTAATTTTTTAAATAACCTATCAACAAGATCAATGATTTATTTATATACAAATAAACATATGCATATATCTAAAAATTTTTAAAATAACCCATGAGCAAGAGCAATACTTTATTTATGTGTATATGTTCTGTATGTGTATATGTTTATATACAGAAACATATTGATATACATAAACTCTGAAGCAAGAAGTCATTAATGAAGGTCTAAAAATGTTATAAATAACCCATAAACAAGATCAAAGATTTATTTATATCCATATGTTCTGTATGTGTAGATGTTATGTCTATATATGTGTTTATATACACAGACTCTGAAGCAAGAGATCATTAATGAACATCCAAAAATTTTTAAATAACCTATAAATAAAATCAATGATTTATTTACAAATCATAACGTATGTATATACATCAACTCTGAAGCAAGAGATCATTAATGAAGGACTAAAAATTAAAATATGCACAAGATCAATGATTTATTTATATACATATAAACATATGGATATACATAAACTCTGAAGCAAGAGATCATTAATGAAGGCCTAAAATTTTTAAATAACCTATAAAAAAGATCAATGGTTTATTTATATACACATAAACATATGCATATATATATATATAAACTCTGAAGCAAAAGGTCATTAATAAAGGGCTAAATTTTTTTAAAATAACCTGTAAATAAGATCAATGATTTATTTACAAATCATATGTATATACATCAACTCTGAAGCAAGAAGTTATTAATAAAGGTCTAAAAAATTTTTAAAATAACCTATAAACAAGATCAATTATTTTTATATATATAAAAACAAATATGTGTCTATGTTTATATATATTTATAAACATATATATCAACTCTGAAGTAACAGGTCATTAATGAAAGTCTAAAAATTTTTAAAATAACCTATAAATAAGATCAATGATTTACTTAAATACACATAAATATTTGTATACACATCAACTCTGAAGCAAGAGGTCATTAATGAAGGCCTAAAAATTGAAATAACCTAAAACCAGTATCAATGATTTATTTATATACATATAAACTTATGTTGTATATAAACTCTAAAGCAAGAGGTCATTAATGAACATCTAAAAATTAAAATAACCTATACACAATAGAAATTATTTATTTATATACATATAAACATATGTATATATATATAAACTCTGAAGCAGGAGGTCATTAATGAAGGCCTAAAAATTGAAATAACCTATACACAAGATTAATGATACTTTATATACATATAAATACATCTATATATACACATACCTTTTATATATGTATTTATAAGTATATAAAATATATATGTGTACATATTTTAAGCATGTATATACAAGTATAAAAAACCTACACACACGAATAAATTCAGAGGAGCCTACACAAAAATAGAGGAGTTTTTGATGTCAGACATTTAAAAAGCCTGTTAAATAATAAATATATGGAATTAACGCATTAGTTTTCAGTCTGCAGAGGACTTGGGAAGGGAATATCCCTGAAAATGGAGAAAAAGGCACAGGAGTATCCCAACAAAAATATAAAGGTGTTTTTAGAGAGGAATGATTGAGGGAAATCCGGACAGGTCCGAGCTGGAAACACCCAGGAAACAGCGCCGGGGAGGAGCTGTCACCCAGCCAGAAAATCACAATATCCTGCCTTGGAAGTGACCCACAGGGATCATCCCGCCCAATTCCAGGAGAAATTAAAAAAAAAAAAAATCCCAAATCCAACCGAGAGCGCGCGAATGAACCCAAACCCCTCCGAGCCCCCCGCCATCCCCGCGGGGCTGCGGGAGGAGCCGCCCGCACTCACCGAGAGCCGGGAGGGAGGGAGGTAACGCTGCCCCGAGCGCCGTGACGGCCGCGGGGAGGCTCAGCCCGGGCCCGGCCGCCCCTGAGCACCCGCGGCCCCTCACGGCCCCTGACGGAGCCCGGCGCTGCCAGGGCGGAGGGAGGCGGGGAGGAGACGGAAGTTTTGTCACTGCGCCGCGCGGCGGGAGAGCGCGGCCGCCATCTTAGGTGAGGGAAGCCGCCATCTTGAGTGAGGGCAGCTTCCAGCTGGAGTGCGTGCAGCCGCCATCTTAGGTGTGGCAGCCGCCATCTTAGGTGAGGGCAGTCGCCATTTCCGGCAGGGAGAGGGCAAAGGGGCGTTTTCCTCGCGTTCCCGTCGTTGTCTCGGTTGTTAACACTGGGATCTCTTCCTGCTTCTCGGCTGCGTGTGCGTAGCTGTTTTCATTGACTCGTGGAATGGTTTGGGTTGGAAGGGAGCTTAAATAGCATCTAATGCCAACCCTTGTCATGGACAGAGAAGCCAGGACTGCCCCATCCCTGGAATTGTCCAAGGCCAGGTTGGAAATTGAGGCTTGGAGCAAACTGTGATAGTGGAAGGTGTCCCTGCCCATGGCCGGGGGTGGCACCGGATGGGCTTTGAGGTCCATTCCAACCTTTTCCCGTTCCGTGAGTCCATGAGGAAGTCACGGCCACGGCACAGCGCCCAAACACAAGATGGCTCTTCTGGGCCTCACCTGCCCTACACCGAGATGGCGGCCGCCGCGTCAGGCACTGCGGGCTCCGCCTCTCCTCCCGCCCCTTCCCCCGGTGCGGGAACCGCCGGAACCGCGGTAGGAGCCGGGACGGAACCGCCGCTTCCCTGAGGAGAAGGCGGAAAGCGCGGGAGAGCCATGAAACCACCCCAGGGTGACAGCGACGCTCGGTGAGCGCTCCCGCAGGAAGCTTGTCCCCTCCCGCTGGCCGTACCGCCATTCCCGCCTAAACGCGGTGGGCGCGGCCGTGAGGGGCCCCGCGGCCATGAAGGCGCTGCGGCGGCTGAGCCGGCACCGCACCGCGCTGGGGCTGGGCGGGCTCTCCCTCTGCGCCGCCGTCCTGCTCTACCTCGCCAAGTGCACCTCCGAGGGGCTGCGCCCGCTGCCCGCGCCCCCCGCGCTCCCGCACAGCCAACCCGGCCGGGAGGCCCGCGCCGCTCCCCCGCCCGCCCCTGAGGGCAGCGCCTTCTTGGCCGTGGTGGTGATGAGCGGCCCCAAGTACAGCGAGCGGCGCAGCATCATCCGCAGCACCTGGATGGCGGCGGCGAGGCAGGCGCCTCACGGCCACGTCTGGAGCCGCTTCGTGGTGGGCACAGCTGGGCTGGGCGCCGAGGAGCTGCGGAGCCTGGAGCTGGAGCACAGCCGCCACCGGGACCTGCTGCTGCTGCCGGAGCTGCGAGACTCCTACGAGAACCTCACGGCCAAGGTGCTGGCCACCTACGTGTGGCTGGATACGCACTTGGACTTCCAGTTCGCCCTCAAGGCTGACGACGACACCTTCGTGCGCTTGGATGTGCTGGTGGAGGAGCTGAGGGCCAAGGAACCGCGGCGCCTCTACTGGGGCTTCTTCTCGGGCCGCGGGCGGGTGAAATCCGGCGGGAAGTGGAAGGAGAGCGCCTGGCTGCTGTGTGATTATTACCTGCCTTACGCGCTGGGCGGCGGCTACGTGATCTCCTCCGATTTGGTGCGGTACCTGCGCCTCAGCAGGGACTACCTGAACCTGTGGCAGAGCGAGGACGTGTCCCTGGGCGTGTGGCTGGCGCCCATCGACGTGAAGAGAGTGCACGACCCCCGCTTCGACACCGAGTACAAATCGCGCGGCTGCAACAACAAATACATCGTCACTCACAAGCAGAGCATCGAGGACATGCTGGAGAAGCACCAGACGCTGGCCAAGGAAGGGAAACTCTGCAAGGAGGAGGTTAAACTCAGGCTTTCCTACATGTACGACTGGGCTGTGCCTCCCTCTCAGTGCTGCCAGAGGAAGGATGGCATCCCCTGAAAAGCTTCGGGGTGATGGACTCTGGTTGTTGTTACACGGGGAGAATCCCATTAACCGTGGGGGTTAATTACTCTTAAGAAAAAAAAAAGAATTTGCACGATTTATTCTGTCACCCCCCCTGCCACCCCGGGACTCCCCGTGGTATGGTTCGAGATGCTTAAAAAAATAATAATAATAATAAAACAGGTGACAGAAAGCACAGGAAAAGGTCAAATGCCAGCATTGAAGGCAAATAAAAGGTGACAAAACACAGAGAGTAGGGGGAAAAAAAAAATCAGGGGGAGAGAACTGGAATGAAAAGCTTGAATGGATTCTGAGGTTTATTTACTCAAGGTCACGCTGAGTTTTGATGCTGATAAGACTGAAATGAGGCTGCTGTTTATTCCTTGGCACGGAGGGGAGAGCCCAAACTGGGAACAGATTATTCCTGAGGGAACAGATTAATGCCACAGGCAGGAAAAAAGGGCTCAGCTTTGGCTGGGATAGCTGCAGGGCAGAGAATGGAATGATTCAAAATCGATTCATTTGTCTCTTTGTGCTGTTTGAAAGGCAATGTACATAAATCACCTGGCAGCTCCCGAGGGAGGTGGCTGAGTTTGGGCAGAACTGGAATTCCTTCTTATTTTAGGAATTTTTTTTGGCTTTGCAAAGCCTCCAGGTGTCGTTTTGAGCTCATTTCCCTCCCAACACTCCAGAACTCCCTGGCTGCTCCAAAACATTCAAATTTATTTTTAATACAAACAAGCAGGAATTGATCCGTGGGAGTTCAAAAAACATTTGCCCAAAAGTGAGGATTTAAGGTAGGAAAGTGAACTTTGTGTAATCAAGAGTAAAAAGTTCCTTTCACCCCAAAAATTCAACTTTGAGAACTTTATTTCTCCTTTCAGCACATGAAAAAATCACATTTAGGTGCTCAAAGCTGGGGGAATTCCCCCCTTCTCTCCAATTCCTTGCAGAGGAACTAAAATGGAATTAATGATCAGTGACACGTCCACAAATGGGATTTTCCCTCAGTCCTGGCTACACCAAAATAATCAGGACTCAGACATGAATTATTTATCTCCAAACCTGGAATTCCAACATTTTTCAGTGGCAGCTGCTCCAAAATCCTTCCAGTCCCCTGTGCCAGCTGCAGCTCCTGCAGTTTTTGCCTTTATAAATGGAAAATTTCATGTTTTCAGTGTCTTTTTTGTGATTTTTTGTTTGTTTTGGTGTTTGTTGCACTCAGCACTTTCATTCCCATTCCATTCCCTCCTTCCCAACTCTGGCTGGAAGAGACAAAAAAAGAAAAAAAGCAAAGAAAAATTGAAAATTAACAAAAAGTGCCAATTTCTTTTTGCTTCTTAGCAAAATTAGGAATTAGGAATACCAAAGGGATCAATTATAGGGTTTTTTTTTTAGTTTTCTTTTTTAAATTAATTAATTATTGAAGATTAAAAATCTTCAGATTTTTTTTATTTTGAAAATGTCAAGGCTTTTTTTCCTAAAACAAAACTAAGATCCTGCAAAAACTCAATTATTTCAGCATGTGCAGCTCAATTATTATTATAATAATTATTATTATTATAATGCATGCTTAGGGATTACCAGGGATTATTTTTTTCCCAAAATACCCAATTCCAAACCAGGAATTTTCCAAGATGACAGCAAATTCCAGTTTTTTAAGCATCCATTTGCCATCTGAGGTTCATTAATGTTGTCTGTATCGTGATAAATTACCTGTAATGTGAATATTTATTTATAATTATATTTATTTATAATTCTTGCCAGTGTATTCTCTTTATTTTCCCAGGAAAACTACAAATAAATCCATTTATTCCCACAATAACATCCATTTTCCCATTATTTTATCCACCTTTATCCTTTTTTTCCCAGGAAAATTGCAAATAAATCAATTTATTCCCATCATAACTTCCATTTTCTCATTATTTTATCCCACTCAGCCTTTTTTCCCAGGAAAATTCCACATAAATCCATTTAACCCCATCAAAACATCAATTTTTCCATTATTTTATCCACCTTTCTCCTTTATTTTCCCTGGAAAATTCCACCTGGGAAGCAAAATCAGGTGAGGATGAGGCCAAATTATTTTAAAGGGAATTTTTTCCCCTCAGATTTCCTCGGAATCTTTAATCCCCAGCATTTCAATATTTTTAAAATCCATTTTCCTCCAAATTTCAAACATTCCACACTCACACAAAGAACTCAAACTTCCCTCAAAAAATAAAAATAATCCAATTTTTTTTTCCCAGAAATAATTGGGAATAACTTTGGGATTTTGCTGTTGAAGCAAAGGGATCCTTTTGGAATTTATTCCCAAATTTTCCTGCACGTCCCAGGTAGTCGCTAGATGTCACTCCAAGCCTTTGGAAATGTGAATTCCTTAAAAAAAAAGGAATTTTAACTGTTCAAAACCAGATCTTTATGATTAAAATCAGGTGGTGGTCTCTGATTTTAATATAAAATAATTGGGGGAAAAAAGGAAAGGAGTTTTCCAGTTAAAATACGGAATTATGAGGGAATTATTGATATTTTTCCATGGAATCAATGGAAAAATAATGTGGAAACCTAAAGAGGAATCTTTGTAGAAGCCCAAAAAAAAAGCCCTCAAAATACAGGGAAAAAATAATAAAATTAATAAAATTTAATTAAAATAATTCAAAGCATTCTAAGATTTATTTATGGACCAACTCAACCCGAAATCCCAGTCCCTGTGTCCCCTTTTAATCGAGAATTTTTGGGGTTTCCTCAGCTGAAAATTCCATGGATTTGAGCTGGGAAATTTCATTTTCCAAAGGGAAATCATTCCCTGGAATTCCCAAAAGATTTTAATTCCATGTGGGACCCCTGCTCCAATTTTTGGGAGGATTAAAAAATGAGTAGGAATGAAAAAATTCCTATTAAAAATCATTCACACTCCAGCTGCTTCCCAGGGGATTTTTTTTCTGGGATTGGGAACTAATTCCTGTTTATTTTTAACGGGAAGATTCACCTGGATCAGGTGCTGGAATTTAGGGGGAAATTAGAATTTTGTTATGTTTGAGGAACATCTCCTCATGGAAAACGTGGGAAAATGTGGAAAAAAACACAGAAAAATGTGGAAAAAACACAGAAAAATGTGGAAAAATCTGGACACTGACCCAAAATTTGAGGAAAACTCAGAAATCCACGACCCCACAGATCCAAAGAGTTCTGGAGATGCCAAGGCAACCACCAGGATTTCCCCAAAAAGTTGGGAATGAGGCTGAAGAACATCTAATCATGGAAAACATGGAGAAAATGAGGAAAAATCAGAAATTTTGACCTAAATTTTGAGGAAAACTCAGAAATCCACGACTCCACAGATCCAAGGAGCTCTGGAGGTGCCAAGGAATGTCCAGGAAGTTGGGGATAAAACTGAAGAACCTCTAATCATGGAAAACATGGAGAGAATGAGGAAAAATCAGAATTTTTGACCTAAATTTTGAGGAAAACTCAGAAATCCACAATCCCACAGATCCAAAGAGCTCTGGAGGTGGCAAGGCCACGCCCAGGATGTCCCCAAAAAGTTGGGAATGAGGCTGAAGAACCTCTAATCATGGAAAACATGGAGAAAATGAGGAAAAATCAGAAATTTTGACCTAAATTTTGAGGAAAACTCAGAAATCCACAACCCCACAGATCCAAGGAGCTCTGGAGGTGCCAAGGAATGTCCAGGAAGTTTGGGATAAAGCTGAAGAACCTCTAATCATGGAAAACATGGAGAGAATGAGGAAAAATCAGAATTTTGACCTAAATTTTGAGGAAAACTCAGAAATCCACGACCCCACAGATCCAAAAAGCTCTGGAGGTGGCAAGGCCACCACCAGGATGTCCCCAAAAAGTTGGGAATGAGGCTGAAGAACCCCTAATCATGGAAAACATGGAGAAAATGAGGAAAAATGTGGACACTGCTCCAAGTTTTAAGGAAAACTCAGAAATCCATGAGCCCACAGATCCAAAGAGCTCTGGAGGTGCCAAGGAATGCCCAGAAAGTTGGGAAGTTGGGTTTTTCCCTCATGGAAAACCACAATTCCCACTTGCTGGTGGTCCCTGTCATTCCCTGCTTCCCCCAGGCAGCCAAAATCCCAGGAATGTGAGCCCTGTTTATTTTCCACTCTCCGGCGCCGGCCAAGTGGAGCGGCTCCCACAGAGTGCAGGATCCAGGAGGGACCAAACAAGGCTGGAAAAGGAAGAATTCCCTGGTTCTGAAAGAAGGGAAAGCGGCGGCGTTGCCGGTGATCGATGGATTTGGGCTGGTGCCAAAGGGCTTGGAATCATCACAGCACAAACCACTGGAAAAAACATTTATCTAGAGCTGATCCTGGCCGGGAGAATTCCAAATATTTACTTTAGATGTTGATTTTAGGGAAGGACTCCAGCCAGGATTACTGATCTGGATCTGCCAAAATCCTGACGGTTTGAGGTGCTAAGAGCTGGAGTTTGGAGCCAATCCTGATTTTATCTTGGTTAATTATTTCTCCTTCTTTCCATGCCCTGCTCCCACAAAAATGAGTGTCCTGCTCACCCTTGGGAATGTGCTGGGCTGCATCCAGGCAGGATCCGTGGCTTTGCTAAACTCAAATCCCAGTTTGGGATTAATTTGGGGGAGTTTTTTGCAGTTTCCTGGGTGATTTTTCCTGCTGGGATTTGCAGCTCCTCAGAGTCCAGAGATTCTCTGCACATCCTGGTGTTACTTCCCAAATCCTGCTGCAAAAAATATCAGGAGAATTTTCAGCCCTGCCAGGATTTTTCCAGTTTCAGGTACTGTGCACAACAACTTGGAAAAGTTGGGGTTATCCTGCTTTTATCATTCCAAACCTTGAATTCCATAGGGATTCCTGGCTAGGAAGAAGTTCTGGGGTTTTTCCTTCTGTTCTGCGGGGTGGGGGTCATTCAGCTGCTCCCTGAAATCTTGGAATTGAGGCTGGAAAAACCTTCCAAGATTGGAATCCCAGCATGAACCCAGCCACCACCAAACCGTGTCCCCAAGTGCCACATCCACGGGGGTTGGGGACAATTCTGGGGATGGGGACTCCACCATTTCCCTGAGCAGCCCATTCCAATGGTTGGCACATTTTCAGGGAGGAAATATCCCCAAATATCCAACCTGATCCTGGCCTGGTGCTGTGGATCCATAATTCCAAGGGAATTGAGTGGGGAGAGCTGCTAAAATGGAAATTTTTGCCTCAGTTTCTCCCTCAGAACTTTGGGCCCAAAGGCTTTGGGGTGCAGGCCTGGCTGGATTTAGGGAATTGCAGTTAAATCCTGGAATCTCCCACTCCATATCCATGGACAAACTTCCCCAATCCCAGCCTGGTGCTTTGGATCTATCATTGCAAGGGAATTGAGCAGGAATTGATGCTAAAATGGAATTGTTGCCTCAGTTTCTCCCTCAGAACTTTGGGCCCAAAGGCTTTGGGGTGCAGGCCTGACTGGATTTAGGGAATTGCAGTTAAATCTTGGAATCTCCCACTCCATATCCATGGACAGCCATTCTCAAATCCCAGTCAGGGAATAATTCCACAATTCCAGCAGAACTGAGGGGGAAGTGCTGCTAAAATGGAATTTTTGCCTCAGTTTCTCCCTCAGAACTTTGGGCCCAAGGCTTTGGGGTGCAGGCCTGACTGGATTTAGGGAATTGCAGTTAAATCTGGAATCTCCTTCTCCATACCCATGGACAAACTTCCCAAATCCCAGCCAGGGAATAATTCCACAATTCCAGCAGAACTGAGGGGGAAGTGCTGCTAAAATGGAATTTTTGCCTCAGTTTCTCCCTCAGAACTTTGGGCCCAAAGGCTTTGGGGTGCAGGCCTGGCTGGATTTAGGGAATTGCAGTTAAATCCTGGAATCTCCCACTCCATATCCATGGACAAACTTCCCCAATCCCAGCCTGGTGCTTTGGATCTATCATTGCAAGGGAATTGAGCAGGAATTGATGCTAAAATGGAATTGTTGCCTCAGTTTCTCCCTCAGAACTTTGGGCCCAAAGGCTTTGGGGTGCAGGCCTGACTGGATTTAGGGAATTGCAGTTAAATCCTGAAATTTCCCACTCCATATCCATGGACAAACTTCCCCAATCCCAGCCTGGTGCTTTGGATCTATCATTGCAAGGGAATTGAGCAGGAATTGATGCTAAAATGGAATTGTTGCCTCAGTTTCTCCCTCAGAACTTTGGGCCCAAAGGCTTTGGGGTGCAGGCCTGACTGGATTTAGGGAATTGCAGTTAAATCTTGGAATCTCCCACTCCATATCCATGGACAGCCATTCTCAAATCCCAGTCAGGGAATAATTCCACAATTCCAGCAGAACTGAGGGGGAAGTGCTGCTAAAATGGAATTTTTGCCTCAGTTTCTCCCTCAGAACTTTGGGCCCAAGGCTTTGGGGTGCAGGCCTGACTGGATTTAGGGAATTGCAGTTAAATCCGGAATCTCCTTCTCCATACCCATGGACAAACTTCCCAAATCCCAGCCAGGGAATAATTCCACAATTCCAGCAGAACTGAGGGGGAACTGCTGCTAAAATGGAATTTTTGCCTCAGTTTCTCCCTCAGAACTTTGGGCCCAAAGGCTTTGGGGTGCAGGCCCGGCTGGATTTAGGGAATTGCAGTTAAATCCTGAAATTTCCCACTCCATATCCATGGACAAACTTCCCCAATCCCAGCCTGGTGCTTTGGATCTATAATTCCAAGGGAATTGAGCAGGAATTGCTGCTAAAATGGAATTGTTGCCTCAGTTTCTCCCTCGGAACTGTGGGCCCAAGGCTTTGGGGTGCAGGCCTGACTGGATTTAGGGAATTGCAGTTAAATCTTGGAATCTCCCACTCCATATCCATGGACAGCCATTCTCAAATCCCAGCCAGGGAATAATTCCACAATTCCAGCAGAACTGAGGGGGAAGTGCTGCTAAAATGGAATTTTTGCCTCAGTTTCTCCCTCAGAACTTTGGGCCCAACTTTGGGGTGCAGGCCTGGCTGGATTTAGGGAATTGCAGTTAAATCCTGGAATCTCCCTCTCCATACCCATGGACAAATTTCCCAAACCACAGCCAGGGAATAATTCCACAATTCCAGCAGAACTGAGGGGGAAGTGCTGCTAAAATGGAATTTTTGCCTCAGTTTCTCCCTCAGAACTTTGGGCCCAAGGCTTTGGGGTGCAGGCCTGGCTGGATTTAGGGAATTGCAGTTAAATCCGGAATCTCCTTCTCCATACCCATGGACAAACTTCCCAAATCCCAGCCAGGGAATAATTCCACAATTCCAGCAGAACTGAGGGGGAAGTGCTGCTAAAATGGAACTTTTGCCTCAGTTTCTCCCTCAGAACTTTGGGCCCAAAGGCTTTGGGGTGCAGGCCTGGCTGGATTTAGGGAATTGCAGTTAAATCCGGAATCTCCTTCTCCATACCCATGGACAAACTTCCCAAATCCCAGCCAGGGAATAATTCCACAATTCCAGCAGAACTGAGGGGGAAGTGCTGCTAAAATGGAACTTTTGCCTCAGTTTCTCCCTCAGAACTTTGGGCCCAAAGGCTTTTGGGTGCGGGCCTGGCTGGATTTCGGCAAGACCCCGATTACCTTCAAGTTTATAAAATTCCAGTCTGGCTCCTGTAAAGCTCCGAAGGCCGTGCCTGGGAGGTTTCTGAGGACAGGCACAGAGGGATAAGAAAACAATACCCGGGATCCGATTTCTTCGGAGCCGCGGGAGGAGATAATTGGAGTCTCCAAGAGCTGCTGATAAGATCAGACTCGGTTGCTATTTTCAGGCACAGACAGGAGGGCTGGAGACACCGAAATAAATCCCAAAACCTGAGCCCGGGGAGCTGCGGGCTCCCTAAGAACTCTGTCTCCAAGCAAATCCATAAATATTGTAAGGTGTGGGACACCGGGATCTGCCGTGCCTGCTTTACCCTGGGGGCACCTCAAGGAAAAAACTGAGGGGAAAATGAAGGAATGAAGGGGGGAAACGACTTTGCTTTCATTCCAAGAGGGATTTTACCTTCCTTGGAGCGTCCCAGCAGCAGCTCCCGGCTGGAATTCCTTCTGGGGAAGAGGCAGGGAATAAACAGAGCTGTATTTTAGGGGCAGGAGGCTGGAAAAGTAATTCCTGAGCAGAGTCAGGGTCTCCTGATCCTGGCAGTGGCTCCAAAGGGAACCTCAGGCATCACCTGCATGAAGAGAAAATAAATCTGGATTAGAAACTTGGAGAGAGACTAATTCCAAGCTTAAAATTCCTGTGGGAAGTTTGGGATGGAGCCAAGCTCCTCACAGTGGCCATGGCAGAACAATGGGCACAGTGACGTGTGAGGGGTTCAGATTGGATTTAAGGGAATTTTCCTCCTAATTCCCAGTGAATTACTGGATCAGCTCACCCAGCGAGCTCCTGGAACATTCCAACACGGGAAGTTTTCCAATCCTAGTGGAGAAATCCCTGAATAACCTGCTCTGCTCCCACCTCCAGAGGTTTTTCCAGTGTTGATTATCCCAGCAATCCTGCCTCCCCTCAGCCCTGTGTGTGCCAGGGTGACAGAGGAGCAGGAATGCTTGGGATAATCCCATTTTTCCTTGATTTCCATCCATGCGGAGCCAGTCATTCCCTGCTCCTGACAGTTGTTTATCCCAAAAACATTTGGCTCTCGATGTGTTCCAGATGAAATCAGACATCAAAAGGCCCCAAAATTTCCTTCCCTCCCTCTGCATTCCCTTCCCGTGGCTTGTATTGGTCAGGGATTTTGGATTGGGAAGGGCAGTTTGGAAAGGAAAAGGAAAGGCAGGAGCCAGGAGCAGGTTGGGAATGGCTGCAAATTCCAGGATTGGCGAATTGGGAGAGGCTGAGTTAGCAGCAGCACCAGGAGAATGGGATTATACAGAAAAAAACCCCAGGATACTCCAGCTTTAGGAATATTCAACAAGTACCAATGGGAAGGTTTTGTCCTTAAAAATTCCAGGCTGTTTCTCCCAGGAATTCTGGAGTTAAAAGGAGCTGCTTCCATTTCATCCAGATCCTAAAATTCCCATCCCCAGGGAACCCCCAGGCTTGAAAGATTCCTGGATTTGGGGAAAAGGTTCCTGGATATCAGGGAAAGGTTCTTTCCCCAGAGGGAGAACACAATCCTCAGGGAATGTCACATTCCCAAGGCTGCCAGAGCTCCAGGAGTTTTTGGACAACGCTCCCAGGTGGGATTTTGGGGCATCCTGGGCTGGGATAAGAGTTGGACTCTGATCCTGTGGATCCTTCCAGCTCAGGATATTCCCATATTCCATGATTCCCAGTGTCCCCATTCCTGGAATTATCCCTTTCCCCTCCTGCCCACGCACAGCCTTTGATTCCCTGATTTCCCAGCCCGTGATTCCCTGATTTCCCAGCCCGTGATTCCCTGATTTTCCAACCTGTAATTCCCTGACTTTCCAGCCTGTGATTCCCTGATTTCCCAGCCCGTGATTCCCTGATTTCCCAGCCCGTGATTCCCTGATTTTCCAGCCTGTAATTCCCTGATTTTCCAGCCCGTGATTCCCTGATTTTCCAGCCTGTAATTCCCTGATTTTCCAGCCCGTGATTCCCTGATTTCCCAGCCCGTGATTCCCTGATTTTCCAACCTGTAATTCCCTGATTTTCCAGCCCGTGATTCCCTGATTTTCCAACCTGTAATTCCCTGATTTTCCAACCTGTAATTCCCTGATTTTCCAGCCCGTGATTCCCTGATTTCCCAGCCTGTGATTCCCTGATTTCCCCACAGCCCCTTCCCTGCTTTGGCCCACGCTCCCAGGCTGGAATTTTGGGATGGGATTCAGGGCCAGGATGGGAACCAATGGCTCCTTCCAGCTGAGGATATTCCCTATTTCCATTATTCCCCAGGCTGGAATTTTGGGATGAGATTCAGGCTGGGATTTTGGGATGTCCTGCAGGGCCAGGATGGGAATCAATGATCCCATGGCTCCTATCCCTCAGGATATTCCCACATTCCATGATTCCAGTCTCCCTGTTCCTGGCATTATCCCTTTCCCTTCATGCCCGAGCATTCCCCTTTTCCCTGATTTCCCCGCAATCAGGGAATGTTTATTTATCCCAGCATTTCCCTTTCCATGGGAGGTTTTCCATGGCTTTTCCACAGCTCTGCAGACATCTCACAGCTCATTGCCCTTGGCTTTTGGCCCTCAAATGGGCTGGAACAGAGGCTCATAAACAACTGCAGCAGCAATGCTGAGGTTGATTTAAAAGCCAGGAATTTTCCTTTTTTTGGGGTTTTTTTCCCTCCCCTCTGTCCCTTTTTTTAACCCTTTCAATCCAACATTTTTCCCTTTCCCCTCTCTGGCTTTGCAGAGCAGAAAAGGGAAAGTGGGAGAAATAATTAGGGATAGAAATTGGGAAGAAATGATCCTTTAAAGGAATTTTGGGATGGCCCTGGTTGTGAAAGGGAGATCCCAGCTTGGGGAATTTATTTTTCCCTGGTTTTGGGGTTTTTTTCCCTCCCCTCTGTCCCTTTTTTAACCCTTTCAATCCAACATTTTTCCCTGTTCCCCTCTCTGGCTTTGCACAACAGAAAAAGGAAAGTGGGGGAAATAATTAAGGGTAGAGATTGGGATGAAATGATCCTTTAAAGGATTTTTGGGATCACCCTGGTTGTGAATGGGGGATCCCAGTTTGAGGAATTGTTTTTCCCCTGGTTTTGGGTTTTTCCCTCCCCTCTGTCCCTTTTTTTAACCCTTTCAATCCAACATTTTTCCCTTTCCCCTCTCTGGCTTTGCAGAGCAGAAATGGGGGAAAATAATTAAGGGATAGAAATTGGGATGAAATGATCCTTTAAGGGATTTTTTGGGATCACCCTGGTTGTGAATGGGAGATCCCAGTTCGAGGAATTGTTTTTCCTCATTTTTTGGGTTTTTTCCCTCCCCCCTGTCCTTTTTTAACCCTTTCAATCCAACATTTTGCCCTGTTCCCCTCTCTGGCTTTGCAGAGCAGAAAAGGGAAAGTGGGAGAAATAATTAGGGATAGAAATTGGGATGAAATGATCCTTTAAAGGATTTTTGGGATCACCCTGGTTGTGAGTGGGAGATCCCAGTTTGAGGAATTGTTTTTCCTCATTTTTTGGGTTTTTTCCCTCCCTTCTGTCCTTTTTTTAACCCTTTCAATCCAACATTTTTCCCTGTTCCCCTCTCTGGCTTTGCAGAGCACAAATGGGGGAAAATAATTAAGTGATAGAAATTGGGATGAAATGATCCTTTAAGGGATTTTTTGGGATCACCCTGGTTGTGAATGGGAGATCCCGGTTCAAGGAATTTTTTTTCCTGGGTTTTTCTTTGTTTTGGGGTTGTTTTTGGTTTTTTGGGTTTGGGGGTTTTTTTGGTTTGTTTCTTTTTTTTTGGTTGGGTTTTTGTTTTGTTTTGATGTTTTTGTGGGGTTTTTTGGGGGGAGGGGGTTTGGGGTTTTTGGGGTTTTTTTTTGTTTTGGTTTTTTTTGGGTTTTTTGTGGGGTCTTTTGGGTTTTGGGGTTTTGTTTTGGTTTGGTTTTTGTTTGGTTTTTTGGGGGGTTTTTTGGGGTTTTTTTGGTGGGTTTTTTTGGTGTTTTTTGTTTCTTTGTTGGGTTTTTGTTTTGGTTTGGTTTTTTTGGGTTTGTTTTGTTTTGTTTTTGGTTTTGTTTTTTTGGTTTTTTTTTTTGTTTTTTCCAGAACAATCCAGGGAAAGGAGTTTGGGCAAAGAGAATTTTATTGGAGCATCCGGGTGGTTTGTGGCTGGATTTTGGGATCCTAAAGGGCTTTTCCAACCTTTGATTCCCAAATTTGGCAGGGATTGGGATCCTCCAGAACACAGCCAGGAACTCACCTGGATTTCCATGGATTTCCAGCCAGAACTGGAGAAACTTGGAGCATTCCTGTGGATTCCAGCACTCCAAAGAACCTGATGGAGCTTTTCCCCTCTCGTTCCCACAGAAAAGTGGGAATTCAGAGGGAAATCCCTGGTTTGGGGACCTGGGCAGGATAGAGAATATGAATTAATGAATTTTTTCTATTATATAAACAGAAAAAAAAATTTCTGGGCAAATTTATTCCATTTATTATTCAAATATTTTAAACTATTTCAATTATTTCCATTTATTAAGCCTCTTCTCCTTTTGCTGCTTGCAAGCCAGATTCCCTAAATTCCAATTTTCCATCCCTCTGAGGTTTGGGCTGGGAATTGGATTTTCCATCACATTTATCCCCATAAACCCATAAAATAATGGGTATTTTGGGGTCCATTCCCAAAATCCCATAAAACAATGGTCCATTCCCCAAATCCCATTTTTCCATCCCTCTGAGATTTGGGTTGGGAATTGGATTTTCCATCACCTTTATCCCCATAAATCCATAAAACAATGGATCTATTTTGGCCCCATTCCCCAAATCCCATTTTTCCATCCCTCTGAGATGGGAAATTTGGGCTGGAAATTGGATTTTCCATCACATTTATCCCCATAAACCCATAAAATAATGGGTATTTTTGGGTCCATTCCCAAAATCCCATAAAATAATGGTCCATTCCCAAAATTCCAATTTTCCATCCCTCTGAGATGGGAGATTTGAGTTGGGAATTGCATTTTCCATCACATTTATCCCCATAAATCCATAAAACAATGGATATATTTTGGCTCCATTCCCCAAATCCCATTTTTCCATCCCTCTGAAATTGTGATTTGGGTTGGGAATTGGATTTTCCACCATATTTATCCCCATAAAAAATGGTCCATTCCCAAAATCCCATTTTTCCATCCCTCTGATATGGGGGGATTTGGGCTGGGAATTGCATTTTCCATCATATTTCCATCACATTTATCCCCATAAATCCATAAAATAATGGATATATTTTGGGTCCATTCCCCAAAATCCCATTTTTCCATCCCTCTGAAATCGTGATTTGGGCTGGGAATTGCATTTTCCATCACCTTTATCCCCATAAATCCATAAAATAATGGGTGTTTTTGGGTCCATTCCCAAAATCCCATAAAACAATGGTCCATTCCCCAAATCCCATTTTTCCATCCCTCTGAGATGGGAAATTTGGGCTGGAATTGGATTTTCCATCACATTTATCCCCATAAAAAATGGTCCATTCCCCAAATCCCGGTTTTTCCATCCGTCTGGGATTTGGGCTGGGAATTGCATTTTCCATCATATTTCCATCACCTTTATCCCCATAAATCCATAAAACAATGGATCTATTTTGGGTCCATTCCCCAAATCCCATTTTTCCATCCCTCTGAAATTGTGATTTGGGCTGGGAATTGGATTTTCCATCACATTTATCCCCATAAAATAATGGTCCATTCCCCAAATCCCATTTTTCCATCCCTCTGAGATGAGGGATTTGGGCTGGGAATTGGATTTTCCATCACATTTATCCCCATAAATCCATAAAACAATGGATATATTTTGGGTCCATTCCCCAAAATCCCATTTTTCCATCCCTCTGAGATGGGATATTTGGGCTGGGAATTGAATTTTCCATCACATTTATCCCCATAAATCCATAAAACAATGGATATATTTTGGGTCCATTCCCAAAATCCCATTTTTCCATCCCTCTGAGATGGGAGATTTGGGCTGGGAATTGGATTTTCCATCACATTTATCCCCATAAAACAGTGGTCCATTCCCCAAATCCCATTTTTCCATCCCTCTGAGATGGGAGATTTGGGTTGGGAATTGAATTTTCCATCATATTTATCCCCATAAACCCATAAAATAATGGGTATTTTTGGGTCCATTCCAAAAATCCCATAAAATAATGGTCCATTCCCAAAATTCCAAATTTCCATCCCTCTGAGATGGGGGATTTGGGCTGGGAATTGGATTTTCCATCATATTTATCCCCATAAATCCATAAAATAATGGATATATTTGAGTTCTGTTCCCAAAATCCCATAAAACAATGGTCCATTCCCCAAATCCCATTTTCCCATCCCTCTGAGATGGGGGGATTTGGGTTGGGAATTGCATTTTCCATCATATTTCCATCACATTTATCCCCATAAACCCATAAAACAATGGATCTATTTTGGGTCCATTCCCCAAAATCCCATTTTTCCATCCCTCTGAGATGGGAGATTTGGGTTGGGAATTGGATTTTCCACCATATTTATCCCCATAAAAAATGGTCCATTCCCAAAATCCCATTTTTCCACCCCTCTGAGATGGGAGATTTGGGTTGGGAATTGCATTTTCCATCATATTTCCATCACATTTATCCCCATAAATCCATAAAATAATGGGTGTTTTTGGGTCCATTCCCCAAAATCCCATTTTTCCATCCCTCTGAAATCGTGATTTGGGCTGGGAATTGGATTTTCCATCACCTTTATCCCCATAAATCCATAAAATAATGGGTGGTTTTGGGTCCATTCCCAAAATCCCATAAAATAATGGTCCATTCCCCAAATCCCATTTTTCCATCCCTCTGAGATGGGAAATTTGGGCTGGAATTGGATTTTCCATCACATTTATCCCCATAAAAAATGGTCCATTCCCCAAATCCCATTTTTCCATCCCTCTGAGATGGGAAATTTGGGCTGGAAATTGGATTTTCCATCACCTTTATCCCCATAAATCCATAAAATAATGGGTATTTTTGGGTCCATTCCCAAAATCCCATAAAATAATGGTCCATTCCCCAAATCCCATTTTTCCATCCCTCTGAAATCGTGATTTGGGCTGGGAATTGAATTTTCCATCACCTCTATCCCATAAAACAATGCCTGCAGCATCCTCCCGCCGCCTCCCTCCTCCCTGGCCCTCGGGGAATGTTGGAGAGGGCCCAGGCCGGTCCCTAATTGTGCCTGGCGCTAATTGGGATATTTGGGATATTTAATCCGCGCTGCTGAAACCGTGGCGGGGCCGCAGCTCAAAGGGCCCAGTGTGCGGACACAGAGGGGCCGTTCATGCCGGGATGGGTGGATCCATGCCGGGATGGAGGGATGGCTCCAGCCTGGCTGCGGGGAAAAGCCTCCATTAGGGAATTACAGCGGCACCGACCGGCCCCGGACCGGCCCAGCCCGGGCGGGGAGAGGGGAAACGTTCCAGGATTGGAGCAGGAATTGTTCCAGGGTGGGAGAGAAGGGAATTGCATCCCGGGCTGGGAGAGCAGGAATTGTTCCAGGATTGGGGCAGGGAATTGTGTTCCAGGATGGGAGAGAAGGGAATTGTTCCAGGATTGGAGCAGGGAATTGTTCCAGGATGGGAGAGGGGAATCGTTCCAGGATTGGGGCAGGGAATTGTGTTCCAGGATGGGAGCGGGGAATTGTGTTCCAGGATTGGAGCAGGAATTGCATCCAGGCTGGGTCAGGAATTGTGTTCCAGGATTGGAGTGGGGAATTGATCCAGGATTGGAGTGGGGAATTGATCCAGGATTGGAGCAGGGAAATACTCCAGGCTGGGAGCAGGGAATTGTTCCAGGATTGGAACGGGGAATTGCATCCCGGGCTGGGAAAGCAGGGAATTGTTCCAGGATTGGGGCAGGGAATTGTGTTCCAGGATGGGAGCGGGGAATCGTTCCAGGATTGGGGCAGGGAATTGTGTTCCAGGATGGGAGAGAAGGGAATTGTTCCAGGATTGGAGCAGGAATTGCATCCTGGGCTGGAAAAGCAGGGAATTGTTCCAGGGTTGGAGCAGGAATTGTTCCAGGGTTGGAGCAGGAATTGTTCCAGGATGGGAGCGGGAAATCGTTCCAGGATTGGAGCAGGGAATTGTGTTCCAGGATGGGAGCGGGGAATTGCATCCCGGGATGGGAGCAGGGAATCGTTCCAGGATTGGAGCAGGAATTGTTCCAGGATTGGAGCAGGAATTGTGATCCAGGATTGGAGCAGGAATTGTGTTCCAGGATTGGAGCAGGAATTGCATCCCGGGCTGGGAGAGCAGGAATTGTATCCCGGGGTGGGAGCAGGGAATTGTGTTCCAGGCTGGGAGCAGGGAATTGTGTTCCAGGATTGGAGCAGGAATTGTGTTCCAGGATGAGAGCAGGGAATTGTTCCAGGATTGGAGCAGGAATTGTTCCAGGATGGGAGAGAAGGGAATTGCATCCCGGGCTGGGAGAGCAGAGAATTGTTCCAGGATTGGAGCAGGAATTGTGTTCCAGGATGGGAGCGGGGAATTGCATCCCGGGATGGGAGCAGGGAATTGTGTTTCAGGGTTGGAGCAGGAATTGTTCCAGGGTGGGAGCAGGAATTGTGTTCCAGGGTTGGAGCAGGGAATTGTTCCAGGATTGGAGCAGGAATTGTGTTCCAGGGTTGGAGCAGGAATTGTGTTCCAGGGTTGGAGCAGGGAATTGTTCCAGGGTGGGAGCAGGAATTGTGTTCCAGGGTTGGAGCAGGGAATTGTTCCAGGGTGGGAGCAGGAATTGTGTTCCAGGGTTGGAGCAGGAATTGTTCCAGGGTGGGAGCGGGGAATCGTTCCAGGACTGGGGCAGGAATTGTGTTCCAGGATGGGAGAGAAGGGAATTGCATCCCGGGCTGGGAGCAGGGAATTGTTCCAGGATTGGGGCAGGGAATTGTGATCCAGGATGGGAGAGAAGGGAATTGTTCCAGGATTGGAGCAGGAATTGTTCCAGGGTGGGAGAGAAGGGAATTGCATCCCGGGCTGGGATAGCAGAGAATTGTTCCAGGATGGGAGCTGGGAATTGTGATCCAGGGTTGGAGCAGGAATTGCATCCAGGCTGGGAGCAGGAATTGTGTTCCAGAACTGGAGCAGGAATTGTTCCAGGATTGGAGCTGGGAATTGTTCCAGGATTGGAGCAGGGAATTGTGATCCAGGATTGGAGCAGGAATTGTGTTCCAGGGTGGGAGAGAAGGGAATTGCATCCCGGGCTGGGAGAGCAGGAATTGTTCCAGGGTGGGAGCAGGAATTGTGATCCAGGATTGGAGCAGGAATTGTGTTCTAGGGTTGGAATAGGAATTGTTCCAGGGTTGGAGCAGGGAATTGTGTTCCAGGGTGGGAGAGAAGGGAATTGCATCCCGGGCTGGGAGCAGGGAATTGTTCCAGGATTGGAGCAGGAATTGTTCCAGGGTGGGAGAGAAGGGAATTGCATCCTGGGCTGGGAGAGCAGAGAATTGTTCCAGGCTGGGAGCAGGAATTGTGTTCGAGGATTGGAGCAGGAATTGTGTTCCAGGATTGGAGTGGGGAATTGATCCAGGATTGGAGCAGGGAAATATTCCAGGCTGGGAGCAGGGAACTGTATTCCAGGATTGGAGCAGGAATTGCATCCTGGGCGGGGAGAGAAGGAATTGTGTCCCAGGATTGGAGCAGGAATTGTGTCCCAGGATTGGAGCAGGGAATTGTGATCCAGGATGAGAGAGAAGGGAATTGCATCCCGGGCTGGGAGAGCAGAGAATTGTTCCAGGCTGGGAGCTGGGAATTGTGATCCAGGATTGGAGCTGGGAATTGTGATCCAGGATTGGAACAAGGAATTGTTCCAGGGTTGGAGCAGGAATTGTGTTCCAGGATTGGAGCAGGGAATTGTAGCCCGGGCTGGGAGAGCAGGGAATTTTGTTCCAGGTTGGGAGTAGGAATTGTGTTCCAGGATTGGAGCAGGAATTGCATCCCGGGCTGGGAGAGCAGGAATTGTATCCCGGGGTGGGAGCGGGAATTGCGATCCAGGATTGGAGCGGGGAATTGTTCCAGGGTGGGAGCAGGAATTGTTCCAGGATTGGAACAGGGAATTGCATCCCGGGCTGGGAGAGCAGGGAATTGTGTTCCAGGCAGGGAATTGTGTTCCAGGATTGGAGCAGGGAATTGCATCTCTGGCTGGGAGCAGGGAATTGTGTTCCAGGATGGGAGCAGGGAATTGTGTTCCAGGATGGGAGCAGGGAATTGTGTTCCAGGATGGGAGCAGGGAATTGTGTTCCAGGATGGGAGCAGGGAATTGTGTTCCAGGATGGGAGCAGGGAATTGTGTTCCAGGATGGGAGCAGGGAATTCCACAATTTTAGCACAATTCCAGCAAGGAATGAGGAAATGAGGGGATGAAGGAATGAGGGAAAAATTCCCAGCAGATAAATGCCCAAATCCAGTTTAGGACAATGTCAGATTCCCTGGAGCATCCCAAATTTGCAGGATTCCCATCCTGGCCTGGATAAATCCCACCTGGACACTTTTCCCAGGATTCAGCTGCTTCCCTGAGGAAGGAAAAATCCCTTTTCCATCCCAGCTGAATCCTGCTGGGATTCCAGGATGTGATTCCAGAATTTTAGCACAATTCCAGCAGGGAATGAGGGAATGAAGGGAATGAGGGAATGAGGGAAAGATTCCCAGCAGATCAATCCCCAAATCCACTTTAGGACAATGTCCTAAATTGTTCCAGGATGTGATTCCACAATTCCAGCCCAATCCTAGCAAAGAACGAGGGAATGAGGGAATGAGGGAATGAGGGAATGAGGGAATGAGGGAATGAGGGAATGAGGGAATGAGGGAATGAGGGAATGAAGGGAATGAGGGAATGAGGGAATGAAGGAATGAGGGAATGAGGGAATGAGGGAATGAAGGAATGAGGGAATGAAGGAATGAGGGAATGAGGGAATGAAGGAATGAGGGAATGAGGGAATGAGGGAATGAGGGAATGAGGGAATGAGGGAATGAGGGAATGAGGGAATGAGGGAATGAGGGAATGAAGGAATGAGGGAATGAAGGAATGAGGGAATGAGGGAATGAAGGAATGAGGGAATGAGGAAGAGGAATGAGGAAGAAGAATGAGGGAATGAGGGAATGAAGGAATGAGGGAATGAGGGAATGAAGGAATGAGGGAATGAGGGAATGAGGGAAAGATTCCCAGCAGATCAATCCCAATGTCCTAAATGCTCCAGGATGTGATTCCACAATTCCAGCCCAATCCCAGCAAAGAACGAGGGAATGAAGGAATGAGGGAATGAGGGAATGAAGGGAATGAGGGAATGAGGGAATGAGGGAATGAAGGAATGAGGGAATGAGGGAATGAAGGAATGAAGGAATGAGGGAATGAGGGAATGAGGGAATGAAGGAATGAGGGAATGAGGGAATGAAGGAATGAGGGAATGAGGGAATGAAGGAATGAGGGAATGAAGGAATGAGGGAATGAGGGAATGAGGGAATGAGGGAATGAGGGAATGAAGGAATGAGGGAATGAGGGAATGAAGGAATGAGGGAATGAGGGAATGAAGGAATGAGGGAAAGAGGGAAAGAGGGAAAGATTCTCAGCAGATCAATCCCAATGTCCTAAATGCTCCAGGATGTGATTCCACAATTCCAGCCCAATCCCAGCAAAGAACGAGGGAATGAGGGAATGAGGGAATGAAGGAATGAGGGAATGAGGGAATGAAGGGAATGAGGGAATGAGGGAATGAGGGAATGAAGGAATGAGGGAACGAGGGAACGAGGGAATGAAGGAATGAGGGAAAGAGGGAAAGAGGGAAAGATTCCCAGCAGATCAATCCCAATGTCCTAAATGCTCCAGGATGTGATCCCACAATTCCAGCCCAATCCCAGCAGGGAATGAGGGACAGATTTCCATCAGATCCATCCCCAATCCCCGTCATTCCCGGGGGAATTCTGGGATTTGCAGCCCTGCAGGGAACCCCCAGGATGAACAAACAGCACAGGAAGATTTATTTCAGTCTCATTCCAGGCTCGGAATTCCGGAGCTGCTGGGCCCCGAGGGGGATTTTCCATTTGGGATTGGCCCACAGAAATCAATTTGTGGGAATTCACACCCAGATTTTGTGGGAATTTTTTCCATGTAGGATTTGTCCACAGAATTCAATATTTGGGAATTCTCACCTGGATTTTGTGTGGATTTTGTGTGGATTTGCTCCTGCAGGACAGGGAGATTTGGGAGCAGATTTCCCTGGCCTGGGATTTGCCCACAGAGATGAAAATTTGGGAATTCTCACCCGGATTTTGAGGGAATTTTTTCCACTTGGGATTTGCCCACACAGAAATCAATATTTGGGAATTCTCACCTGGATTTCGTGTGGATTTCTTGTGGATTTCGTGTGGATTCATTCCTGCAGGACAGGGAAATTCAGGTGCAGATTTGGGAGCACATCTCAGCCTTTCCCTGGCTTTGGGCAGGTGCAGGAATCATTAAAACCTAAGGAAAAAACATCCCCAAAAGCCAATTTTTAGTTAAAAAATAAAAAGTAAAAATTAAAGCCTAAAAATTAAAATTAATTTTTATGGTGGTGAGGGAATATTTGAGCTTGATGATGGAAGGGAAAGGGGGAAAGGGAAGGGAAAAGGAAGGAAAAAAGAAAGGGAAAAAGGAAAGGAAAGGAAAGGAAAGGAAAGGAAAGGAAAGGAAAGGAAAGGAAAGGAAAGGAAAGGAAAGGAAAGGAAAGGAAAGGAAAGGAAAGGAAAGGAAAGGAAAGGAAAGGAAAGGAAAGGAAAGGAAAGGAAAGGAAAGGAAAGGAAAGGAAAGGAAAGGAAAGGAAAGGAAAGGAAAGGAAAGGAAAGGAAAGGAAAGGAAAGGAAAGGAAAGGAAAGGAAAGGAAAGGAAAGGAAAGGAAAGGAAAGGAAAAAGGAAAGGAAAAAGGAAAGGAAAAAGGAAAGGAAAAAGGAAAGGAAAAAGGAAAAGAAGAAAAAAGAAAAAGGAGAAAAAGGAGAAAAAGGAGAAAAAGGAGAAAAAGGAAAAGGAAATCCCCACATTTTCCCCCCCCACTCCTCCTCCTCCCCCCAAACTCCCCCAAATTCCTGGCAGGAATTCGCAGCCAGGACGGAGCCAGACGCCCCAGACACATCGGAGACATTCCTGAGCCCCGGGCTCCGCTCTGCCCCGGGCTCTGCCAAAGAAAAACCGGCTGGAACTTTGGGAATTGGGGTTTGTCCCGGTTTTTTGGGGGGATCTTTAGGGATTGAACTCCAGGGTTTCATCTCTGAGAATAAAGGGATTTTTCTCCTCTCGTTGTTTTCCTGAGGAAAGGAAAATCCTTTTTGGGAGGGCTGGATCAGCAAAGATCCAGCTGGAATTCCATCCCAGCTCAATCCTGCTGGGAATCCAGGATGTGATCCCACAATTCCAGCAAAATTCCAGCAGGGAATGAGGGAATGAGGGGAAAATTCCCAGCAGATAAATCCCAAAATCCACTTCAGGACAGTGTCAGATTCCCTGGAGAATCCCAAGGGATCCTTACACACAAAATGTGTGTGAGGAAAAATCTCCCAAAAATGAACAATTCCATGCTGGGGGCAACGTGGATCCCTGGAATTGGATCCCCAGAATTCCAGGGATTTGGCTCCAGTCAAACCAGTAACAACCAGAGGCTCCAAGCTCAGCTTTGTCCCAGTCCTGTTGTGCCCCAGAGCAGAATTTCCAAAGGAAAACGGGCTGGAAGTTTGGGAATTGGGGTTTATCCCAGTTTTTTGGGGGGATTTTTACAGATCTAAATCCAGGAAAATTCCAAACTCCCCAAATCCGTGTGGATTTGGACCCAGAAAATTCCAGACTTCCCAAAATCTGCCTGGATTTGGACACGGAAACTCCAAACTCCTCCAAATCCACCTGGATTCAGACACAGAAAATTCCAAACTCCCAAAACTCTAAACTCCCTCAAATCCACCTGGATTGGGACTTTGAAAACTCCAAACTCCCAAAAATCCTCACAGAAAATTCCAAACTCCCCCAAATCTGCCTGGATTTGGAGCTGGAAAACTCCAAACTCTCCAAAATTCCAAAATCCTTCTGGATTTGGACCCAGAAAATTCCAAACTCTCCAAAATCCACAGAGAAAATCTGAAACTCCCCGAAATCCACACAGAAAATTCCAAACTCCCCGAAATCCATGCAGAAAATTCCAAACTCCCCCAAATCTGTGTGGATTTGGACCCAGAAAATTCCAAACTCTCCAAAATTCCAAACTCCTCCTGGATTCGGACGCAGAAAACTCCAAACTCTCCAAAATCCACACAGAAAACTCCAAACTCCCCCAAATCTGCCTGGATATGGAGCTGGAAAACTCCAAACTCTCCAAAATTCCAAAATCCTCCTGGATTCGGATGCAGAAAACTCCAAACTCTCCAAAATCCACAGAGAAAATCTGAAACTCCCCCAAATCCACAGAGAAAATTCCAAACTCCCCCAAAATCCACCTGGATTAGGACCCAGAAAATTCCAAACTCCCCCAAATCCACACAGAAAATTCCAAACTCCCCCAAATCTGTGTGGATTTGGAGCTGGAAAACTCCAAACTCTCCAAAATTCCAAAATCCTTCTGGATTTGGACCCAGAAAACTCCAAACTCTCCAAAATCCACAGAGAAAATCTGAAACTCCCCCAAATCCACACAGAAAATTCCAAACTCCCCCAAATCCACAGAGAAAATTCCAAACTCCCCCAAATCTGTGTGGATTTGGACCCAGAAAATTCCAAACTCTCCAAAATTCCAAACTCCACCTGGATTCAGATGCAGAAAATTCCAAACTCCCAAAAATCCACACAGAAAACTCCAAACTCCCCCAAATCTGCCTGGATTCGGACCCAGAAAATTCCAAACTCTCCAAAATCCACAGAGAAAATCTGAAACTCCCCCAAATCCACAGAGAAAATTCCAAACTCCCCCAAATCTGTGTGGATTCAGAGCCAGAAAACTCCAAACTCCCCCAAATTCACCTGGATTTGGACACAGAAAATTCCAAACTCTCCAAAATTCCAAACTCCTCCTGGATTCGGATGCAGAAAACTCCAAACTCTCCAAAATCCACAGAGAAAACTCCAAACTCCTCCAAATCCACAGAGAAAATTCCAAACTCCCCCAAATCCACCTGGATATGGAGCTGGAAAACTCCAAACTCTCCAAAATTCCAAAATCCTCCTGGATTCGGATGCAGAAAATTCCAAACTCCCAAAAATCCACGCAGAAAACTCCAAACTCCCCCAAATCTGCCTGGATTTGGACCCAGAAAACTCCAAACTCTCCAAAATCCACAGAGAAAATCTGAAACTCCCCCAAATCCACAGAGAAAATTCCAAACTCCCCCAGATCCACCTGGATTGGGACCCAGAAAATTCCAAACTCCCCCAAATCCACACAGAAAATTCCAAACTTCCCAAAATCTGCCTGGATTTGGACCCAGAAAATTCCAAACTCCCCCAAATCCACACAGAAAATTCCAAATTCTCACAAATCTGCCTGGATTTGGACCCAGAAAATTCCAAACTCCCAAAAATCCACAGAGAAAATCTGAAACTCGCCCAAATCCACAGAGAAAATTCCAAACTCCCCCAGATCCACACAGAAAATTCCAAACTTCCCAAAATCTGCCTGGATTTGGACCCAGAAAATTCCAAACTCCCACAAATCCACACAGAAAATTCCAAATTCTCCCAAATCTGCCTGGATTTGGACCTAAAAAAACCCAAAAAAGCCCCCGGGTGGTGCCCACGGCCACCCCAAACCTCTCCCACTTTCACTTTTCATTTTTCCTTTTTTTTTCCCCGTTTTTTTTATTCCCTTTCCAAGGTTTTTTTTTTGGGAATCCGATCTGCCGTGAATTCCCTCCCGTCCCTCCCTGGTCTGTGGATCAAAGCCACGGCGAGGAACCCCAGAGCTGGGAGGGGAAGGAAACAGAGAAAAAAGAAATAAAAAGAAATGAAATAAAAAGAAATAAAAAGAAATAAAAAGAAATAAAACAAAATGAAATAAAAAGAAATAAAAAGAAATAAAACAAAATGAAATAAAAAGAAATAAAAAGAAATAAAACAAAATGAAATAAAAAGAAATAAAAAGAAATAAAACAAAATGAAATAAAAAGAAATAAAAAGAAATAAAAAGAAATAAAACAAAATGAAATAAAAAGAAATAAAAAGAAATAAAAAGAAATAAAAAGAAATAAAAAGAAATAAAACAAAATGAAATAAAAAGAAATAAAAAGAAATAAAAAGAAATAAAATCAAAATGAAATAAAAAGAAATAAAAAGAAATAAAATAAAAAGAAATAAAAAGAAATAAAAAAAAGAAATAAAAAGAAATAAAAAGAAATAAAATAAAAAGAAATAAAATAAAAAGAAATAAAAAGAAATAAAAAGAAATAAAACAAAATGAAATAAAAAGAAATAAAAAGAAATAAAAAGAAATAAAAAGAAATAAAAAGAAATAAAAAGAAATAAAATAAAAAGAAATAATAAGAAATAAAAAGAAATAAAAAGAAATAAAAAGAAATAAAAAGAAATAAAAAGAAATAAAAAGAAATAAAAAGAAATAAAAAATAAAATAAAATAAAATAAAATAAAATAAAATAAAATAAAATAAAATAAAATAAAATAAAATAAAATAAAATAAAATAAAATAAAATAAAATAAAATAAAATAAAATAAAATAAGGAATTTTGAGATTGTTCCTGCAGCTCCAATCACTGGAAATTATCCCGGAGTGAGCAATGAGAGTTTGGGGAATTTTTGGGATGAAAAAGATGATTTTGGGAAAATCTCTCAGCTCTTATTAAAATTTTTTGGAGATTTTGGTGGGAATTTCTCAGGAATTACCAAAAAAAAAAATCAGTTTTGGGATGGAAAAGATGGATTTGGGTTTGCCAGGAAAATCCCTAAATTGGTTTTTTTAATTCCTGGGAAATTCCCAGGGCAGGGAGGGAGGAGCAGCTGGAAAATCTTGGAAAATCTTGGAAAAGTCTCAGAAAAATCATAGAAAAATCACAGAAAAACCACAGAAAATCATGGAAAATCCTGGAAAAGTCCCGGAAAAGTCCCGGAAAAGTCCCGGAAAAGTCCCGGAAAAATCACAGAAAAATCACAGAAAAACCACAGAAAAACCACAGAAAAACCACAGAAAAATCACAGAAAAATCACAGAAAAACCACGGAAAAATCCCGGAAAAATCCCGGAAAAATCCCGGAAAAATCCCGGAAAAATCACGGAAAAATCACAGAAAAATCCCGGAAAAATCCCGGAAAAATCCCGGAAAAATCCCGGAAAAATCCCGGAAAAATCCCGGAAAAATCCCGGAAAAACCACAGAAAAATCACAGAAAAATCACAGAAAAATCACAGAAAAATCACAGAAAAATCACGGAAAAATCACGGAAAAATCCCGGAAAAATCCCGGAAAAATCACAGAAAAATCACAGAAAATCATGGAAAAATCCTGGAAAAATCCCGGAAAAATCCTGGAAAAATCACAGAAAAACCACAGAAAAACCACAGAAAATCATGGAAAATCCTGGAAAAATCCCAGAAAAAAATCATATAAAAATCCCAGAAAATCCTGGGCAAATTCTGGAAAAATCCCAGAAAACCTGGGAAAATCCTGGAAAATCCCAGAAAAATCCTTGAAAATCTCAGAAAATCCTGGAAAAATCCCAGAAAATCCCTTTTTCCCAGTGCTGGGAGAGCAGGAGAAGCCCACCCAGCCCAACAATTCCCATTTTTTCCCCATCCCGGGAATCCCCGGCAGCCGGGGCTGCAATCGGATTTTTGGGATTTTTGGCACCAACTCCACATTCCTGCCCAAGAGGCAATCGAGATTCCTGCCACCTCCCGGAGCCAGGGAAAAATGGGAATTAAAAAAACCCCAACATTTATTTTTGATAAGGAATTTGATAAGGAATCCGTCATCATCATCGTCATCATCATTGCAGGGAACTGCTCAGCCCGGGGAGGGGATTTGGGATTTTGGGATTTGGGGATTTTGGGGATTTGGGAGATTCCCCAAAATTTCTCCACTCCTCATTTGGTGTCCTCAGAGGGGAGGAATCCCTGGGAGCTCCGGGTGGGGCAGATTGGGGGGGCAGAGAGGGAAAGTTCGGGGTTTTGGGGTTTGGGGAAGAGTTTGGGATTTGAAGGAGAGTTTGGGATTTCAGGTTTCCTGGTCTGAGGGAGAGTTTGGGGTTTTGGGGTCTGAGGGAGAGTTTGGGATTTTGGGGTTTGGGGAAGAGCTCAGGATTCCAGGATTTGAGGGAGAGTTTGGGATTTGAGGGAGAGTTTGGGATTCCAAGATTTGAGGGAGAGTTTGGGATTCCAGGATTTGAGGGAGAGTTTGGGATTCCAAGATTTGAGGGAGAGTTTGGGATTCCAAGATTTGAGGGAGAGTTTGGGATTCCAGGATTTGAGGGAGAGTTTGGGATTTGAGGAAGAGTTTGGGATTCTGGTTTGAGGGAGAGTTCAGGATTTCAGGATTCCAGGATTTGAGGGAGAGTTTGGGATTTGAGGGAGAGTTTGGGATTCTGGTTTGAGGGAGAGTTCAGGATTTCAGGATTCCAGGATTTGAGGGAGAGTTTGGGATTCCAAGATTTGAGGGAGAGTTTGGGATTCCAGGATTTGAGGGAGAGTTTGGGGTCTTGGTTTGAGGGAGAGTTCAGGATTTCAGGATTTGAGGGAGAGTTTGGGATTCCAAGATTTGAGGGAGAGTTTGGGATTCTTGGATTTGAGGGAGAGTTTGGGGTCTTGGTTTGAGGGAGAGTTCAGGATTTCAGGATTCCAGGATTTGAGGGAGAGTTTGGGATTCTGGTTTGAGGGAGAGTTCAGCATTTCAGGATTCCAGGATCTGAGGAAGAGTTTGGGATTCCAAGATTTGAGGGAGAGTTTGGGATTCTGGTTTGAGGGAGAGTTCAGCATTTCAGGATTCCAGGATCTGAGGAAGAGTTTGGGATTCCAGGATTTGAGGGAGAGTTTGGGATTCCAGGATTTGAGGGAGAGTTTGGGATTCCAGGATTTGAGGGAGAGTTCAGGATTTCAGGATTCCAGGATTTGAGGGAGAGGTTGGGATTTGAGGGAGAGTTTGGGATTCCAAGATTTGAGGGAGAGTTTGGGATTCCAGGATTTGAGGGAGAGTTCAGGATTTCAGGATTCCAGGATTTAAGGGAGAGGTTGGGATTTGAGGGAGAGTTTGGGATTCCAAGATTTGAGGGAGAGTTTGGGATTCCAGGATTTGAGGGAGAGTTTGGGATCCTGGTTTGAGGGAGAGTTCAGGATTTCAGGATTCCAGGATTTGAGGGAGAGTTTGGGATTCTGGTTTGAGGGAGAGTTCAGGATTTCAGGATTCCAGGATTTGAGGGAGAGGTTGAGATTTGAGGAAGAGTTTGGGATTCCAAGATTTGAGGGAGAGTTTGGGATTCCAGGATTTGAGGGAGAGTTTGGGATTCCAGGATTTGAGGGAGAGTTTGGGATCCTGGTTTGAGGGAGAGTTCAGGATTTCAGGATTCCAGGATTTGAGGGAGAGGTTGAGATTTGAGGAAGAGTTTGGGATTCCAAGATTTGAGGGAGAGTTTGGGATTCCAGGATTTGAGGGAGAGTTTGGGATTCCAAGATTTGAGGGAGAGTTTGGGATTCCAGGATTTGAGGGAGAGTTTGGGATTCTGGTTTGAGGGAGAGTTCAGGATTTCAGGATTCCAGGATTTGAGGGAGAGGTTGGGATTTGAGGAAGAGTTTGGGATTCCAGGATTTGAGGGAGAGTTTGGGATTCCAGGATTTGAGGGAGAGGTTGGGATTCCCGTGTTAGGGAAAGAGTCTGGGATTCCTGGGTTTGGGAGAGAGTTCAGGATTCCAGGATTTCAGGGAGAGTTTGAGATTCTAGGGCTCCTGGCATGAGGGAGAGTTTGGGACTCCTGGGTTTGAGGGAAAATTTGGGATTCCTGGATTGAGGGAGAATTGAGGATTCCAGGATTTGAGGGAGAGTTCAGGATCCTTGGGTTTGGGGATGAATTTAGGATTCCTGCGTTTGGGGAAGAGTTTGGGATTCCTGGATTTCAAGGAGAGTTTGGGATTCCAGGGCTCCTGGCATGAGGGACAGTTTGGGATTCCAGGATTTGAGGGAGAGTTTGGGATTCCTGGGTTTGGGGAAGAGTTTGGGATTCCAGGATTTGAGGGAAAATTTGGGATTCCTGTGTTTGGGGAGGAGTTTGGGATTCCAGGATTTGAGGGAAATTATGGGATTCTTGGCTTGAGGGCAAGTCCAGGATTCCAGGATTTGAGGGAGAATTTGGGATCCTGGTTTGAGGGAGAATTCAGGATTGCTGATTTGATGGAGAGTGAAGAAATAAACTGGAAAAACAGTGAAGAAATAAACAGAGAAAAGAGTGAAATAAATAAAAAAGAGCAGTGAAAAAATAAACCAGGAAAAGAGTAAATAAATAAAAATCCAACAGTGAATAAATAAACTGGGAAAAGAGTAAATAAATAAATCCAACAGTGAAGAAATAAACTGGGAAAACCATGAATAAATAAAAAGAAGAGTGAATAAATAAACTGGGAAATCAGTGAATAAATAAAAAGAAGAGAAGAAATAAACAGGGAAAAGAGTGAAATAAATAAAGAGTGAATAAATAAACAGGGAAATCAGTGAATAAATAAACTGGGAAAACAGTGAATAAATAAAAAGAAAAGAAGAAATAAACTGGGAAAACCATGAATAAATAAAAAGAAAAGTGAATAAATAAACTGGGAAATCAGTGAATAAATAAACTGGGAAATCAGTGAATAAATAAAAAGAAGAGAAGAAATAAACAGGGAAAAGAGTGAAATAAATAAAGAGTGAATAAATAAACTGGGAAATCAGTGAATAAATAAACTGGGAAATCAGTGAATAAATAAACTGGGAAAACAGTGAATAAATAAAAAGAAAAGAAGAAATAAACTGGGAAAACCATGAATAAATAAAAAGAAAAGTGAATAAATAAACTGGGAAATCAGTGAATAAATAAACAGGGAAATCAGTGAATAAATAAAAAGAAGAGAAGAAATAAACAGGGAAAAGAGTGAATAAATAAAGAGTGAATAAATAAAGCAGTGCAATCCCAGTTCCTATTTTGGACAGGAATTTTGAGGATAAATAATCTGATTTTTTGGTGGTTTCATCAGCTGCCACTCAAGGGGAGTTGACACGAGCCCGGGGCGAGGAAAATCTTGGAATAATCCAAAATAAACAGCCCTGGAGTCTGTGGCATTGGAAGCTTTGCCAGGAGGTGGAATTTCAAGAGAACTCCAAAAACCCCAAAACCAAAGGAAAGAAAAAAATAAAAATAAAAATAAAATAATAATAATAAATTAAAAATCCCAGGGAATTCCTGGGATTTCTTTGGGATGGGGTTGGAATATTGGGGGTGGCTGTGGGAGGGAAAATTAATTCAGGGATGAATTTCCATCTGTGTTAAAATTTGGCAATTTTGGGAGGAATTTGCTGCTTTTTGGGTGGATTTTGCAGCATCTGGGAATGTCTGAATAACCAAAAACCCCCAAAATATTGAATTTTTAAAGATTTTTTCACCTTTTTCCTTGTGGCCAAAGTCACTTCTGACACCCTGAAAATTAATTCAGGGATGAATTTCCAGCTCTGTGCCAAAATTTGGCATTTCTGGGATGAATTGCTGATTTGGGGTGGATTTTGCAGCAGCTGGGAATGTCTGAATGACCAAAAAAACCCCAAAATATTGAATTTTTAAAGCTTTTTTCACCTTTTTCACTTACCTGGGGTGGAGGAACCCCTGAGCCAGGGTTCCAATCAAACCAGGATTGATTTTGTTTTACTCACCTCAATCCAGAGCTGCTGAATCCTTCATTTTTCCTGGATTTGGGAATTTTCTGGCTGCAGTTTTGTTCACTTGGACCTCCACACCAAAAGCTCAATTTTTGGGTCATTTTTTTGTGCTTTTTCCACCCATTTTACCCCATTTTAATCCCAGCTGGAGCCCTGGGGAACTTAAGAGCAGGGCCTGGAGCTGTGGGCCAAGTTCATTTTTACATCTTTATTTTATTTCTCCCCCTCTATTTGTGAAGGTTTTCCACAAGAATTTCCTCAGTTTGAGTGGAATCCATAAAATTCCAGGAGTGTGAGGGGAGGAAAAGCTGCAGAGGGGATTTAAATAAGAGGGGTTTAATCCCAAGGATTTTTCGAGGCCTTGGGTAAAATATTCCATTAAATTTTACCTCTTTTTTACCAAAAATGAGAGCAGGGCCTGGAATTGCAGGCCAAGCTCAGTTTTACGCCTTTATTTTTCATTCAAAATTCCAGAAAAATTCCCTGGATTATTTTGGCAGCGCTTTGAGGCTCCATTTTGGGCCTTTCCCCCTCTATTTGTGAAGGTTTTCTCCAAAAATTTCCTCAGTTCAGATGAATCCATAAAATTCCAAGAGTGTGAGGGGAGGAAAAGCTGCAGAGAGGATTTACATGAGAGGGGTTTAATCCCAAGTGTTTTTCCAGGCCTTGGGTAAAATATTTATTGAAATTTTTACCTGCTTTTTACTAAAAGTGAGAGCAGGGCCTGGAATTGCAGGCCAAGCTCAGTTTTACACCTTTATTTTTCATTCAAAATTCCCTGGATTATTTTGGCAGCACTTTGAGGCTCCGTTTTGGGCCTTTCCTCCTCTATTTGTGAAGGTTTTCCACAAAAATTTCCTCAGTTCAGATGAATCCATAAAATTCCAGGAGTGTGAGGGGAGGAAAAGCTGCAGAGGGGATTTACATGAGGGGAGGTTCAATCCCAAGGATTTTTCCAGGCCTTGAGTAAAATATTCCATGAAATTTTACCTCTTTTTTACTAAAAATGAGAGCAGGGCCTGGAATTGCAGGCCAAGCTCAGTTTTACATCTTTTATTTTTCATCCAAATTTCCAGTAAAATTCCCTGGATTATTTTGGCAGCGCTTTGAGGCTCCATTTTGGGCCTTTCCTCCTCTATTTGTGAGGGTTTTCCACAAAAATTTCCTCAGTTCAGATGAATCCATAAAATTCCAGGAGTGTGAGGGGAGGAAAAGCTGCAGAGGGGATTTACATGAGGGGAGGTTCAATCCCAAGGATTTTTCCAGGCCTTGAGTAAAATATTCCATTAAATTTTACCTCTTTTTTACTAAAAATGAGAGCAGGGCCTGGAATTGCAGGCCAAGCTCAGTTTTACATCTTTTATTTTTCATCCAAATTTCCAGTAAAATTCCCTGGATTATTTTGGCAACGCTTTGAGGCTCCATTTTGGGCCTTGTCCTACCTCTATTTATGAGGATTTTCCCCAAAAACTTCCTCAGTTCAGGTGAAATCCATAAAATTCCAGGAGTGTGAGGGGAGGAAAAGCTGCAGAGGGGATTTACATGAGGGGAGGTTCAATCCCAAAGATTTTTCCAGGCCTTGAGTAAAATATTCCATTAAATTTTACCTCTTTTTTACCAAAAATGAGAGCAGGGCCTGGAATTGCAGGCCAAGCTCAGTTTTACATCTTTTATTTTTCATCCAAATTTCCAGTAAAATTCCCTGGATTATTTTGGCAGCGCTTTGAGGCTCCATTTTGGGCCTTTCCTCCTCTATTTGTGAAGGTTTTCCACAAAAATTTCCTCAGTTCAGATGAATCCATAAAATTCCAAGAGTGTGAGGGGAGGAAAAGCTGCAGAGGGGATTTACATGAGGGGAGGTTTAATCTCAAGTGTTTTTCCAGGCCTTGGGTACAAAATTCCATGAAATCTCACCCCCCTTCTACTTAAAACAGGAGCAGGGCCTGGAATTGCAGGCCAAGCTCAGTTTTACACCTTTATTTTTCATTCAAAATTCCAGAAAAATTCCCTGGATTTTGTTGGGAGCACTTTGAGGCTCCATTTTGGGCCTTGTCCTACCTTTATTTATGAGGATTTTCCACAAGAATTTCCTCAGTTCAGATGAAATCCATAAAATTCCAGGAGTGTGAGGGGAGGAAAAGCTGCAGAGGGGATTTAAATGAGAGGGGTTTAATCCCAAGGATTTTTCCAGGCCTTGGGTAAAATATTCCATTAAATTTTACCTCTTTTTCACCAAAAATGAGAGCAAGGCCTGGAATTGCAGGCCAAGCTCAGTTTTACACCTTTATTTTTCATTCAAAATTCCAGAAAAATTCCCTGGATTTTGTTTGGAGCACTTTGAGGCTCCATTCTGGGCCTTGTCCCCCTCTATTTGTGAGGATTTTCCACAAAAATTTCCTCAGTTCAGATGAATCCATAAAATTCCAGGAGTGTGAGGGGAGGAAAAGCTGCAGAGGGGATTTAAATGAGGGGGGGTTTAATCCCAAGGATTTTTCCAGGGAACAGATTCCATTAAATCTCACCTCTCTTTTACTTAAAACAAGAGCAGGGCCTGGAGTTGTGGGTCAAGCTCAGTTTTACACTTTTATTTTGCATCCAAACATCCAGAAAAAATTCCCTGGATTATTTTGGCAGCACTTTGAGGCTCCAGGTTTTTCTCCCTGTGTTTTCTTTCCTGAATTCCCTGACCAAAGAGCTCCATGCCCCATCCAAGGCTCCCATTCCCACTGCATTTCCCAGGAGTTGCACTGATTTTGTAGCCTGGTTTTGATTTTTAATAAGTTTTTATCTTCTTCAAACATCAAATCACAGCGAGGGATCCGTGCTCCCCTTGGATTTGGGATCCTCAGGGAAATATTTTGATATCAAGGATCAAAATAAAAGAGTTCAGGCCTTGGATTCTTCAGCTTGTGGGAGAATTCAACATTTTCCTGGTCAAATAAATCCAATTCTGAACCCGGGAGAGGATTTAAAGCATTTTTAACCCCATGGAAAAAGCAATTTTGCTGGGAAATCCTTGTCCCCTCCCTCCCCACCACACAAAAAAGAGTCACTGATAATGCTGTTATTTCCCATCTCAATCCTTCATTTCCAAACCCCCCAAAAAAAAATCCCAAAAAACCCCCAAAACCCTGTGCTGGTTACAAGTGCTATGGTGAAAAAAATCAAATTACAACATTCACACCCCGAAATCTCAGCGTGCTGCCCCCGTGAGCATCTGGTGAGGCACAAATTAAATATTCCAAGATTTTTCTTGGAAGGATAAAGAGAATTATTCTGATGAAGACCTCGAAAAGCAGCAGCAGCAAAGCTGGAGGAGCTGGGGAAGGATTTCAAATGGCTGCAGGTGCAGGGAGCAGTTTCAAGGTCAAAGTGAGGGGTTGTTTTTTGGTTTTTTTCAGTCCAAAATCCAGGATTTTTGGGATTCCTGCTATGCTCCCATCAGCATTCCCATGAAATCAGAGCCGTTCTGGATGGTGATGGGAGCCCCAGCGCTGTTGTCCACGAAGATGGAGGTGTACTGCCCAGCCTGCAGGGGAATGAGGGAAAAAAGGGAATATCTGACACATTCCAGAGGGGAAACAAAGGGAAAAAATTCCATTTCACCAGCAGGAATTCTGCTGAATTCATTGTGTGCATCGAGCTGATGAAGTGGAAGAAATTTGGTGTTGTTTTTATCAAATCCTTCATCAAATCCTTTATCAGATTTTTTATGAAAACCTTTATTAAAAGTTTTATCAAATCCTTTATCAGATCCTTTATCAGATCCTTTATCAGATCCTTTATGAAAATCTTTATTAAAACCTTTAAGAAATCCTTTATCAAATCTTTTCTCAGATCCTTTATCAGATCCTTTATGAAATCCTTTAGCAAATCCTTTATGAAAACCTTTATCAAATCCTTTATCAAAACCTTCATTAGATCCTTTATCAGATCCTTTATCAAAACCTTTTTCAATTCCTTTAACAAATCTTTTAACAAATCCTTTATGAAAACCTTTATCAGATCCTTTATGAAAAGTTTTATCAAACCCTTTATCAAATCCTTTATGAAAACCTTTATCAGATCCTTTATGAAAATCTTTATTAAAACCTTTAAGAAATCCTTTATCAAATCTTTTCTCAGATTCTTTATCAGATCCTTTATGAAATCCTTTATCAAATCCTTTATGAAAATCTTTATGAAAACCTTTATCAGATCCTTTATCAAATCCTTTATGAAAATCTTTATCAAATCCCTTATCAAAACCTTCATTAGATCCTTTATCAGATCCTTTATCAAAACCTTTTTCAATTCCTTTAACAAATCTTTTAACAAATCCTTTATGAAAACCTTTATCAGATCCTTTATGAAAATCTTTATTAAAACCTTTAAGAAATCCTTTATCAAATCTTTTCTCAGATCCTTTATCAGATCCTTTATGAAATCCTTTAGCAAATCCTTTATGAAAACATTTATGAAATCCTTTATCAAATCTTTTATGAAAATCTTTATGAAAACCTTTATCAGATCCTTTATGAAAATCTTTAATAAAACCCTTAAGAAATCCTTTATCAAATCTTTTATCAGATCTTTATGAAAACCTTTACCAAACCCTTTATCAGATCCTTTCCTGCCCTGGCACTTTTTTGGGTGAAGTGGCCTCAGAGCCCTCCTGGGATGTGGGAAATTCAATTGGCACCTCGGCAATGCCCAGGGGAGAGCTGGGAAAGGGAAATTTATCCAAAATTTATTAGAAATATTTCATTTTTCTCAGAAATATTCCATTCTTCTTCCTGTGCCTTCGATTCAGAGTGTGAAACCTGAGTCAAGTTTTTCCCCCTGATCCTGCCCCAGGTGAGGAATTTCCCTCTTTTAAATGTAGAAAAAAGTTCCAAAATCCTCCCCCAGCTCCAGGGAAATAAAATTCCGTGTCCTGCCTGGAGATTTGGGGCAGAAATTCCCAATTTTTAGTGCCTCACCTGCAGCTGCAGCAACCCATGGACGTAAATGGTGAAGATTTTGCTGTTGCTTTCCAGCCCAGCAATGACTTCCAAGGACCTAAAACAAATAAAAAATAAAGAAATAAAGAAATAAACAAATTAAAACCCCTCAGGCATGTGTGGAAGGATGATTATCCCTCAATTTCCTTGGAAATTGGAGCAGTTGGAGCAAAAATGGGAATTTTGACTGGAATTTTAAAAATTAAAAAAAGCAAAACCAAAATAAGTAAAATAAATAAAATAATCAAAATAAAATAAGCAAAAATCAAATCCTCCAATAATTTCTGGGTGAGAAAAATTGAATTTTGGGGTTTTTGGAGAGGATTTTGAGATTTTTGCACACGAGCAAAAATCAAATCCTTTAATAATTTCTGTGTGAGAAAAGGTGAATTTGGGGTTTTTGGGGGGGAGATTTTGAGATCAGGGATCTCAAAAATTTAAAAAAAGGCAAAAATAAAATAAAATAAGCAAAAATAAAATCCTTCAATAATTTCTGGATGAAAAAGGGAGAATTTTGGGGTTTTCTGGGGAAGATTTTGAGATTTTTGCACCCAAGCAAAAATAAAATCCATCAATAATTGTGCTGCAGCTCAAAATCCAGGCAGAGCTCCTCCACCTTTATTTTTTATTTCGGGGAGAGTTTTTCCCTGTGGAATTCCCACTTTCCAAGCCCAATCCAGGTTTTTGGCACAGCCACAACCAGCCCAGCCCAGTTAAACTCGGTTTTAAGCTCCCAGCCTGGTTCCTCCCTCCCTGCCCACAGTTGTTTTCCCAATTAACCCAACCCTCTCCTAATTGATTTTTTCCTTCCCGGTGGTGAAACCCTGCGAGTTCCAACGTGTTTTTCTCAGGAGAAATGAAAACTGGGAGCCGAGGTTGTGTCACATCCTGCCCAAATCCCATTCCTCCATCCCAGCCCGAGTTTCCACAGCTCGTCCCAAAGCCCCAGGGGCTTTTCCAGCCCATGGATGGGTGGATGGGTGGTGGCATCCCCAGGAAATTCCACAGGGAGTGTGTCCGGGCAGGCTCGGATCGCTCCTGCCAGCGCCTTCCGTCCCAGCCACGCTCTCCTGGCGCTGGGGTGTGCCCCAGATCCATTCTGATCATTTAAATCCATCCTGAGCACTCTGGGATGTGCCCCAGATCCATCCTGATCATTTAAATCCATCCTGAGTGCTCTGGGGTGTGCCCCAGATCCATTCTGATCATTTAAATCCATCCTGAGTGCTCTGGGATGTGCCCCAGATCCATTCTGATCATTTAAATCCATCCTGAGTGCTCTGGGGTGTGCCCCAGATCCATTCTGATCATTTAAATCCATCCTGAGTGCTCTGGGATGTGCCCCAGATCCATTCTGATCATTTAAATCCATCCTGAGTGCTCTGGGATGTGCCCCAGATCCATCCTGATCATTTAAATCCATCCTGAGTGCTCTGGGATGTGCCCCAGATCCATCCTGATTGCTCAAATCCATCCTGATCACTCAAATCCATCCTGATCACTCAAATCCATCCTGGTTGCTCTGGGATGTGCCCCAGATCCATCCTGATCATTTAAATCCAGTCTGAGCACTCTGGGATGTGTCCCAGATCCATCCTGATCATTTAAATCCATCCTGGTTTCTCTGGGATGTGCCCCAGATCCATCCTGATCATTTAAATCCATCCTGAGCACTCTGGGATGTGTCCCAGATCCATCCTGATCATTTAAATCCAGTCTGAGCACTCTGGGATGTGCCCCAGGTCCATCCTGATCATTTAAATCCATCCTGAGTGCTCTGGGATCTGTCCCAGATCCTTCCTGATCATTTAAATCCATCCTGAGTGCTCTGGGATGTGCCCCAGATCCTTCCTGATAATTTAAATCCATCCTGAGTGCTCTGGAATCTGTCCCAGATCCATCCTGATCATTTAAATCCAGTCTGAGCACTCGGGGATGTGCCCCAGATCCTTCCTGATCACACAAATCCATCCTGAGTGCTCTGGGATGTGACCCAGGTCCATCCTCATCATTTAAATCCATCCTGGTTGCTCTGGGATGTGCCCCAGTTCCATCCTCATCATTTAAATCCATCCTGAGTGCTCTGGGATGTGCCCCAGATCCATCCTGATCACTCAAATCCATCCTGAGCACTCTGGGATCTGTCCCAAATCCATCCTGATCATTTAAATCCATCCTGAGCGCTCTGGGATGTGCCCCAAATCCATCCTGATCATTTAAATCCATCCTGAGTGCTCTGGGATGTGCCCCAAATCCATCCTGATCACACAAATCCATCCTGAGTGCTCTGGGATCTGTCCCAGATCCATCCTGATCACACAAATCCATCCTGAGTGCTCTGGGATCTGTCCCAGATCTATCCTGATCACTCAAATCCATCCTGATCACACAAACCCATCCTGAGCACTCTGGGATGTGCCCCAAATCCATCCTGATCACTCAAATCCATCCTGAGTGCTCTGGGATGTGCCCCAGATCCTTCCTGATAATTTAAATCCATCCTGAGTGCTCTGGGATCTGTCCCAGATCCATCCTGATCACACAAATCCATCCTGGTTGCTCTGGGATGTGCCCCAGATCCATCCTCATCATTTAAATCCATCCTGAGTGCTCTGGGATGTGCCCCAGATCCATCCTGATCACACAAATCCATCCTGAGCACTCTGGGATCCATCCCAGATCCATCCTGATCACTCAAATCCATCCTGATCATTCTCCTGGTGCTGGGATGTGCCCCAGATCCATCCTGATCACACAAATCCATCCTGAGCACTCTGGGATCTGTCCCAGGTCCATCCTGATTGCTCCCACTGCTCTTGGATCTGTCCCAGATGCATCCCAATTGCTCAAATCCATCCTGATCACACTGGGATCTGCCCCAAATCCATCCTGATCACACAAATCCATCCTGAGTGCTCTGGGATCTGTCCCAAATCCATCCTGATTGCTCAAATCCATCCTGATCGCTCAAATCCATCCTGAGTGCTCTGGGATCTGTCCCAGATCCATTCCTGATCATTTAAATCCATCCTGAGCGCTCTGGGATGTGCCCCAAATCCATCCTGATCACTCAAATCCATCCTGGTTGCTCTGGGATGTGTCCCAGATCCATTCCTGATCACACAAATCCATCCTGATCACACTGGGATCTGTCCCAAATCCATCCTGATCACCCTCCTGGCACTGGGATCTGTCCCAGATCCATCCTGATCGCTCTGGGATCTCTCCCAAATCCATTCTGATCACTCAAATCCATCCTGGTAATTCTGGGATCTGTCCCAGATCCATCCTGATCATTCAAATTCATCCTGATCACTCTCCTGGTACTGGGATCTGTCCCAAATCCATCCTGATCACTCAAATCCATCCTGAGCACTCTGGGATCCATCCCAGATCCATCCTGATCACCCTGATCTGTCCCAAATCATTCCTGATCACTTCCAGTGCTTATATTAGTCTAAATAATGATTTATTTATAATTATTTTATAATTCTTTCTCACTAAAAATAAAAGCAATTTTGATGTATTATTTTATATGTAGGTGATTAAATATTACTACAAATAATTATAATATTTCATAATTATCATTATAAAGAACACTAATTTGGATGTATTATTTTCTATTTGGGTGATCAAAGATTACTATAAATAATTATAATATTTCATAATTATCACTATACATAACAATAATTTGGTGTATTATTTTCTGTTTGGGTGATTAAATATTACTGTAAATAATAATTTGTTTATAATATTTCATAATTATAACTAGAAATAATGATAATTTTTAGGTGATTAACCCTGAGAGGTTAAAAAACTCAGAATTAAAAGAACACCTGAGGGATGCTCTGCAGAACAACAAGAATTTATGATTAAAAAATCCACTTTTTCTGAACTCCATCACCCAAAATGGGCTGAATTATTAGGAAATATTTCAAATTTTGGAAAAGAATGATCCCCAATCCCCTGGAGTGACTCACGTGTGTCTGTGGCACAGGGACTCGATGCAGATCAGCACCCGCACGTTGTCCCTGGCTCGCAGCTGCCCTTTGCTCTTCAGCTCGCTGTGGTCTGGGAAAAACAGCAGGAAAAATGTCAGCATTCCCAAAAATCCTGGGATCCCACTCCAGAGGGACTGCAGCAGCCTGGGGATGGCTGGGCTGGGGGCTGAGGAAGGTTCTGGAAGGTTCCTCCATATCCGATGGAGCCAAAGCCAGCAGATCCAAGGTGGATCCATCAGGGATAGAACCTCTGGGATAATGGATTTTAAAATGGAGATCCAAGGTGGATCCGTCAGGGCAGAACCTTTGGGATAATGGATTTTAAAATGGAGATCCAAGGTGGATCCATCAGGGATAGAACCTCTGGGATAATGGATTTTAAAATGGGATCCAAGGTGGATCCATCAGTGATAGAACCTCTGGGATAATGGATTTAAAATGGAGATCCAAGGTGGATCCGTCAGGGCAGAACCTCTGGGATAATGGATTTAAAATGGAGATCCAAGGTGGATCCATCAGGGATAGAACCTCTGGGATAATGGATTTTAAAATGGGATCCAAGGTGGATCCATCAGGGCAGAACCTCTGGGATAATGGATTTTAAAATGGGATCCAAGGTGGATCCATCAGGGATAGAAACTCTGGGATAATGGATTTAAAATGGGATCCAAGGTGGATCCATCAGGGCAGAACCTCTGGGATAATGGATTTAAAATGGAGATCCAAGGTGGATCCGTCAGGGCAGAACCTTTGGGATAATGGATTTTAAAAGGGCATCTGATGTGGATCCATCAGTGATAGAAACTCTGGGATAATGGATTTTAAAAGGGGATCCGAGATGGATCCATCAGTGATAGAACCTCTGGGATGATGGATTTAAAATGGGATCCAAGGTGGATCCATCAGTGATAGAACCTCTGGAATATCAGATTTGAAAAGGAGATCTGAGGTGGACCCATCAGTGATAGAACCTCTGGGATGATGGATTTAAAATGGGATCCAAGGTGGATCCACCAGTGATAGAACCTCTGGGATAATGGATTTAAAAAGGGGATCCACCAAGATGGATCCATCTCTGGTCATGAAGGCAGAACCTCTAGAAAAAATGGATTTAAAATGGGGATTCAAGGTGGATCCATCAGTGATAGAACCTCTGGAATAGCAGATTTGAAAAGGAGATCCAAGGTGGATCCACCAGTGATAGAACTTCTGGAAAAATGGATTAAAAAATGGAGATCCAAGGTGGATCCACCTCTGTCCATCAGGGCAGAACCTTTGGGATAATGGATTTAAAATGGGATCCAAGATGGATCCATCAGTGGCAGAACCTCTGGGATAATGGATTTAAAAGGGGATCCAAGATGGATCCATCAGTGGCAGAACCTCTGGGATAATGGATTTAAAAGGGGATCCAAGATGGATCCATCAGTGGCAGAACCTCTGGGATAATGGATTTTAAAATGGAGATCCAAGGTGGATCCATCAGGGCAGAACCTTTGGGATAATGGATTTTAAAAGGGCATCCGAGGTGGATCCATCAGTGATAGAAACTCTGGTATAATGGATTTTAAAAGGGGATCCGAGATGGATCCATCAGTGATAGAAACTCTGGGATAATGGATTTAAAATGGGGATCCGAGGTGGATCCATCAGTGATAGAAACACTGGGATAATGGATTTAAAATGGGGATCCGAGGTGGATCCATCAGTGATAGAAACTCTGGGATAATGGATTTAAAAAGGGGATCCACCAAGATGGATCCATCTCTGGTCATGAAGGCAGAACCTCTAGAAAAAATGGATTTAAAATGGGATCCAAGGTGGATCCACCAGTGATAGAACCTCTGGAATAGCAGATTTGAAAAGGAGATCCAAGGTGGATCCACCAGTGATAGAACTTCTGGAAAAATGGATTAAAAAATGGAGATCCAACGTGGATCCACCTCTGTCCATCAGGGCAGAACCTTTGGGATAATGGATTTAAAATGGGATCCAAGATGGATCCGTCAGTGGCAGAACCTCTGGAAAAACAGATTTTAAAGGAGATCCATCACTGGCCATCCATGGCAGAACCTCTGGGATATCAGATTTTATAAGGGGCAAAAAACCTTGTGCAACTCTGAGGAGAGAAATGTGGGGGAAATGTTGGGGAAGAGCTGCTCCTGCAGGAAAAAAACATGGAAAACCTGCCTGGATACAGCCCTACACCAACTTCTGCATTTTTCCTGAAGTTTTTTTGTGGAAGGCAGAACTCCCATGGATAAATTTGCTCCCCAAGCTCTGCCTCTGTAGGAAATGTGAATTTTTGGTGCACACGGAGCAGCCCAGAGTTCCTGGTGCCGTATCCATGTTTTCCCTGGATTTCCAGGGGTCCTCCAGGGGTTCCTAGGGGTTCCCAGGGACTCTCCAGGGGTTCCCAGGGGTTCTCAGGGTCCCGGGGCAGCACTCACCGATGTGGATGTTGGCTGAGAATTGGTAGATGCCGCCCACAGGGGCGGTGAAGCGGCCGGTGGCCAGGTTCAGTCCTGAGCCCCGCAGGAACGCGCCCTTGGCCAGTGGCTGTGGGGAGAGAGCACGGCTGCAGGGGGGCTGATCCCAAATCCATCCCTGGGCTGGTCCCAAATCCATCAGCTGGTCCCAAATTCATCCCTGGGCTGGTCCCAAATCCATCAGCTGGTCCCAAAACCCTGCACTGATCCCGAATTCTTGCGCTGATCCAAAATCCCTGGACTGATCTCGAATTCCTGAGCTGATCCCAAATCCATTCCTGGGCTGATCCCAAATCCATCCCTGGGCTGACCCCAAATCCATCAGCTGGTCCCAGATTCATCCCTGGGCTGGTCCTGAATCCATCAGCTGATCCCAAACCCATCCCTGGGCTGATCCCAAATCCCTAAACTGATCCTCAGTCCATCCCTGAATACTTCCCTGGGCTGATCCCAAATCCATCAGCTGATCCCAGATTCATCCCTGGGCTGGTCCTGAATCTCTGGGCTGATCCCAAAACTCTGCACTGATCCTGAACTCCTGCGCTGATCTGAAATCCCTGTGCTGATCCTGGGCTGATCCCAAATCCCTGGGCTGATCCCAAATCCACCCCTGGGCTGATCCTGAATCCCTAAACTGATCTTGAATCCATCCCTGGGCTGATCCCAAATCCCTAGGCAGATCCTGAATCCCTGGGCTGATCCCAAATCCATCCCTGGGCTGATCCCAAATCCCAGTGTTGTCCCTGAATCCCTGGGCTGCTCCTGAATGCATCCCTGCGCTGATCCCAAATCCCTGCATTGTTCCTGGATCCCTGGAACTAATCCCTGCTCCTAAATCCATCCCTGGGCTGATCCCAAATTTCTGCACTGATCCCAAATCCCTGTGGTGCTCCCAAATCCCTGGGCTGCTCCTAAATCCATCCCTGGGCTGATCCCAAATTTCTGCACTGATCCCAAATCCCTGTGGTGCTCCCAAATCCCTGGGCTGCTCCTGAATCCATCCCTGGGCTGGTCACAAATCCCGACTCCCTGTGGTGCTGCTGGCTCCATCCCAGTGCTGCTCCTGGCTCTGAATTCCCCTTTTCCAGAGGGCACAAGCCCAAACCAGCCACTTCTCGTCCTGGGCTGTGGTGCCAGCTCGGCATCCAGAGCCTCCCACAGCAGCTCCGAGCCAGGAAAAATTAGCAAGGATTTGGGCACCCCATCCCTGAGGCCTGGGAAGCAGCAGCCCACGCTCCTGCTGCTGGGATGGCTTAATTAGCCTCATTTTCTCTGCTAATTAATGAGGCAGCAGCTCTTCTTCCAGCCCTGCCCACGCCTCAGGGCTGATCCTGCCTGGCTGCCAAAAGCCAAGCTGCCAAAAGTTTGGGAAGAATCCAGGAATGCATTGGGAGTCCCAGCAGCTCCTCCAGATCCTTTCCCTCCTTTGGACAATTCCTCATGGAATTTTATCTTCCTTTCAGCCTCAGAGGAGTTTCTGGGATGAGGCAGGATGAAATCCTGAATCCCTGGGCTGATCTGGAATCCATCCCTGGGCTGATCCCAAATCCATCCCTGGGCTGATCCCAAATCCCTGGACTGATCCCAAATCAATCCCTGCGCTGATCCCAATTCCATCCCTGGACTGATCCCGAATCCATCCCTGGACTGATCCCGAATCCATCCCTGGACTGATCCCGAATCCATCCCTGGACTGATCCCAAATCCATCCCAGGGCTGATCTTGAATCCCCAGGATTCCCACAGAGCCAAGCAAGGAGCTGGAGCTGCCCCACAGCTCCCAGGATGACTCTGGAATTCCTCACCGACTGGAAATTCTGGAGTTCCACCAAGGTTTTCTTGTCCACCACCACCTGGCCCTTGAGCTTGCAGTGGAACGCCTCCTCCACACGGCGCTGGGGGGGAACCTCCTGCAGGGACAGCAGCAGTGGGGGCAGCTGGCTGGGGTGGGCTGAAACAGCCAGGGAGGCTCGCTGCTCCATGGCTTCTGAGGGGAAAAGGGAAAGAAAAGGGAATAAAATTAAATAAAATCTTCATTTAAGGGCCTGGTCTGTGAATGGAACCTCCTGCAGGGACAGCAGCAGCAGAGGCAGCTGGCTGAGGTGGGCTGAAACAGCCAGGGAGGCTTGGTGCTCCATGGCTTCTGAAGGGAAAAGGGGAATAAAATTAAATAAAATTAAATAAAATCTTCATTTAAGGGTCTGGCCATTCCTGTTGCTGAATGGAACCTCCTGCAGGGATAGCAGCAGCAGGGGCGACTGGCTGGGGTGGGCTAAAAATGGCCAGGGAGGCTCAGTGCTCCATGGTTTCTGAGGGCAAAAGGGAAATAAAATGAAATAAAATTAAATGAAACTCTAATTTAAGGGCCTGGTCTGTGAATGGAACCTCCTGCAGGGATAGCAGCAGCGGGGGCAGCTGGCTGAGGTGGGCTGAAACAGCCAGGGAGGCTCAGTGCTCCTTGGCTTCTGAGGGGAAAAGGGGAATAAAATGAAATTAAATCTTCATTTAAGGGTCTGGCCTAGTGGGGGCAGCTGTGTGGGATGGGCTTCTGAGGGGAAAAGGGAAATAAAATGAAATAAAAGGAAATCAACCCCTAATTTAAGGGCCTAGCCTAGTGAGGGCAGCTGGCTGGGGTGGCCAAAATGGCCAGGGAGGCTCGGTGCTCCTTGGCTTCTGAGGGGAAAGTGGGAATAAAATGAAATAAAATCTTCATTTAAGGGTCTGGCCTGGTGAGGGAAGCTGGCTGGCATGGGCTTCTGAGGGGAAAATGGAAAAAAAGGGAAATAAACCTCTAATTTAAGGGCCTGGCCTAGTGAAGGCAGCTGGCTGGGGTGGGCTGAAACAGCCAGGGAGGCTCGGTGCTCCATGGCTTCTGAGGGGAAAAGGGGAATAAAATTAAATAAAACCTTTATTTAAGGGTCTGGTCTAGTGGGGGCAGCTGTGTGGGATGGGCTTCTGAGGGGAAAAGGGAAATAAAATGAAATAAAATTAAATGAAACTCTAATTTGAGGGTCTGGCCAGTGGGGTGGAACCTTCGGGACAGCAGCAGTGGGGGCAGCTGGCTGGGATGGGCTGAAATGGCCAGGGAGGCTTGCTGCTCCATGGCTTCTGAGGGGAAAAGGGGAATAAAATTAAATAAAATCTTCATTTAAGGGTCTGGCCTAGTGGGGTCAGCTGTCTGGGATGGACTTCTGAGGGGAAAAGGGAAATAAAGGAAAATAAACCCCTAGTTTAAAGGCCTGGGCTAGTGAGGGCAGCTGGCTGGGGTGGCCTCAACTGGCCACCGAGGCCTCAGTGCTCCATGGCTTCTGAGGGGAAAAGGGGAATAAAATGAAATAAAATCCTCATTTGAGGGTCTGGCCTAGTGGGGGCAGATGGCTGGGATGGGCTTCTGAGGGGAAAAGGGAAATAAAGGGAAATAAAAGGAAATAAACCCCTAATTTAAGGACCTGGCCTAGTGAGGGCAGCTGGCTGGGGTGGCCAAAATGGCCAGGGAGGCTCAGTGCTCCTTGGCTTCTGAGGGGAAAAGGGGAATAAAATTAAATAAAATCTTCATTTAAGGGTATGGCCTGGTGGGGGCAGATGGGATTCTGAGGGGGAAACGGAAATAAAGGGAAATAAAGGGAAATAAACCCCTAATTTAAGGGCCTGGCTTAGCAGGAGCAGCTGGCTGGGGTGGGCCAAAAGGACCAGGGATGCTTTGGTGCTCGATGGCTTCTGAGGGGAAAAGGGGAATAAAATGAAATAAAAGGAAATAAAATCTTCATTTAAGGGCCTGGCCTATGAAACCATTAATGTGTGGTTGGAATTCTGCACTTGGATGCTCAATTTCAGCCCAGCAGCACTGGGGGAACATTTCTGCTTGCCAGGGGAATTCTTTGGGGTGCAGGCCTTGATTTGTCCTGGTGCTTCACCAAAACAAAACTCTTCCAGCCTTCAACACCCTTTATCTTTAATATCCTTTTGGAATCTTTTACCTTTTAAAATCTTTTACCTTTTAAGATCTCCTTGAACTCCTGCAGAAGAACTTCCCTGGTGACTTCAGCCCCAGGGGCTCCTGGAGGTCCCTGAGGCCCAGGAGGTCCCGGAGGCCCAACCAGGCCTCGCTGAGGGGAAAAAAAAAAGGAAATTTGGGATTAAAACCTGGGAAGTGCAGAAAATCCTACAGGAAATCAACAACGTGAGGGGTTTTGTTCCCAGAAAATTCCTGTGTCCTCAAATTAACCCCGTGGAGGGAAATCATTGGAAAAATCCAAGATTGTCCAAGCAGCAGAGGCAAAGTGCTGCATGATCGAGTGTTGCTCGGCTCATTAATTTGAAATAAATCACTTGTCCACACCTTGATTAATTGATCCTTTGGGATACTGATGCCCTAATTTTTAGCTTTGATGATTTTCATGTTCTGTGGTGCCCAGGGTGCAGCTCTGAGCTCACAGTCAGTGTCACTCAGCTCTCTGCACACAGCAGGGACACAAAACAAATCCTTGTCCTGCTGCACACCAAGGACAACTTTCAGCCCAACAGCACAAACAAGGGTGGCTGGAGGGAGGAACAAGAAGGATGGGAGCTCACAGCCTGGAGCTGGGATTGGACAATTAAACCCCAAAATGTGAATGGACAAAAACTTATAAAGGTGTGAGACCTCATGACTGGTCAGCCATTTTGTGCCCATTTAGTGTCCATTTTGTGACCATTTTGGGTCCATTCTGTGACCATTTGTGCCCATTTTGTGACCCTTTTGTGCCCATTCTGTGCCCATTTTGTGTCCATTTTGTGCCCATTCTGTGACCATTTTGGGTCCATTCTGTGCCCATTTTGTGCCCATTTTGTGACCCTTTTGTGCCCATTCTGTGCCCATTTTGTGTCCATTTTGTGCCCATTCTATGACCATTTTGGGTCCATTCTGTGCCCATTTTGTGCCCATTTTGTGCCCCTTTTGTGCCCATTCTGCGTCCATTTTGTGCCCATTCTGTGACCATTTTGGGCCCATTTTGTGCCCATTCTGTGCCCATTTTGGGTCCATTTTGTGACCCTTTTGTGCCCATTCTGTGTCCATTTTGTGCCCATTTTGGGTCCATTTTGTGAACATTTTGTGCCCATTTTGTGCCCATTCTGTGTCCATTCTGTGCCCATTCTGTGCCCATTTTGGGCCCACCTTGGGTGTAGCCCTGGCCAGGCTCTTATCCTGCCCAAGGTGTCCCCTAAAGGCCTTTCAATAAATCTCTGCTTTATTCTCCAGCTCTGCCCAGTCTGTTCCAGCTCAGCCTTCCCAAAGCATCAATTATTTGCACTTTATCTCTTGGAAGGAGAAGAAAAATACAGATTTTACTTTAACTGAGCAGGTAAACAACCCAAAAAAAAAGGCCCAGTCTGAGAGCAGCTGATTCCAAATTCCCACCTCTGCTCTCCCAAAGCAGGAAGGCTCAAACTTCTCCAGAAATGGAAAAATTAAACACAAAAAAAGGAAATTCAGCACCCCTTGGAAAAGCTGGAAACCCTGAGGATGAGCAGCGGAGAGGAGAGCAAATCCTACCAATTTCTTGTCTTTCCCTTTGCATTTCCTCTTGGAATTGTTTCCGTCATCGGGGCGGTGCACGAAGGAGATCCAGGTCCTGCGGGGGTCTGTGATCCGTGGATCTGCAGATTCCAGGAGCTGAGGAGACACCAGGACTCTGAAATTCCATGGAAAACCTGCCCAGATATTCAGGGGATGGAAAAATCCATCCCAGGCTGTTCCTGCTTCTTTTGGGAGGACACTTGAGGGATCAGGAAGAGGCAAAAGCTCTGAAAATCCCTGAGATCTTTTTCTAATCCTCTGAAATTCCATGGAAAACCCGCCCAGATATTCAGGGGATGGAAAAATCCATCCCAGGCTGTTCCTGCTTCTTTTGGGAGGACACTTGAGGGATCAGGAAGAGGCAAAAGCTCTGAAAATCCCTGAGATCTTTTTCTAATCCTCTGAAATTCCATGGAAACCCCATCCAGATAAAAAATCAGCAGGAAAAAATTGATTTTTAAATGGGAAATTAAAGGAAAATGGGAATTTTATGGGGATTTCTCCTTTTTAATGGGAATTTTCATGGAGCAGAAGGTTTTAGAACCCCAAACCTGCCCAACATGAACCAATTACTCCAAAATCCAGGGTGGCCACAGAACCCTGCAGCACATCCCAAAAATGAGCAGGAAAACCCGGATTTTTTTAATGATGAATTGATGGGAAATGGGAATTTTATGGGGATTTTTTCTTTTTAATGGGAATTTTCACAGAGCAGAAGGTTTTAGAACCCCAAACCTGTCCAACCTAAAGCAATAACTCCAAAATTCCGTGTGGCCACAGAACCCTGCAGCACATCCCAAAAATCAGCAGGAAAACCCAATTTTTTTAGGGAGAATTTATGGAAAATGGGAATTTCATGGGGATTTTTTCTTTTTAATTGGAATTTTCATGGATCAGAAGGGTTTTAGAACCCCAAACCTGTCCAACCTAAAGCAATAACTCCAAAATTCCGTGTGGCCACAGAACCCTGCAGCACATCCCAAAAATCAGCAGGAAAACCCAATTTTTTTAGGGAGAATTTATGGAAAATGGGAATTTCATGGGGATTTTTTCTTTTTAATTGGAATTTTCATGGATCAGAAGGGTTTTAGAGCCCTAAAGGTGCCCAACCCGCAGCAATTCCCGGGGCCATTCCCGGGGGCAGCGCAATTGTTCCCGAATTTGTTGGGAATTTTTGGCATTCCCGGCTTGTCCCACGGTTGCCGCGGTAACTGCCAACCCCAATGGGGCTGATCAAAGGCGGGCCCGGGGTCACCCCGGGGGGACAGGGACAAAGTGTGACCCGGGGGGACACGGACAGAACTGCGACCCGGGGATGGACATTCCCCCCTCCCTCCTCACTGAATCCCGAGCCCAAAAGCTGCTCTGAAATCCCCAAACCTGCTCTGAAATTCCAAAAGCTGCTCTGAAATCCCAAAAACCTGCTCAGAATTCCTCAAATCCCTCTGCTATTCCCCAAAACCTGCTCTGAATCACCCCAAACCTGCTCTGAAATCCCCAAACCTGCTCAGAATTCCTCAAATCCCTCTGCTATTCCCAAAAGCTGTTCTGAATTCCCCCAAACCTGCTCTGAATTCCTCAAATCCCTCTGCTATTCCCCCAAACCTGCTCTGAATTCCCAAAACCTGCTCTGAAATCCCAAAATCCATCCCAAAGAATTCCAAACCACTCCCTGGAAGTTCCTCACTGTTCCCAAGCTGGGACAATCCTCAAAAATAACCCTAAAAAACTAAAATTAATTCACCAAACGAGCCTGGAAAAGGCAGCAAAAATCCCATTGCAGGCAGGGAAATCCCATCAATAAATGCCATCAAATAATGCTGTTCCCAAAAGCTGCTCTGAATTCCCAAAAACCTGCTCAGAATTCCTCAAATCCCTCTGCTATTCCCCAAAACCTGCTCTGAATCACCCCAAACCTGCTCTGAAATCCCCAAACCTGCTCAGAATTCCCAAATCCCTCTGCTATTCCCAAAAGCTGCTCTGAATTCCCCAAACCTGCTCTGAATTCCCCCAAACCTGCTCTGAATTCCCCAAATCCATCCCAAAGAATTCCAAACCAGTTCCTCACTGTTCCCAATCTGGGGCAATCCTCAAAATTAACCCAAAAAACCAAAATTAATTCACCAATGGAGCCTGGAAAAAGCAGGGAAAAACAGGAAAAAGCAGGGAAAAACAGGGAAAAACAGGGAAAAACAGGGAAAAACAGGGAAAACCAGGGAAAACCAGGGAAAACCAGGGAAAACCAGGGAAAACCAGGGAAAACCAGGGAAAAACAGGGAAAAACAGGGAAAAACAGGGAAAAACAGGGAAAAACAGGGAAATCCCATTGCAGACAGGAATAAATTCAGGACCGATCCCAGACCCACCTTGGGGTGCTCGTGGCCGGGGGCCAGGGAGGCGTTCAGGGGCTCCGGGGGTTCCTTGCGGCCCTTCCTGCCCCTCCCGGCCCCTGCGGGACCCGCCTGGGGCCAGAGCAGCCACAGCAGCAGCAGCAGCCAGCGGCAGCGCCCCATGCTGGGAATGGGGGCCAAAAAAATCCCAATTTATCGGGGTGGGGTTAAGGAGTCAGGGGGGAAATCCTTAAGGATCAAAAAAATCGGATTTGTGGCCCGAAAAATCCCAATGGACCAGGGTGGGGTCAAGGAGTGAGGGGGGAAATTGTTCAGAAGTTAGGGAAAGTTGGATTTGTGACCAAAAAATCCAAATTTATCAAGTCAGGGTCAAGGAGTCAGGCAGGGAATCCTTAAGGATCAAAAAAAATCAGATTTGTGTCCCAAAAAATCCCAAAGAACCAGGGTTGGATCAAGGAGCCAGGTGGGAACTCCCTAAGGATCAAAAAAATTGGATTTGTGTCCAAAAAATCCAAATTTATCAGGTCAGGATCAAGGAGTCAGGTGGGAAATCCTTAATAATCCAAGAAATCGGATTTGTGTCCCAAAAAATCCCAATGGACCAGGGTGGGATCAAGGAGCCAGGTGGGAAATCCTTAAGGATTAAGAAAAATCAGATTTGTGTCCTAAAAAATCCAAATTTATCAAGTCAGGATCAGAGAGTCAGGTGGGAAATGGTCCAGAAGTGAGGGAAAATTTGATTTGTGTCCAAAAAAATCCCAATTTATCAGGGTGGGATTAAGAAGTCAGGGGGGAAATCCTTCAGGACCAAAAAATTGGATTTGTGTCCCAAAAAATTCCAATGGACCAGGGTGGGGTCAAGGAGTCAGGGAGGAAATTGTTCAGAAGTGAGGGAAAATTGGATTGGTGTCCGAAAAATCTGAGTTTATCAAGTGAGAAATCCTTAAGGATCCAAAAAAATTGGATTTGTGACCAAAAAATCCAAATTTATCAGGTCAGGATCAAGGAGTCAGGTGGGGAATCCCTAAGGATCAAAAAAATTGGATTTGTGGCCTGAAAAATCCCAAATGAACCAGGGTGGGGTCAAGGAGTCAGGGAGGAAATTGTTCAGAAGTGAGGGAAAATTGGATTGGTGTCCGAAAAATCTGAGTTTATCAAGTCAGGATCAAGGAGTCAGGTGGAAAATCCTTCAGAATCAGAAAAATTGGATTTGTGTCCCTAAAAATCCCAATAGACCAGGGTGGGATTAAGGAGTCAGGGGGAAAATCCTTAAGGATGAAAAAAAATTGGAATGTGTCCCAAAAAATCTGAATTTATCCAGTTGGGATCAAGGAGTCAGGTGGGAAATGGTTCAGGACCAAAAAAAAAAAAAGGATTTGTGTCCAAAAAATCCCAATGGACCAGGGTGGGGTCAAGGAGTCAGGGAGGAAATTGTTCAGAAGTGAGGGAAAATTGGATTGGTGTCCGAAAAATCTGAATTTATCAAGTGGGAAATCCTTAAGGATCCAAAAAAATTGGATTTGTGACCAAAAAATCCAAATTTATCAGGTCAGGATCAAGGAGTCAGGTGGGAAATCCTTAAGGACCAAAAAAATCGGATTTGTGTCCCAAAAATTCCCAATGGACCAGGGTGGGATCAAGGAGCCAGGTGGGAAATCCTTAAGGATTAAGAAAAATCAGATTTGTGACCAAAAAATCCAAATTTATCAAGTCAGGATCAAGGAGTCAGGTGGGAAATTGTTCAGAAGTGAGGGGAAATTGGATTTGTGTCCCAAAAAATCCCAATTTGGCAGAGTGGGATCGAGGAGTCAGGGGGGAATCCTTAAGGACCAAAAAAATCGGATTTGTGTCCCAAAAAATTCCAATGGACCAGGGTGGGATCAAGGAGTCAGGGAGGAAATTGTTCAGAAGTGAAGGAAAATTGGATTGGTGTCCGAAAAATCTGAGTTTATCAAGTGAGAAATCCTTAAGGATCCAAAAAAATTGGATTTGTGGCCTGAAAAATCCGAATTTGTCAGGTCAGGATAAAGGAGTCGGGTGGGAAATGGTTCAGGACCAAGAAAACCCCCAAAAAATCCAAATTAAATAAGTCAGGATCAAGGAGTCAGGTGGGAATTGGTTCAGGACAAAAATCAGATTTGTGTCCCAAAAGATCCCAATCTGTCAAGTTGGGATCAAGGAGTCAGGGGGGAAATGCTCCAGAAGCGAGGGAAAATTGGATTTGTGTCCCAAAAAATCCCAATTTGGCAGAGTGGGATCGAGGAGTCAGGGGGGAATCCTTAAGGATCAAAAAAATTGGATTTGTGGCCCGAAAAATTCCAATGGACCAGGGTGGGATCAAGGAGTGAGGGGGGAAATTGTTCAGAAGTGAAGGGAAGTTGGATTTGTGACCAAAAAATCCAAATTTATCAATTCAGGGTCAAGGAGTCAGGCAGGGAATCCTTAAGGATCAAAAAGAATCAGATTTGTGTCCCAAAAAATCCCAAAGAACCAGGGTTGGATCAAGGAGCCAGGTGGGAACTCCCTAAGGATCAAAAAAATTGGATTTGTGTCCAAAAAATCCAAATTTATCAGGTCAGGATCAAGGAGTCAGGTGGGAAATCCTTAAGGACCAAAAAAATCGGATTTGTGTCCCAAAAAATCCCAATGGACCAGGGTGGGATCAAGGAGCCAGGTGGGAAATCCTTAAGGATTAAGAAAAATCAGATTTGTGTCCTAAAAAATCCAAATTTATCAAGTCAGGATCAAGGAGTCAGGTGGGAAATCCTCAAGGATCCAAAAAAATTGGATTTGTGGCCCGAAAAATCCCAATAGACCAGGGTGGGATTAAGGAGTCAGGGGGAAAATCCTTAAGGATGAAAAAAAATTGGAATGTGTCCCAAAAAATCTGAATTTATCCAGTTGGGATCAAGGAGTCAGGTGGGAAATGGTCCAGGACAAAAAGAAATCAGATTTGTGCCCCAAAAAATCTGAATTTGGCAGAGTGGGATCAAGGAGTCAGGGAGGAAATTGTTCAGAAGTGAGGGAAAATTGGATTGGTGTCCGAAAAATCTGAATTTATCAAGTGGGAAATCCTTAAGGATCCAAAAAAATTTGATTTGTGACCAAAAAATCCAAATTTATCAAGTCAGGATCAAGGAGTCAGGTGGGAAATTGTTCAGAAGTGAGGGGAAATTGGATTTGTGTCCAAAAAATCCAAATTTATTAGGTCAGGATCAAGGAGTCAGGTGGGAAATTGTTCAGGACCAAAATAAAAAAGGATTTGTGTCCAAAAAATCCCAATGGACCAGGGTGGGATCAAGGAGTGAGGGGGGAAAATCCTTAAGGATCAAAAAAATTCTGGATTTGTATCCAAAAAAATCCAAATGAAGCAGGTCAGGATCGAGGAGTCAGGTGTGAAATCCTTCAGGAGCAAAAAAAAATTGGATTTGTGACCAAAAAATTCAAATTTATCAGGTCAGGCTCGAGGAGCCAGGTGGGAAATTCTTGAGGACCAAAAAAATTTTGATTTGTGCCCAAAAAATCCAAATTTATCAGGTCAGGATCGAGGAATCAGATGTGAAATCCTCCAGGAGCGATAAAAAAAAATCAGATTTGTCTCTGAAATAAATCCAAATGAACCAGGGGAGAAGGATCCAAGTGGTCACCAAAAAAAAATCCGGATTTGTGTCCAAAAAAGTCCAAATTTCAGGAGGAGACAAAGGAAAAAATCCGGATTTGTGTCCAAAAAATCCAAATTTCAGAAGGAGACAAAGGAAAAAATCCGGATTTGTGTCCAAAAAATCCAAATTTCAGAAGGAGACAAAGGAAAAAATCCGGATTTGTGTCCAAAAAATCCAAATTTCAGAAGGAGACAAAGGAAAAAATCTGGATTTGTGTCCAAAAAATCCAAATTTCAGAAGGAGACAAAGGAAAAAATCCGGATTTGTGTCCAAAAAATCCAAATTTCAGAAGGAGACAAAGGAAAAAATCCGGATTTGTGTCCAAAAAATCCAAATTTCAGAAGGAGACAAAGGAAAAAATCCGGATTTGTGTCCAAAAAATCCAAATTTCAGAAGGAGACAAAGGAAAAAATCTGGATTTGTGTCCAAAAAATCCAAATTTCAGAAGGAGACAAAGGAAAAAATCCGGATTTGTGTCCAAAAAATCCAAATTTCAGAAGGAGACAAAGGAAAAAATCCGGATTTGTGTCTAAAAAAATCCAGATGTATCAGGTCAGGATCGAGGAGCCAGGTGGGAAATGGTCCAGGAGCAACAAAAACCAAAGAAATCCAAATGAACCGGGTGAGAAGGATCCAAAAAAATTAAAAATCCAAATTTCAGAAGGATCCAAAGGAAAAATTCCGGATTTGTGTCCAAAAAATCCAAATTCCAGGAAGATCCAAAGGAAAAAAATCTGAATTTGTGTCCAAAAAGTCCAAATTCCAGAAGGATCCAAAGGGAAAAGTTCAGATTTGTGTCCAAAAAATCCAAATTCCAGAAGGATCCAAAGGGAAAAGTTCAGATTTGTGTCCAAAAAATCCAAATTCCAGAAGGATCTGAGGGAAATCCTTCAGGTTCAAAAAAAAATTTGGATTTGTGTCCAAAAAATCCAAATTCCAGGAGGATCCAAAGGAAAAAAATCCAGATTTGTGTCCAAAAAATCCAAATTTCAGGAGGATCCAAAGGAAATCCTTCAGGTTCAAAGAAAAATTTGGATTTGTGTCCAAAAAATCCAAATTCCAGAAGGATCCAAAGGAAAAAAATCCAGATTTGTGTCCAAAAAAATCCAAATTCCAGAAGGATCCAAAGGAAAATAATCCAGATTTGTGTCCAAAAAATCCAAATTTCAGAAGGATCGGAGCAGCCAGGAGTGAAATCCTTCAGCATCCAAAATAAAATTCTGGATTTGTGTCCAAAATATCCAAATTCCAGGAGGATCCAAAGGAAAAAAATCCAGATTTTTGTCCAAAATTTCCAAATTCCAGCAGATCCTCGGGCTGGAGAAGGCGGAGCTGAATTTCTTTGGAATTCTGGGAGGATCTGGGATTCCTCTGGACGTGGGGGCTGCTCTGGGCCCAAACCCGGCTTGGAACCGGTTTTAAAGGCTCTCAGTGCCCCCAAATCTGGTTTGAAACCGGTTTCACTCTGCTTCCCTTAATCCAGTTTGAAACTGGTTTCACTCTGTCCCCCCAAATGAGGCTTGGAACCGGTTTTAAAAGTGCTCAGCACCCCAAATTTGGGCTTGAAACCGGTTTTATTCTGCCCCTTCTGGCCCCCTTAATCCGGTTTGAAACTGGTTTTACTCAGTCCTCTCTACTCCCCTGAAATTTGATTTAAAATTGGTTTCACTCTGCCCACCAAATGGGGATTGAAACTGGTTTTAAAGGGTCTCAGCACCCCCAAATTCAGGCTTGAAACCGGTTTCACTCTGTCCCCCCAAATGAGGTTTGGAACCGGTTTTAAAAGTGCTCAGCACCCCAAATTTGGGCTTGAAACCGGTTTTATTCTGCCCCTTCTGGCCCCCTTAATCCAGTTTGAAACTGGTTTCACTCTGTCCCCCCAAACAGGGCTGGAAACTGGGTTTAAAGGCGCTCAGGTCTCCCAAATTCAGGATTGAAACCAGTTTCACTCTGCCCTTTCTGTCCCCGCAAAATCAGGCTTGAAACCGGTTTCACTCTGCCCCTTCGGACCCCCCTAATTTGGTTTGAAACCGGTTTCACTCTGGACCCCCAAACGGGGCTGGAAACTGGGTTTAAAGGCGCTCAGGTCCCCCAAAATCCGGCTTGAAACCGGTTTCACTCTGCCCCCCCAAATGGGGCTGGAAACCGGTTTTAAAGGGTCTCAGCACCCCCAAATTTGGACTTGAAACCGGTTTTATTCTGCCCCTTCTGACCCCCTTAATCCGGTTTCAAACTGGTTTTACTCAGTCCTCTCTACTCCCCTGAAATTTGATTTAAAATTGGTTTCACTCTGCCCACCAAATGGGGATCGAAACTGGTTTTAAAGGGTCTCAGCACCCCCAAATTCGGGCTTGAAACCGGTTTTATTCTGCCCCTTCTGACCGCCTTAATCCAGTTTGAAACTGGTTTTACTCTGGACCCTCAAACGGGGCTTGAAATTGGTTTTAAAGGGTCTCAGCACCCCCAAATTCGGGCTTGAAAGCGGTTTCACTCTGCCCCTTCTGACCCCCCAAAATCAGGCTTGAAACCGGTTTCACTCTGCCCCCCCAAATGGGGCTGGAAACCGGTTTTAAAGGGTCTCAGCACCCCAAATTCGGGCTTGAAACCGGTTTTATTCTGCCCCTTCTGACCGCCTTAATCCGGTTTGAAACTGGTTTTACTCAGTCCCCTCTACTCCCCTGAAATTTGATTTAAAATTGGTTTCACTCTGCACCCCCAAATGGGGATCGAAACTGGTTTTAAAGGGTCTCAGCACCCCCAGATTCGGGCTTGAAACCGGTTTTATTCTGCCCCTTCTGACCCCCCAGATTCGGGCTTGAAACCGGTTTCACTCTGCCCCCCCAAATGAGGCTTGAAACCGGTTTTAAAGGGTCTCAGCACCCCAAATTTGGGCTTGAAACCGGTTTCACTCTGCCCCCCCAAATGGGGCTTGAAATTGGTTTTAAAGGGTCTCAGTGTCCCCAAAATCCGGCTTGAAACCGGTTTCACTCTGCACCCCCAAATGGGGCTGGAAACCGGTTTAAAAGTGCTCAGCACCCCCAAATTTGGACTTGAAACCGGTTTTATTCTGCCCCTTCTGACCCCCTTAATCCGGTTTCAAACTGGTTTTACTCAGTCCTCTCTACTCCCCTGAAATTTGATTTAAAATTGGTTTCACTCTGCCCACCAAATGGGGATTGAAACCGGTTTTAAAGGGTCTCAGCACCCCCAAATTCGGGCTTGAAACTGGTTTTATTCTGCCCCTTCTGACCCCCTTAATCCAGTTTGAAACCAGTTTCACTCTGTCCCCCCAAACGGGGCTGGAAACTGGGTTTAAAGGCGCTCAGGTCCCCCAAAATCCGGCTTGAAACCAGTTTCACTCTGCCCCCCCAAATGGGGCTGGAAACCGGTTTTAAAGGGTCTCAGCACCCCAAATTCGGGCTTGAAACCGGTTTTATTCTGCCCCTTCTGACCGCCTTAATCCAGTTTGAAACTGGTTTTACTCTGGACCCTCAAACGGGGCTTGAAATTGGTTTTAAAGGGTCTCAGTGTCCCCAAAATCAGGCTTGAAACCGGTTTTACTCTGCCCCTTTGGACCCCCCTAATTTGGTTTGAAACCGGTTTCACTCTGGACCCCCAAATGGGGCTGGAAACTGGGTTTAAAGGCGCTCAGGTCTCCCAAATTCAGGATTGAAACCGGTTTCACTCTGCCCTTTCTGTCCCCCCAAAATCAGGCTTGAAACCGGTTTTACTCTGCCCCTTCTGACCGTCTTAATTCGGTTTGAAACTGGTTTCACTCTGCTCCCCCCAAGCCAGATTTAAAACCGGTTTCACTCTGACCCCCAAATGGGGCTTGAAACCGGTTTTATTCTGCCCTTTCTGACCCCCTTAATTCGGTTTGAAACCGGTTTTACTCTGCTTCCCTAAATCGGATTTCAAACCGGTTTTAAAGGCTCTCAGCGCCCCCAGATCGGGTTTAAAGCCGGTTCTAAAGGTCCTGGCAGGTGCAGCGATCCCAGCTGAGCCCGAGCTCCTCCTCAGGCGGGGCTTTGCCCTGAGCCCGGCCCAGCCCTGGCCGCCATCCCTCGGGAATTCTGCTCCGGGAATTCCGGGTCAAACCCTCCTCATCCTCCTCTGCCTCCCTCTCGCATCCCCGGGAATCAGGAGCCTGGGAGGGGGGAAATAAATCCCTCACACCCCAAAAGAAATCCCTCAGATCCCAAAAATAAATCCCTCAGGTCCCAAAAAATAAATCCCTCACACCCCAAAAGAAATCCCTCAGATCCCAAAAAGAAATCCCTCAGATCCCAAAAAATAAATCCCTCACACCCCAAAAGAAATCCCTCAGATCCCAAAAAGAAATCCCTCAGATCCCAAAAAATAAATCCCTCACACCTCAATAGAAATCCCTCAGATCCCAAAAAATAAAGAAATCCTTCAGATCCCAAAAAATAAATCCCTCACACCCCAAAAGAAATCCCTCAGATCCCAAAAAGAAATCCCTCAGGTCCCAAAAAATAAATCCCTCACACCCCAAAAGAAATCCCTCAGATCCCAAAAAGAAATCCTTCAGATCCCAAAAAATAAATCCCTCACACCCCAAAAGAAATCCCTCAGGTCCCAAAAAATAAATCCCTCACACCCCAAAAGAAATCCCTCAGGTCCCAAAAAATAAATCCCTCACACCCCAAAAGAAATCCCTCAGATCCCAAAAAGAAATCCTTCAGATCCCAAAAAATAAATCCCTCAGAGGCCCAGAATAAGTCCCTTAGATCCCAAAAATTAAATCCTTTAGATCCCCAAAAATAAATCCCTTACATCCTAAAAACCAAATCCTTCAAGTCCCAAAAAACAAATCCCCCACAGCCCAAAAACCAAATCTCTGAGATCCCAAAAACCCAAATCTCTCACACCTCAAAACCCAAATCCTTCAGATCCCCAAACCCAAATCTGTCACACCCCGAAAAGCAAATCCTTCAACCCCCCAAAAATCCTTCAGATCCCAAACCCCAAATCCTTCAGATCCTGAACCCCAAATCCCTCAGATCCCGAACCCCAAATCCCTCAGATCCCAAAAAACAAATCCTTCAGATCCCAAAAGCAAATCCCTCACTTCCCAAAAAACAAATCCATCAGATCCCAAAAAATAAATCCCCACTTCCCAAAAACCAAATCTCTCACACCCCAAAACCCAAATCCCTCAGATTCCAAAACCCCAAATCCTTCAGATCCCAAAAAATAAATCCACACTTCCCAAAAACCAAATCTCTCACACCCCCAGACCCAAATCCTTCAGATCCCAAAACCCCAAATCCCTCAGATCCCAAAAAACCCAAATGCCTCAGACCCCAAAAAACCAAATCCTTCAAATCCCAGAAAATAAATCCACACTTCCCAAAAATCCAGATCCCCCACACCCCAAAACTGAAATCCTTCAGATCCCAAAAAACAAATCCCTCACACCCCAAAAAACAAATCCCTCAGATCCCAAAACCCCAAATCCTTCAGATCCCAAAAAATAAATCCACACTTCCCAAAAACCAAATCTCTCACACCCCCAAACCCAAATCCCTCAGATCCCAAACCCAAATCCCTCACACCCCAAACCCCAAATCCCTCAGATCCCAAACCCCAAATCCCCGCACCCCAAATCCCTCAGATCCCAAAAAACAAATCCCTCACACCCCAAAAAACAAATCCCTCAGATCCCAAAACCCCAAATCCTTCAGATCCCAGAAAATAAATCCACACTTCCCAAAAATCCAGATCCCACACACCCCAAATCCCTCAGATCCCAAACCCCAAATCCCCGCACCCCAAATCCTTCAGATCCCAAAAAACAAATCCCTCACACCCCAAACCCCAAATCCTTCAGATCCCAAAAAACAAATCTCTCACACCCCAAATCCCTCAGATCCCAAAAAACAAATCTCTCACACCCCAAACCCCAAATCCTTCAGATCCCAAAAACCAAATCTCTCACACCCCAAATCCCTCAGATCCCAAAAAACAAATCCCTCACACCCCAAACCCCAAATCCCCCAAACCCCAAATCCCTCACACCCCGAACCGCAGCGGGACCAGCGAACCCCCCGCGGGCTCCGGGAGGAGCAGGTGAACTTTTCCCGAGGATTTTTCCCTTCGCTTTTCCCTAAGGACGAGCAGCGAATCCCGGAGCTGTCAGGGCAGGAATTCCCATCCCAACCCTGCTCAATTCCGGGCAGAATCCCAGGAAAAATTCCCGGAAAAATTCCAGGAAAAATTCCAGAGAGAATTATTCCGGACAGAATTCCAGGCAGAATAATTCCGGACAGAATTATTCCAGGCAGAATTCCAGGAAAAAAATTCCGGACAGAATAATCCCAGAGAGAATTCCAGGCAGAATAATTCCAGATAGAATTCCAGGAAAAAATCCCGGCAGAATTCCAGGGAAAATTCCAGGAAAAAATCCCGACAGAATTCCAGGAAAAATTCCAGACAGAAAACTAGGGAAAAATCCGGACAGAATAATTCCAGGCAGAATTATTCCGGGCAGAATTCCAAACAGAATTCCAGGAAAAATTCCGGACAGAATAATCCCAGAGAGAATTCCAGGCAGAAAAATCCCGGACAGAATTCCAGGAAAAATCCCGGACGCGATCCCAGATTTTCCCGGGGCTCTGAGTCCCGCCGGCCTCTCCTCCCCGCGCTCCTCTCCCCGAGGAGTTTCCATCGACTCCAAGGAAAAAGGAGGAGAAAAAAAACCAGGAAAAAAAAAAAAAAGAAAAGGAGGAGGAGGAGGAGGAGGCGGCGCCGCTCCCGCACATTCCCGGGAAATTCCCGGACATTGGAGATCGGGATCGCGGCTCCCTCCCCTGGGCTGGCCCGGGACAATCGGATTCCCGGGAATTCCGAGCGCTCGGAATGCGCGGCTGGGGGGATCCATCCCCGGCGGGACAGGGCGGAATTCCCGATTTATTTCCTGCCTGGATAGGGCTGAATTCCTCACCGGATAGAGCAGAATTCCCAATTTATTTCCAGTTTGGATGGGACAGAATTCCCGATTTATTTCCCTGTTTGGATGCAGCAGGATTCCTGCTTGGATACAGAATTCCCAATTTATTTCCCTGCTTGGATGTGGCAGAATTCCTGCCTGGATGGGGCAGAATTCCCAATTTATTTCCCTACTTGGATGGAGCAGAATTCCCGATTTATTTCCCTGTTTGGGTAGGACAGAATTCCCGATTTATTTCCCTGCCTGAATAGGGCAAAATTCCCAATTTATTTCCCTGTTTGGATACAGCAGAATTCCCAATTTATTTCCCAATTTGGACAGGGCAGAATTCCCGATTTATTTCCCTGCTTGGATAGGGCGGAATTCCCATTCCTATTCCCACTTTATTTCCCACTTTGGGCTGTTCCATGTGGAATTTTCTTGGTTTGGATACAGCAAAATTCCTGCCTGAATAGGCAGGCCTGAACAGAATTCCTGTTTGGATGGAGCAGAATTCCCGATTTATTTCCCAGTTTGGGCAGGGCAGAATTCCCGATTTATTTCCCTGCTTGGATGTGGCAGAATTCCTGCCTGGATGGGGCAGAATTCCCGATTTATTTCCTTGCCTGGATAGGGCAGAAATCCTGCTTGGACAGAGCGAATTCCCGATTCATTTCCCTGTTTGGATACAGCAGAATTCCCAATTTATTTCCCAGTTTGGACAGGGCAGAATTCCCGATTTATTTCCCTGCCTGGACAGGGCAGAATTCCCATTCCCATTCCTATTCCCACTTTATTTTGCAGTTTGGGCTGTTCCATGTGGAATTTTCTTGGTTTGGATACAGCAAAATTCCTGCCTGAATAGGCAGGCCTGAACAGAATTCCTGTTTGGATGGAGCAGAATTCCGAATTTATTTCCCAGGTTGGATAGGGCAAAAATTCCCGATTTATTTCCCTGTTTGGGTAGGACAGAATTCCCGATTTCTTTCCCTGTTTGGATGCAGCAGGATTCCTGCTTGGATACAGAATTCCCGATTTATTTCCTTGCCTGGATAGGGGCAGAATTCCCAATTAATTTTCCTGCCTGGACAGAGCAGAATTCCCGATTTATTTCCCAGTTTGAATGTGGCAGAATTCCCGATTTATTTCCCTGCCTGGATAGGGCAGAATTCCTGCTTGGACAGAGCGAATTCCCGATTTATTTCCCAGTTTGGACAGGGCAGAATTCCCAATTTATTTCCCTGTTTGGATGTGGCAGAATTCCTGCTTGGATAGCACAGAATTCCCAATTTATTTCCCTGTTTGGGTAGGACAGAATTCCCGATTTATTTTCCTGCCTGGACAGGGCAGAATTCCCAATTTATTTCCCAGTTTGGATACAGCAGAATTCCCGCTTGAGCAGAATTCCTGTTTGGATACAGAATTCCTGATTTATTTCCCTGCCTGGATGTGGCAGAATTCCCATTCCCATTCCCGCTTTATTTCCCACTTTGGGCTGTTCCATGTGGAATTTTCTTGGTTTGGATGTGGCAGAATTCCCGATTTATTTCCCTGTTTGGATACAGCAGAATTCCCAATTTCCCAGTTTGGGTAAGGCAGAATTCCCGATTTATTTCCCTGTTTGGATAGAGCAGAATTCCCAATTTCCCAGTTTGGGTAGGGCAGAATTCCCGATTTATTTCCCTGTTTGGATACGGCAGAATTCCCAATTCCCCAATTTGGGTAGGGCAGAATTCCCGATTTATTTCCCGCTTTGGGATGTTCCCTCTCCAATTTTCCCAGCCCAGGAATATTCCAGCATTCCCTAAAAACGCTCCCAAAGCTGAAATTTTGGGATTTGGGAATTCCCAGCTCAAGAATATTCCAGGATTCCCTCAAAACGCTCCCAGGATGGAATTTTGGGATTCTTTGGGATCATTCCCAGCTCAGAAATATTCCAGGATTCCCTAAAAAAGCTCCCAGGGTGGAATTTGGGGATTTTTTGGGGAATTTTGGGATCGTTCCCCGTTCCAGCCCCGCATTCCCGGCCCGGCCGCGCCCCCTCGTGGCCGCTCCCATCAAAATCCCCCGAAATTCCCAGAAAAAATTCCCGAATTTCTCTTCTTGCAGCGCTAATTAAGAATTCCTAATTAATGCTAATGAGCCGTTCCTGGCTTGGAAAGGAATTTTGGGAATTTGGGAATTTTTATGGAATTAATTCCATTTTTTTTTGGATGATTTTTCCCACTGGAAAAGGGATTTAAAAATTGAAAAATCCGATTTTTCCCCCCTAATCATTAATTAGCAGGAAATATTAATCGAAATTAATTATTAATTAATTAATTATTCATAATTAAGAGCTGGAATGATCGGATTTTTCCCACTGGAAATGGGAATTTCCTGCTTAAAAAATCCAAATTTTTTTCCCATTAAAAAAGCTCATTCAGGATTGACCAGGAATGTTAATTTGACCGACAAATTAACCATTAATTAACACAATTATTAAATGAAATTAATTAGTCCCATCCCAAAGAATTTTAGGACTCTCACTCACCTTGAATTAAAAACTCAACAGAGTCAGAATTTGATGAAGAATTTTCCATTTTCAAACCAGGGATGGAGGAGAACTCAACAAACCAAAGTGGGTCAGCAACGACGCTTGGACTTCTCAACCCAAACTCCACCACCACCAGGAAAGATCCCAAATTTTTCACCCAGAAAGTCCCATTCCAAAGAGTCCCACTCACCTTGAATTGAAAATCTAATGGAATAAAAATGTGAAGATTTTCCAAAATTCAAAGCAGGGATGGAGGAGAACTCAACAAACCAAAGTGGGTCAGCAAGGGCGCTTGGACTTCTCAACCCAAACCCCACCACAACCCAGGAAAGGGCCAAAAAACCCAAAATTTTCCACTCATCCTGAACTCAATGGAGTGTTGAAATTTTTTATCCTCCTGAAAATGGTGAAGATTTTCCAATTTTTAAACCAAATCCAGAGGAGAACTCAATAACCCAACGTGCCTCACCAACAATTCTTTGTCTTCTCAACCCCAAACTCCACCACGACCCAGGAAGGGCCAAGAAACCCCAAATTTTCTCAATTAAAAACTCAATGGAGTCAGAATTTGTTGAAGATTTTTCCATTTTCAAACCACAGCTGGAGGAGAACTCTACGATTCCAAGTGGGTCACCAAAAACGCTTTGATTTCTCAACCCAAAATCCCATCAGGACCCAGGAAGGGCAAAAACCCCCAAATTCCCTGAATTAAAAACTCAACCGAGTCAGAATTTGTTGAAGATTTTTCCATTTTCAAACCAGGGATGGAGGAGAACTCAACAAACCAAAGTGGGTCACCAATGATGCTTGGACTTCTCAACCCAAACCCCACCATGACCCAGGAAGGGCAAAAACCCAAAAATTTTTCACTGATCCTGAACTCAATGAAGTCAAAATTTGGAAATTTTTTTTTTCTGAAAAGGGTGAAGATTTTCCAATTTTCAATCCACAGGTGGAGAACTCTACAAACCAAAGTGGGTCACCAACGATGCTTGGCCTTTTCAACCCAAAACCCCACCACAATCCAGGAAGGGCCAAGAAACCCCAAATTTTCCACCCAAATAGTCCCATTCCAAAAAGTCCCACTTATCCTGAATTGAAAACCCAATGGAATAAAAATTTGAAGATTTGCCCAAATTTCAAACCAGGGATGGAGGAGAACTCTACGATTCCAAGTGGGTCACCAAAAATGCTTCGATTTCTCAACCCAAAATCCCATCAGGACCCAGGAAGGCCAAAACCCCCAAATTCCCTGAATTAAAAACTCAACAGAGTCAGAATTTGTTGAACATTTTTCCATTTTCAAACCACACCTGGAAGAGAACTCTACAACCCAACGCGCCTCACCAACATGGACATCTCATCCCAAACCCCCACCAAAACCCCAAATTCCCCCCCGTAGAGTCCCACCGACCCCAAAACTCCCCTAAAATTTGGTCTCTGGGGGTTTCTCCCCCTCACTCCTGGGCTATGCTCCTCAGCACGTACTTGACTGTGTAGGCGAAGGCGGCGAAGCCGACGATGACGAACAAGTTCGCCAGGGCCCCACCCAAGAGTCCGTGGCTCCAAATTCCCACCCAAAAATCCCACTCACCTTGATCAAAAAACTCAACAGAGTCAGAATTTGATGAAGATTTTCCATTTTCAAACCAGGGATGGAGGAGAACTCAACAAACCAAAGTGGGTCACCAATGATGCTTGGACTTCTCAACCCAAACCCCACCACAATCCAGGAAGGGCCAAGAAACCCCAAATTTTCCACCCAAATAGTCCCATTCCAAAAAGTCCCACTTATCCTGAATTGAAAACCCAATGGAATAAAAATTTGAAGATTTGCCCAAATTTCAAACCAGGGATGGAGGAGAACTCTACGATTCCAAGTGGGTCACCAAAAATGCTTCGATTTCTCAACCCAAAATCCCATCAGGACCCAGGAAGGCCAAAAACCCCAAATTCCCTGAATTAAAAACTCAACAGAGTCAGAATTTGTTGAAGATTTTTCCATTTTCAAAGCCGGGATGGAGGAGAACTCAACAAACCAAAGTGGGTCACCAACGACGCTTGGACTTCTCAACCCAAACCCCACCATGACACAGGAAGGGCAAAAACCCAAAAATTTTTCACTGATCCTGAACTCAATGAAGTCAAAATTTGGAATTTTTTTTTTTCTGAAAATGGTGAAGATTTTCCAATTTTCAATCCACAGCTGGAGAACTCTACAAACCAAAGTGGGTCAGCAACGACGCTTGGACTTTTCAACCCAAAACCCACCACAATTCAGGAATGGCAAAAAACCCCAAATTTTCCACTCAAAGAGTCCCACTCACCCTGAATTAAAAACTCAACAGAGTCAGAATTTGTTGAACATTTTTCCATTTTCAAACCACACCTGGAAGAGAACTCTACAACCCAACGCGCCTCACCAACATGGACATCTCATCCCAAACCCCCACCAAAACCCCAAATTCCCCCCCGTAGAGTCCCACCGACCCCAAAACTCCCCTAAAATTTGGTCTCTGGGGGTTTCTCCCCCTCACTCCTGGGCTATGCTCCTCAGCACGTACTTGACTGTGTAGGCGAAGGCGGCGAAGCCGACGATGACGAACAAGTTCGCCAGGGCCCCACCCAAGAGTCCGTGGTTCCTGTGGGGCTGCTGCAGCCCCCCGGGGTGCCCGGGGCCCAGGGCCACGTGCCCGTGCAGCAGTGGGTGCCCGTTGTGCCCAAAGTGGGCGTCGCCGTCCGGCACCACGTCGGGGAGAGGCAGAGAGGGAGGTCTGGAGCTCAGCTCGTCCTGGGCTTTCTGCTTTTGTTTGATTTCCTGGGGAAAGGGAGAGAAAATTCAGTGGGAAAGTGGAATTTGGGGTTTTTGTTTGATTTCCTGTAGAGGGGACGAGAAAATTAAGTGGGAAATTTGGAGTGATTTGGGGACTTTTGTTTGATTCCCTATAGGGAGAAGGGAAAATTGAATTGAATTTGGGGTGATCTGGGGGCTTTTGTTTGATTTCCTGTAAAAGGGGAGAGAATTGAATGGTGAGAAGTGGAAATTGAGAAGATTTGGGCACTTTTGTTTGAGTTCCTGTAGAGGGAAAGTGGGAATGGAAGTTGGGGAGAGGCAGAGAGGGAGGTCTGGAGCTCAGCTCATCCTGGGCTTTCTGCTTTTGTTTGATTTCCTGGGGAAAGGGAGAGAAAAATCAGTGGGAAAGTGGAATTTGGGGGCTTTTCTTTGAGTTCCTGTAGAGGGCAAGTGGAACTTGGGATGATTTGGGGGTTCTTGTTCGATTTCCTGTAGAGGGGAAGAGACTTGAGGGGTGAGAAGCGGAATTGGGGTGATTTGGGGGCTTTTGTTTGATTTCCTGCAAAGGAAAGTGGGAATTGGGATGATTTGGGGGCTTTTGTTTGATTTCCTGTAGAGGGGAGAGAGAAAAATCAGTGGGAAAGCGGAATTTGGGGTGATTAGGGGGGTTTTGATTGATTTCCTATAGGGAGAAGGGAAAATGGAGCTGAATTTGGGGTGGTTTGGGGGATTTTGATTGATTTCCTGCAGAGGGAAAGAGAAAATGGAATGGGAAATGGAAGTTGGGGAGAGGCAGTGAGGGAGGTCTGGAGCTCAGCTCGTCCTGGGCTTTCTGCTTTTGTTTGATTTCCTGGGGAAATGGGAGAGAAAATTCAGTGGGAAAGTGGAATTTGGGGTGATTTGGGGGGTTTTGATTTCCTATAATGAGAAGGGAAATCTGAATTGAATTTGGGGTGATTTGGGGTTTTTGTTTGAGTTCCTGCAGAGGGGAGGAGAAAATTACGATGATTTAGGCACTTTTGTTTGATTTTCTCCATGGAAAAGTAGAAATTAGGATGTTTTGGAGGATTTTGTTTGATTTCCTACAGAGGGAAAGACAAAATTGAATGGGAAAGTGGAAATTTGTATGATTTCGGTGTTTTCCTGTAAAAGGGAAGAGAATTGAGGGGTGAGAAGTGGAAATTGGGATGATTTCGGGGCTTTTGTTTGATTTCCTGGGAAAGTGGAGAGAAAATTCAGTGGGAAAGCGGAATTTGGGGCAATTTGGGGTTTTTGGTTGATTTCCTATAGGGAGAAGGGAAAATGGAACTGAATTTGGGGTGGTTTGGGGGATTTTGATTGAATTCCTGCAGAAGGAAAGAGAAAATGGAATGGGAAATGGAAGTTGGGGAGAGGCAGCGAGGGAGGTCTGGAGCTCAGCTCGTCCTGGGCTTTCTGCTTTTGTTTGATTTCCTGGGGAAACGGAGAATAAATTCAGTGAGAAGTGGAATTTGGGGTGATTTGAGAGGTTTTTGTTTGATTTCCAGGGAGAGGGGAGAAAAAATTCGGTGGGGAAGTGGAATTTGAGGGGTTTTGTTTGCAGAGCCAAAGAGAAAAGTCAGTGGAAGAGAAGATTGGGGTGATTTGGGGGTTTTTGTTTGATTTCCTGCAGAGAGGAGGAGAAAATTCAGTGGAAAAGTGGAAACTTGGGTGATTTGGGGGCTTTTGTTTGATTTCCTGTAGAGGGGAGAGAGAAAAATCAGTGGGAAAGTGGAATTTGGGGTGATTTGGTTCATTTTCTGCACAGGAAAGAGAAAATTGGGGTGATTTGGGGGCTTTTGTTTGAGTTCCTGCAGAGGGGAAGAGAATTGAGAGGTGAGAAGTGGAAATTGGGGTGATTTCCTGCTCAGGGAAAGACAAAATTCAATGGCAAAGTGGAAATTGGGATGATTTGGGTGTTTTTGTTTGATTTCCTGTAGAAGGAAGGAGAAAATTCAGTGGGAAAGTGGAAATTGGGCTGATTTGGGGGTTTTTGTTTGAGTTCCTGCAGAGGGGAAGAGAAAACTGGGGGGATTTGAGGGCTTTTGTTTGATTTCTTGCAGAGGGAAAATGGAAATTGGGAAGATTTGGGGTTTTTTTGTTTGATTTCCTGCAGAGGGGAGAGAACTGAGTGGTGAGAAGTGGAAATTGGGTGATTTGGGGGCTCTTGATTGATTTCCTGTACTGGGAAGAGAAAATTCAATGGAATTTGGGATGATTTGGGCACTTTTGTTTGAGTTCCTACACTGGAAAAGTGAAATTTGGGGTGATTTGGGGGTTTTGGATTCATTTTCTGCACAGGGAAAGAGAAAATTGGGGTGATTTGGGGGTTTTTGTTTGATTTCCTGGGAAAGGGGAAAGAAAATTTAATGGGAAAATGGAATTTGGGGGATTTTGTTTGATTTCCTGCAGAGGGGAGAGAATTGAGGGGTGAGAAGTGGAATTGGGGTGATTTGGGGCACTTTTGTTGAATTTTCTGCATGGAAAAGTGGAAATTGAGAAGATTTGGGGTTTTTTTGTTGGATTTCCTGTAGAAGGGAGAGAATTGAGGGGTGAGAAGTGGAAATTGGGATGATTTGGGGGGTTTTGTTTGATTTCCTGCATGGAAAATTGAAAATTGAGACGATTTGGGGGATTTTGTTTCATTTTCTGCACAGGTAAAGAGAAAATTGAATTATGAGAATTGGAAATTGGGATGATTTCCTGCACAGGGAAAGAGAAAATTGACTGATAAAGTGGAAATTGGGAAGATTTGGGTGTTTTTGTTGGATTTCCTGTAAAAGGGGGAGAGAATTGAGTGGTGAGAAGGGAAATTGGGCTGATTTGGGGACTTTTGTTTGCAAAATAATATAAAAAATATTCTTTTTTTCCCCATTTCCCTGCAGCCTTGACTCAATGTGAATTATTCAGAATTAAAACCTTTAAAAATTCAATTTCCAAAATGAACAAATCAACTCCAGGCTGGGGAAATGCTGAACAGGAAAAGCTGAATTTTCAGAAAATGGAATTTTGGTAGAAAAAAAATCAATAATTCCTCAACATTTCCTTACCTCCACCACTTCAGGGAAGAGCTCACAGAAGACTTTATCTTTTAAATTAAATGCTAAGCTCTGTGCAGCCAGCTGCCTTTTCTGGGGAGAAAAACCAGAATTTTCAGCAATTTCAGCAAAATTAAATTAATTTCTTTCAATTCCACCCTTGATTTCCCACAGGAATGGTGCAAACCTCACCCCAAATGAATTTTAACTTTTCCAACTTTAAATTTGTGAGGGTTATGGGGTAAAATTGATGTTTAGAGAGAGAAATTTTGTTATTTTTTGATCCTGTGGGATCAGGATTTTGTGATAAAGGCTGGGAACCCCAAGCAGGTTTTATCCCTGAGAGATCCCAAAGTTTCCCAAATTCCCAAAGTTTCCCAAATTCCCAACGCTTCCCAAGTGGTTTGTAGCTCTTAAAATTGAGCATTTTTCACTAAAATGGATGTTTAAAGAGAGAAATTTTGTTAATTTTTGATCCTGTGGGATCAGGATTTTGTGATAAAGGCTGGGAACCCCAAGCAGGTTTTATCCCTGAGAGATCCCAAATTCCCAACACTTCCCAAATTCTCAAAGCTTCCCAAATTCCCAAAGCTTCCCAAGTGATTTTTAGGTCTTAAAATTGAGCATTTTTCACTAAAATTGATGTTTATGGATAGAAATTTTGTTAAATTTTGATCCTGTGGGATCAGGATTTTGTGATAAAGGCTGGGAACCCCAAGCAGGTTTTATCCCTGAGAGATCCCAAATTCCCAAAGTTTCACAGATTCCCAAAGTTTCACAAATTCCCAAAGCTTCCCAAGTGGTTTGTAGCTCTTAAAATTGAGCATTTTTCACTAAAATTGATGTTTATAGAGAGAAATTTTATTACTTTTTGACCCTGTGGGCTCTGTGGTAAAAACTGGGAACCCCAAGCAGGTTTGATCCCTGAGAGATCCCAAATTCCCAACACTTCCCAACTTCCCAACACTTCCCAAGTGGTTTTTAGCTCTTAAAATTGAGTATTTTTCACTAAAATTGATGTTTATAGAGAGAAATTTTATTAATTTTTGACCCTGGGGGCTCTGTGGTAAAAACTGGGAACCCCAAGCAGGTTTTATCCCTGAGAGATCCCAAATTCCCAAAGTTTCCCAAGTGATTTGTAACACTTCAAACACCAAATTTGTGAGAATTTTTCACTAAAATTGATGTTTAGAGATTTTTATAAATAGATGTTTATAGAAATTTATCAGATTTGATCCTACGGCTGTGCCTGGAAATAGGAACCCAACTCCACCCAGGTTTTATCCCTGAAATCTCCCAAATTCCCAAAACTTCCCAAATTCCCAGAGCTTCCCAAATTGTTTGTACCACTTCAAACACCAAATTTGTGAGCTTTTCCACGAAAATTGATATTCACAGATGGAAATTTTGTCAGATTTGCTCCTATGGATGTGCCTGGAAATAGGAACCCAACCCCACCCAGGTTTTATCCCTAAAATCTCCCAATTCCCAAAACTTCCCAAGTGATTCTTAGCTCTTAAAATTGAGCATTTTTCACAAAAATTGACATTTACAGATAGAAATTTATCAGATTTGCTCCTATGGATGTGCCTGGAAAGAGGAACCCAACCCCACCCAGGTTTTATCCCTGAGATCTCCCAAATTCCCAACACTTCCCAAATTCCCAACACTTCCCAAGTGGTTTGTGGCTCTTAAAATTGAGCATTTTCCACTAAAATTGATGTTCACAGATGGAAATTTTGTCAGATTTGCTCCTATGGCTGTGCCTGGAAATAGGAACCCAACCCCACCCAGGTTTTATCCCTGAGAGATCCCAAATTCCCAAAGCTTCCCAACTTCCCAACACTTCCCAAGTGGTTTGTGGCTCTTAAAATTGAGCATTTTTCACTAAAATTGCTGTTTATGGACAGAAATTTGGTTAAATTTTGATCCTGAGGGTCTGTGGGTGAGGCTGGAAAAAGGAACCAAATCCCAACCAGGTTTTATCCCTGAGAGATCCCAAATTCCCAAAGCTTCCCAAATTCCCAAAGCTTCCCAAGCAGTTTGTAGCTCTCAAAATTGAGCATTTTTCACTAAAATTGACGTTTACAGATAAAATCTTTGTCAGATTTGCTCCTATGGCTGTGCCTGGAAAGAGGAACTGAACCCCAACCAGGTTTTATCCCTGAAATCTCCCAATTCCCAACACTTCCCAAGTGATTCTTAGCTCTTAAAATTGAGCATTTTTCACTAAAATTGACGTTTACAGATAGAAATTTATCAGATTTGCTCCTATGGCTGTGCCTGGAAATAGGAACCCAACCCCACCCAGGTTTTATCCCTGAAATCTCCCCAATTCCCAACACTTTCTAAATTCCCAAGGCTTCCCAAATTCCCAAAGCTTCCCAAGCAGTTTGTAGCTCTCAAAATTGACCGTTTTTCACTACAATTAACATTTACAGATAGAAATTTATCAGATTTGCTCCTATGGATGCACCTGGAAAGAGGAACCCAATCCCACCCAGGTTTTATCCCTAAAATCTCCCCAATTCCCAAAGCTTCCCAAATTCCCAGAGCTTCCCGAATTGTTTGTACCACTTCAAACACCAAATTTGTGACCATTTTTCACTAAAATTGATGTTCACAGATGGAAATTTTGTCAGATTTGCTCCTACGGCTGTGCCTGGAAAAAGGAACCGAACCCCAACCAGGTTTTATCCCTGAGAGATCCCAAATTCCCAAAGCTTCCCAAATTCCCAACACTTCCCAAGTGGTTTTTGGCTCTTAAAATTGAGCATTTTTCACTAAAATTGCTGTTTATGGACAGAAATTTGGTTAAATTTTGATCCTGAGGGTCTGTGGGTGAGGCTGGAAAAAGGAACCAAATCCCACCCAGGTTTTATCCCTGAGAGATCCCAAATTCCCAACACTTCCCAAATTCCCAACACTTCCCAAATTCCCAACACTTCCCAAATTCCCAACACTTCCCAAGTGGTTTCTGGCTCTTAAAATTGAGCATTTTTCACTAAAATTGACGTTTACAGATAAAATCTTTGTCAGATTTGCTCCTACGGATGTGCCTGGAAAAAGGAACCAAATTCCAACCAGGTTTTATCCCTGAGAGATCCCAAATTCCCAAAGTTTCCTAAATTTCCAGTGCTTCCCAAATGGTTTTTAACATTTGAAACACCAAATTTGTGAAGGTTTGTCACTAAAACTGACATTCACAGATGGAAATTTTGTCAGATTTGCTCCTATGGATGCACCTGGAAAGAGGAACCCAACCCCACCCAGGTTTTATCCCTAAAATCTCCCAAATCCCCAAAGCTTCCCAAATTCCAAGAGCTTCCCAAATTGTTTGTACCACTTCAAACACCAAATCTGTGAAGGTTTTTCACTAAAACTGACATTTACAGATGGAAATTTTGTCAGATTTGCTCCTACGGCTGTGCCTGGAAAGAGGAACCAAACCCCACCCAGATTTTATCCCTGAAATCTCCTCAATTCCCAAAGCTTCTCAAATTCCCAGAGCTTCCCAAATTCCCAACACTTCCCAAGTGGTTTGTGGCTCTTAAAATTGAGCATTTTTCACTAAAATTTATGTTTATAGATAGAAATTTTGTCAGATTTGCTCCTACGGATGCACCTGGAAATAGGAACCCAACCCCACCCAAGTTTTCTCCCCGAAATCTCCCAATTCCCAAATTTCCCCCATTCCAGGCCCCGCACTCACGGTGAACTCGGAGGTCTCGATGCTGCCCAGGGTGGGCCCTTTCTCCACCATGAAGCTCAGCAGCCCTGTCAGGATGGTGGACACCGACCACGCCGGGTTCCACGTGTCCGGGTGGAAATCCGTGATGGACAGACACAACCTGGCCCCAAAAAAACCCCAAAAAAAACCCCAAAGGGATGGGATTTGTGGGATTTGGGATGGCCCCAGCAGGGTTTTGGGGTGGCTGTGGGGTTGGGGTGCAATCCTGACCTGGTGTTGCACTTGAATCTTCCGTTGGGGGTGATCATATAAATACTGGGAGGTTTGAAGGGGAATTCTCGAGGGAAGATGAGTTTGCCGTGGTAATAACCACCTGCAGCAGGGGTAATTAACAGCTGGTTAATTAATTTTTCATTAATGATCCCCCTCCTCAGTTGCCAGCCCCATTTCCCAGCCCAATTCCAATTCCCAGCCTCAATTCCCTGTTTTATTCCTTATAAACAACCCAAAAAAATCCAATTTTTGTCCCAATTCCTCTGCTTTATTCCTTCTAAACTACCCCAAAAATGGGTTAAATAAATTTTATTTAATAAATATACATTAAATTATATTTAGTTAGTAATTTTCACTCCAATCCCAATTCCCTTGATTTATTCCTTATAAACTACCCAAAAAATCCAATTTTCATCCCAATTCCTCTGCTTTATTTCTTCTAAACTACCCCAAAAATGGGTTAAATAATTAATTCATTAAATAATTAAAATAACTTCATTTAATAAATAGATATTTAATTATATTTAATAACTAATTCTCATTCCAATCCCAATTCCTCTGCATTATTCCTTCTAAACTACCCCAAAAAATCCAATTTTTGTCCCAATTCCTCTGCTTTATTTCTTCTAAACTACCCTAAAAATGAGTTAAATAATTAATTAATTAAAATAATTTTATTTAATAAATATATATTTAATTATATTTAGTTAGTAATTTTCACTCCAATCCCAATTCCCATCCTTTATTCCTTCTCCTAAACTTCCAAATAAAATGGGTTAAATAAATTTTATTTCATAAATAATTTCCATTCCAATTTCTATTTCCATTTCCAATTTTCATCCCAATTCCCTTGATTTATTCCTTCTAAACTACCCCAAAAATGGGTTAAATAAATTTTATTTAATAAATATACATTAAATTATATTTAATAAATAATTCTCATTCCAATCCCAATTCCCTTGATTTATACCTTATAAACTACCCAAAAAAATCCAATTTTTGTCCCAATTCCTCTGCTTTATTTCTTTTAAACTACCCTAAAAATGGGTTGAATAATTAATTAATTAAATAATTAAAATAATTTTATTTAATAAATAGATATTTAATTATATTTAATAACTAATTCTCATCCCAATCCCAATTTCCCTGTGTTATTCCTTCTCCTAAACTACCCAAAAATGGGTTAAGTAAATTATATTTATTAAATATATATTAAATTATATTTAATAAATAATTCTTATCCCCAATTCCCTTGCTTTATTCCTTTTCCTTAACTGCACCAAAACGGGTTAAATTATATTTATTAAACATGTATTTAATAATATTTAATAAAAAATTCCCATCCCAATTCCCCTTCTTTATTCCCTCTCAACTTCCCAAAAATGTATTAAATAAATTTAATAAATATATATTAATTATATTTATATAATTATATTTAATAACTATTTTCCTGCTTTATTCCTTCTCCTAACTACCCAAAATGGGTTAAATAAATTTTATTTATAAATATATATTAAATTACATTTAATAAATAATTCCCACCCCAATTCCCATCCCAAATTCCTGTGATATTCCTTTTCCTTAACTTCCCAAAAATGTGTTAAATAAATTTTATTAATAAATATATATTCAATTATATTTAATAAATAATTCCCATCCCAATTCCCCTTCTTTATTCCCTCTCAACTTCCCAAAAATGTATTAAATAAATTTAATAAATATATATTAATTATATTTATATAATTATATTTAATAACTATTTCCCTGCTTTATTCCTTCTCCTAACTACCCAAAATGGGTTAAATAAATTTTATTTAATAAATATATATTAAATTATATTTAATAAATAATTCCCACCCCAATTCCCCTTCTTTATTACTTCTCAACTTCTCAAAACAGGTTAAATAAATCTAATAACTACATATTAATTATATTTATATAATTATATTTAATAATTATTTTCCTGCTTTATTCCTTCTCCTAACTACCCAAAAATGTGTTAAATAAATTTTATTTATAAATATATATTAAATTATATTTAATAAATAATTCCTACCCCAATTCCCATCCCAAATTCCTGTGATATTCCTTTTCCTTAACTTCCCAAAAATGTGTTAAATAAATTTTATTAATAAATATATATTCAATTATATTTAATAAATAATTCCCATCCCAATTTCCCTTCTTTATTCCCTCTCAACTTCCCAAAAATGTATTAAATAAATTTAATAAATACATATTAATTATATTTATATAATTATATTTAATAACTATTTCCCTGCTTTATTCCTTCTCCTAACTACCCAAAATGGGTTAAATAAATTTTATTTATAAATATATATTAAATTATATTTAATAAATAATTCCCACCCCAATTCCCATCCCAAATTCCTGTGATATTCCTTTTCCTTAACTTCCCAAAAATGTGTTAAATAAATTTTATTAATAAATATATATTCAATTATATTTAATAAATAATTCCCATCCCAATTCCCCTTCTTTATTCCCTCTCAACTTCCCAGAAATGGGTCAAATAAATTTAATAAATACATATTAATTATATTTATATAATTATATTTAATAACTATTTCCCTGCTTTATTCCTTCTCCTAAACCACCCCAAAATTTAAATCGATTTTAATCTCAGCTCAGTGTTTAAAACTGGGAATTTCTGAAATTATCATAAATTAAACAACATTTACTGTAAAATATTAATAATTTAAAGCAAAATATTTGCTTTCAGTTTAACTTAAATTTATTTTTTAAAGCTCTTGAGAAGAGAAAAATGACCAAGAGCAGCATCCCAATTTTTTCCTCTCTCTCCCAGTTTTTGGAGCTGGTTTTGGTGGGATTATTTTGCTTTTTACCCCCTGGAATTGTTGGATTTACCTTCATAGGGCGTCAGCTCAGGGCCCCGCACCACGTAGTGCCTGCAAAAAGGGAATGGGACACTGGGAACACCACAAAAATCCCAAAAAATCCCCCAGGATCAGCCTGAGGGGATTGAAAGTTCCCCTCTCTGCATCCCCAGGAGAGGGAGGGAGACTGGAGAGCCTGGGAAACCTGCACAGGAGTGGGAAATGATTCCCAGCCCAAATTCCCAGTTCTCCAGCCCCAATTCCCAGTTCTCCAGCCCCAATTCCAAAATCTCCAGCCCCAATTCCAAAATCTCCAGCCCCAATTCCAAAATCTCCAGCCCCAATTCCAAAATCTCCAGCCCCAATTGCAAAATCTCCAGCCCCAATTCCAAAATCTCCAGCCCCAATTCCAGAATCTCCAGCCCCAATTCCAGAATCTCCAGCCCCAATTCCAGAATCTCCAGCCCCAATTCCAGAATCTCCAGCCCCAATTCCAAAATCTCCAGCCCCAGTTCCAAAATCTCCAGCCCCAGTTCCAAAATCTCCAGCCCCAATTCCAAAATCTCCAGCCCCAATTCCAAAATCTCCAGCCCCAATTGCAAAATCTCCAGCCCCAATTCCAAAATCTCCAGCCCCAATTCCAAAATCTCCAGCCCCAATTCCAAAATCTCCAGCCCCAGTTCCAGAATCTCCAGCCCCAATTCCACCCCAATTCCCATCCCAGTTCCCACTCTGACTCCCATCCCATTCCCGCCCCAATTCCCATCCCAATTCCCTCCCCAATTCCCAACCTCAGTCCTCCACCCCCAATTCCCACCCCAATTCTCCATCCCCAATTCTCCCCTTCCAATCCCAATTCCCTCCCCAGTTCCCCATTTCCAACTCTCCCTCTCCAATTCCCATCCCCATCCTCAATCCCCAATTCCCATCCCATTCCCATCCCTCTCCAATTCCCATCCCCATCCTCAATCCCCAATTCCCATCCCATTCCCATCCCACCCCATTTCCCATCCCCATCCTCAATCCCCAATTCCCATCCCATTCCCATCCCACCCCATTTCCCATCCTCAATCCCCAATTCCCATCCCATTCCCATCCCACCCCATTTCCCATCCTCAATCCCCAATTCTCCATCCCCAGTTCTGCATTTCCAGCTCTCCTCCTCCAATTCCCGTCCCCAATTCTCCCTCTCCAATTCCCATTCCCATCCCAATTCCCACTACCATCCCCAATTCCCCATTTCCAATTCTCCCCCTCCAATTCCCACAACCCAATCCCAAATTCCCACTCCCACCATTCCAGGATGTCGGAGGGCAGGGGAATGTTGGAGGCTCAGATGTGAGGCACAGGATCCTTTTTGATCCTCTCCCTGTTCCCAAATTCCCATTCCCCATTACAAATCCCAAATCCCAGATTTCCAATCCCAAATTTCCATTCCCAATCCCAAATTCCCAATCCCACCATTCCAGGATGTTGGAGGGCAGGGGCTCAGCACAGATGTGAGGCACAGGATCCTTTTTGATCCTCTCCCAGTTCCCGTTTCCATTCCCCATTTCCATTCCCCATTACAAATCCCAAATCCCCATTCCCAATATCCCAAATCCCAAATTCCCAATTCCCATTCCCACCATTCCAGGATGTTGGAGGGCAGGGGCTCAGCACAGATGTGAGGCACAGGATCCTTTTTGATCCCAATCTCCATTTCCATACCCCATTACAAATCCCAAATTTCCATTTCCATTCCCCATTACAAATCCCAGATTCCCAATCCCAAATTCCCATTCCCACCATTCCAGGATGTTGGAGGGCAGGGGCTCAGCACAGATGTGAGGCACAGGATCCTTTCTGATCCTCTCCCAGTTTCCATTCCCCATTACAAATCCCAAATTTCCATTCCCAATATCCCAAATCCCCATTACAAATCCCCAAATCCCAAATTCCCATTCCCACCATTCCAGGATGTTGGAGGGCAGGGGCTCAGCACAGATGTGAGGCACAGGATCCTTTTTGATCCCAATCTCCATTTCCATACCCCATTACAAATCCCAAATTTCCATTTCCATTCCCCATTACAAATCCCAAATCCCAATCCCAATATCCCAAATTCCCAATCCCAAATTCCCAATCCCACCATTCCAGGATGTTGGAGGGCAGGGGCTCAGCACAGATGTGAGGCACAGGATCCTTTTTGATCCTCTCCCAGTTCCCGTTTCCATTCCCCATTTCCATTCCCCATTACAAATCCCAAATTTCCATTCCCCAAATCCCAAATCCCAAATTCCCATTCCCACCATTCCAGGATGTTGGAGGGCAGGGGCTCAGCACAGATGTGAGGCACAGGATCCTTTCTGATCCCAATCTCCATTTCCATACCCCATTACAAATCCCAAATTTCCATTCCCCAAATCCCAAATTTCCATTCCCCAAATCCCAAATTTCCATTCCCAATCCCAAATTCCCAATCCCACCATTCCAGGATGTTGGAGGGCAGGGGCTCAGCACAGATGTGAGGCACAGGACCCTTTTTGATCCCAATCTCCATTTCCATACCCCATTACAAATCCCAAATTTCCATTTCCATTCCCCATTACAAATCCCAGACTCCCAATCCCAAATTTCCATTTCCAATCCCAAATTCCCATTCCCATTCCCACCATTCCAGGATGTTGGAGGGCAGGGGCTCAGCACAGATGTGAGGCACAGGATCCTTTTTGATCCCAATCTCCATTTCCATACCCCATTACAAATCCCAAATTTCCATTCCCCATTACAAATCCCAGATTTCCAATCCCAAATTTCCATTCCCAATCCCGAATTCCCAATTCCCACTCCCACCATTCCAGGATGTTGGAGGGCAGGGGCTCAGCACAGATGTGAGGCACAGGATCCTTTTTGATCCTCTCCCAGTTACCATTCCCATATCCCATTCCCCATTACAAATCCCAAACTCCCATTCCCAATATCCCAAATCCCAAATTTCCATTTCCAATCCCGAATTCCCATTCCCAATCCCACCATTCCAGGATGTTGGAGGGCAGGGGCTCAGCACAGATGTAAGGCACAGGATCCTTTTTGATCCCAATCTCCATTTCCCATTCCCCATTACAAATCCCAAATTTCCATTTCCATTCCCCATTACAAATCCCAGATTCCCAATATCCCAAATTTCCATTTCCAATCCCAAATTCCCATTCCCATTCCCACCATTCCAGGATGTTGGAGGGCAGGGGCTCAGCACAGATGTGAGGCACAGGATCCTTTTTGATCCCAATCTCCATTTCCATTCCCCATTACAAATCCCAAATTTCCATTTCCATTCCCCATTACAAATCCCAGATTCCCAATCCCAAATCCCCATTCCCAATATCCCAAATCCCCAATCCCAAATCCCACCATTCCAGGATGTTGGAGGGCAGGGGCTCAGCACAGATGTAAGGCACAGGATCCTTCTTGATCCTCAGGTAATCCTGCTTCAGCCTCTGCGTCGCCGTGGTTGGGGCCCTCTTATTGCTGCTGCTGCTCATCTAATTAACAACAGCTCGTTAGAGGCGTTAATTAACACCCAATTAATTCATTAAAAGTCATTAATACAATTCCAATAAGCACAGAGCTTCACTTTTCTCTAAAATCCATTTTTGGGTTGTATTGGAGGTAGAAATTTAATTATTCTGATTTTTAACAAGCAGAAAGAATGGAAAATCTTAATTAAATCTAATTAACAAAAATTTATTAATATAAAAATCCACTTTGGGGTTGTATTGGAAATAGAAATTCAATTATTTGGATTTTTACCAAGCAGAAATAATGGAAAATCTTAATAATAAAATCCCAAAGAATTTTATTTTATGGGTTGTATTGGAGATAGAAATTCAATGATTTGGATTTTTATTGAAAATATGATTTTTGAGACCATAAAATTAAGATTTTCTCCTAAAAAAACTTTAAAATCGACTTTAAAATCGGAATTAAATGTTTTTATTTGAATGTAATTATTTGTTCTGATGTTTACTCCACAGAAAGCAAAAAAAATCAGAATATTCGAATTATTGGGATTTTTCAATGCCTCAAACCTTCCCAGTTCCATCTGAAAAGGAGAAAAGGAAGGAATGGGAGCAAAAATCCCAAATTCCCACCTGGATAAGGATGTGGGAGGGAAAGAGAGAGGGGAAAAACAAGGAAAAAATGGGGAAAAATAAGGAAAAATGAGGTTAAAAGAGGAGAAAAGGGGGGAGAAAAAGGAAAAAAGGGGGGAAATGAGGAAAAAAGAGGGTGGAAAATAAAGAAAAAAGGGGGGAAATGAGGGAAAAATGGGGTGGAAAATAAAGGAAAAAGAGGGGAAAGGGAGAGAGGGAGGGAAAAAGGGAAAGAGGAAGGGAGGGACTGAAAGGGAGAGGAAAAAAGGAGAAAAATAAGGAAAAAAAGGGGAAAATGAAGGGAAAAGGGGAGGGACTGAAAGGGAAAAGAGGAAAAGGGAGGGAAGAAGGAAAAGAGGGAGGGAAAGTCTGGAAAGGAAAAGAGAAAAGGAGAAAAATAAGGGAAAAAGAGGGAAGAAAAGGGGAAAAATGAGGGGAAAAGAGAAGGGAAAAGGGAGGGAGGGAAGAAGGAAAAGAGGAAGGGAAGGAATGGGATAAGAGAAAGGGAGAAAAAAGGGGGAAAGGGGAAAAAAGAGGAGGAAAGGGGGAGGAAAAGAGGGAAAAAAGGGGGGAAGGGGAGAAAAAGCGGAGAAAAAGCGGAAGGAGGGCAAGAAAGGAAAGGAGGGACAGAGGAAGGGAGACACTGAACGAGAGAACGGGAAGGTGGAAAAGGATGGCGGGGAAGGAAGAAGGAGAGGGAGAAGCAGAGATGGAAAAGGAGAAAGGGAGAACGGCACAGAGAAGGGAAGGGGACACAGGAAGGAGCCCGCCCGGCCCTTCCCGCTCGCTGCCGCCGCAGGCCCCGCTCACCTCTCCGCGGCCGCCAGGCCCCGGGCGGCCCCTCCTGCCCGCGGCCGAGGGGAGGGAGGCAGGCGGGGAGCGGCGGCCGGGCCGCGATGGCGGCGGAGCGGGCGGGGCGGGCAGCGGCGGCCGCGGCTCCCTCACGGCTCCGAGCCAAGATGGCGGTGCGAGGGGCGGCACTTCCGGTAAGGAGCGGCGGCGCTTCCGGGGCTCGCGCGACTTCCGCTTCCGGTGTCGCCGTGGCGGGAACGCTGAGGGGAGGCAGGGCCGGGCTGGGAGGAGCGGCGATGTCGCGACATAACGCGATAAAAATCCGCCATGGCCGCGCATCCCGAGCGGAAAAGGATCCGATCCTGCTCAGGACACGCCAACAATGCCAGCCTGGGCACGGCAGCGGTGCCCGAACCCAAACGCTGGCGGAGCTTTGGTTGTCACAGATCCTGAGGGGAAAAGCCCCGCAAACAGCAGCGGAGTTCGGCTCCGTGTGGGGTTTGAAAGGGATCGCGGTGTTGGTTTATTTTCCTTTCCTGAGGGATTGGCCATGGGTGGGGTTTTTGTTTTAAATATGATTTTTTTTCTTCAGATTCCCGGTGTGGAAGATGGAGAGAGGCTCTGTGAGAGCTCGGAGCAATCCGGGATAGGGGAAGGGGTTGGGGTCGGAGCTGGGTGGGGTTTGAGGTTCCTTTGGCCCGAAAGGAGATGGGAATTGTGTGTTTTTCTCACTGGATTGATCCCAAATAAATTCAGAACCTCACAAATCCTGATTTTGGTTTGACAGCAGATAAAGGCAGAATCCTACAAATCCTTCCTGATTTTGGATTGACCCCAAATAAATTCAGAACTCCACAAACCCTTCCCGATTTTGGACTGACCCTAAATAAATTCAGAACCCCACAAATCCCGATTTTGGACTGACCCCAAATAAAGGCAGAACCCCACAAATCCTTCCCGATTTTGGATTGACCCCAAATAAATTCAGAACTCCACAAATCCTGATTTTGGTTTGACCCCAAATAAAGGCAGAACCCCACAAATCCTGATTTTGGTTTGACACCAGATAAATTCAGAACCCCACAAATCCTGATTTTGGACTGACCCTAAATAAAGGCAGAATCCTACAAATCCTTCCCGATTTTGGATTGACCCCAAATAAATTCAGAACTCCACAAATCCCAATTTCGAACTGACCCTAAATAAAGGCAGAATCCTACAAATCCTTCCTGATTTTGGACTGACCCCAAATAAATACAGAACCCCACAAATCCTGATTTTGGATTGACCCCAAATAAAGGCAGAATCCTACAAATCCTGATTTTGGATTGACCCTAAATAAAGGCAGAATCCTACAAATCCTTCCCGATTTTGGGTTGATCCCAAATAAATTCAGAACTCCACAAATCCTTCCCGAGTTTGGATTGACCCCAAATAAAGGCAGAATCCCACAAATCCCAATTTTGGATTGATCCCAAATAAATTCAGAACCCCACAAATCCTTCCCAATTTTGGTTTCGATTCCCATCCCATTTGCCAAGGGGGATCTGGACCATTTTCCAGCACATTTAAAGGGAAAAAAAGCCCCAAAAACTCCCAAACAAAACAAAGAAAAAAGACCAAAAACTCCCAAACAAAACAAAGAAAAAAGCCCCAAAACTCCCAAACAAAACAAAATAAAGAAAAAAGACCAAAAAACTCCCAAACAAAACAAAATAAAGAAAAAAGACAAAAAACTCCCAGACAAAACAAAACAAAGAAAAAAGACAAAAAATTTCCCAAACAAAACAAAATAAAGAAAAAAGACAAAAAATTTCCCAGACAAAACAAAGAAAAAAGACAAAAAAACTCCCAAACAAAACAAAACAAAGAAAAAAGACAAAAAATTTCCCAAACAAAACAAAGAAAAAAGACAAAAATTTCCCAGACAAAACAAAGACCAAAAAACTTCTCTGATAAATCAAACCACAAAAAACCTCCCAGATAAAACTCATGAAATTTAATTTCCCTTCCAACGAGGAATTTGGATTTCATTTCCAACCCCAGCAGCGATAAATCCCAAAATTCCCGACTCCACTTCCCTAAAAAATCCAAATTTTTTCCTCCTCCCCCTCCCGGTCTCTGCTGCTCCACCCGCGAGGCGGCCCCGATGACCCACGCGGGGTTCATCGTTAATTAAGTTGTTAATTGAGTTGTTAATTGAGTTGTTAATTGGTGTTTGTGTCCCTGCCCTGGCGTGGCTTTGTCACTTTGTCACCGCTCCCGGCTCGGGGCCATCCCGGTCTGGTTTAAAGGGATTTTATGGGGTTTTCCTCGAGCTCTGCTGGAATTTGGGGAGGCTGGATCCCAAATGGGGTCAGATCCCGAATGGTTTGGTTGTCAGGATTCTCCAGGAGCCCAAAATCCTCCAAAATTCACACAAAATCTGCCCAGGGAACCCAAAAATCCACCCAGGGAACCCAAAATCAACCCAGGGAATCCAAAATCCACTCAGGGACCCCAAAATCAACCCAGGGACTCAAAAAATCAACCCAGGGACCCAAAAATCAACCCAGGAACTCCCAAATTCCCTCATATCCATCCAGGGAGCCCCAAAATCCACCCAAGGATCCCCAAATCCACCCAAAATCCACCCAGGGACCCCAAAAATCAACCCAGGGAACCCAAAATCCACCCAGGGAACCCAAAAATCAACCCAGGGACCCCAAAATTCCACCCAGGGACCCCAAAATCAACCCAGGGACCCCAAAATCCACCCAGGGAACCCAAAATCAACCCAGGGACCCCAAAAATCAACCCAGGGAACCCAAAATCCACCCAGGAACCCCCAAAATCCACCGAAATCCCCCCCAATCCACTCAGGGACCCCAAAAATCCACCCAGGGACCCTCAAGTTCCCCCCAAATCCACCGAGGGCCGCAAAAATCAACCCAGGGACCCCAAAATCCACCCAGGAACTCCCAAATTCCCTCATATCCATCCAGGGAGCCCCAAAATCCATCCAAGGATCCCCAAATCCACCCAAAATCCACCCAGGGACCCCAAAAATCCACCCAGGGACCCCAAAATCCACCCAGGGAACCCAAAAATCAACCCAGGGACCCCAAAATTCCACCCAGGGACGCCAAAATCCACCCAGGGACCCCAAAAATCCACCCAGGGAACCCAAAATCAACCCACGGACCTCCAAATTCCTCCACCCAAGGACCCCCAAAATCCAGCCAAAATCTACCCAGGGACCCCCAAAATCCACCCAGGGACCCCAAAAATCAACCCAGGGACCCCCAAAATCCACCCAGGGACCCCCAAAATCCACCCAGGGAACCCAAAAATCATCCCAGGGACCCCAAAATTCAACCCAGGGACCCCAAAAATCAACCCAGGGACCCCAAAATCCAGCCAGGGACCCCAAAATCAACCCAGGGACCCTAAAATCCACCCAGGGACCCCAAAATCCACCCAGGGACCCCAAACCACCGAGGGACCCCAAAAATCCACCCAGGGAACCCAAAAATCAACCCAGGGACTCCCAAAATCCACCCAGGGACCCTAAAATCAACCCAGGGACCCCCAAATCCACCCAGGGACCCCCAAATCCACCCAGGGACCCCAAAAATCCACCCAGGGACCCCAAAATCCACCCAGGGACCCCAAAAATCAACCCAGGGACCCCAAAATCCACCCAGGGACCCCAAAAATCAACCCAGGGACCCCCAAATCCACCCAGGGACCCCCAAATCCACCCAGGGACCCCAAAAATCCACCCAGGGACCCCAAAATCCACCCAGGGACCCCAAAAATCAACCCAGGGACCCCAAAATCCACCCAGGGACCCCCAAATCCACCCAGGGACCCCAAAAATCCACCCAGGGACCCCAAAATCCACCCAGGGACCCCAAAAATCAACCCAGGGACCCCAAAATCCACCCAGGGACCCCAAAAATCCACCGAGGGACCCCAAAATCCACCCAGGGACCCCAAAATCCACCCAGGGACCCCAAAAATCAACTCAGGGACCCCAAAAATCAACCCAGGGACCCCCAAATCCACTCAGGGACTCCCAAAATTGAACCCAGGAACCCCCAAAATCCACCCAAATCCCCCCCAATCCACTCAGGGACCCCAAAATCCACCCAGGGACCCCAAAATCCACCCAGGGACCCCAAAATCCACACAGGGACCCCAAAAATCAACCCAGGGACCCCAAAATCCACCCAGGGACTCCTAAATTCCCCCATATCCATCCAGGGAGCCCCAAAATCCACCCAAGGATCCCCAAATCCACCCAAAATCCACCCAGGGACCCCAAAATTCCACCCAGGGAACCCAAAACTCAACCCAGGGACCCCCAAAATCCACCCAAATCCACCTTGGGACCCCCAAATCCACCCAGGGACCTTCAAATTCCCCCAAAATCCACCCAGGGACCCCAAAATTCCACCAGGGAACCCAAAACTCAACCCAGGGACCCCCAAATCCACTCAGGGACCCCAAAAATCAACCCAGGGACCCCCAAATTCCCCCAAATCCATCCAGGGAGCCCCAAAATCCACCCAAGGATCCCCAAATCCACCCAAAATCCACCCAGGGACCCCAAAAATCCACCCAGGGACCCCAAAAATCCACCCAGGGAACCCAAAAATCCACCCAGGGACCCCAAAATCAACCCAGGGAACCCAAAAATCAACCCAGGGACCCCAAAATTCCACCCAGGGAACCCAAAATCAACCCAGGGAACCCAAAATCCACCCAGGGACCCCCCAAAAATCCACTCAGGGACTCCCAAAAATCAACCCAGGAACCTCGAAAATCCACCCAAATCCCCCCCAATCCACTCAGGGACCCCAAAAATCCACCTAGGGACCCTCAAGTTCCCCCCAAATCCACCGAGGGCCGCAAAAATCAACCCAGGGACCCCAAAATCCACCCAGGAACTCCCAAATTCCCTCATATCCATCCAGGGAGCCCCAAAATCCACCCAAGGATCCCCAAATCCACCCAGGGACCCCAAAAATCAACCCAGGGACCCCAAAAATCACCCAGGGAACCCAAAAAATCCACCCAGGGACCCCAAAAATCAACCCAGGGAACCCAAAAATGCACCCAGGGATTCCAAAATCCACCCAGGGACCCCAAAAATCAACCCAGGGACCCCAAAATCCACCCAGGGACCCCAAAAATCAACCCACAGACCTCCAAATTCCTCCACCCAAGGACCCCCAAAATCCATCCAAAATCTACCCAGGGACCCCCAAAATCCACCCAGGGACCTCCAAATTCCCCCAAAATCCACTCAGGGACCCCCCAAAATCCACCCAGGGACCCCAAAAATCAACCCAGGGACCCCAAAAATCAACCCAGGGACCCCAAAATCCACTCAGGGACCCCAAAATCCACCCAGGGAACCCAAAATCCACCCAGGGACCCCAAAAATCAACCCAGGGACCCCAAAATCCACCCAGGGACCCCAAAATTCCACCCAGGGACCCCAAAATCCACCCAGGAACCCCAAAAATCAACCCAGGGACCCCAAAATCCACCCAGGGACCCCAAAATCCACCCAGGGACCCCAAAAATCCACCCAGGGACCTCCAAATTCCCCCAAAATCCACTCAGGGACCCCCCAAAATCCACCCAGGGACCCCAAAAATCAACCCGGGGACCCCAAAAATCAACCCAGGGACCCCAAAATCCACTCAGGGACCCCAAAATCCACCCAGGGAACCCAAAATCCACCCAGGGACCCCAAAAATCCACCCAGGTACCCCAAAAATCAACCCAGGGAACCCAAAATCCACCCAGGGACCCCCCAAAATCCACCCAGGGACTCCAAAAATCAACCCAGGGACCCCCAAATCCACCCAGGGACCCCCAAATCCACTCAGCGACCCCAAAAATCCACCCAGGGAACCCAAAAATCAACCCAGAGACCCCAAAAATCCCCAAAAATCAACCCAGAGACCCCAAAAATCAACCCAGCTGAGACACAGGGACCCCAAAAATCCACCCAAAATCCACCCAGGGACCCCAAAAATCAACCCAGGGACCCCCAAAATCCATCCAGGGACCCCCCAAAAATCCACTCAGGGACTCCCAAAATCCACCCAAATCCCCCCCAATCCACTCAGGGACCCCAAAAATCCACCCAGGGACCTCCAAAAATCCCCCCCAAATCCATCCAGGGACCCCAAATCCCCCCCAAATCCATCCAGGGACCCCCCAAAAATCCACTCAGGGACTCCCAAAATCCACCCAAATCCCCCCCAATCCACTCAGGGACCCCAAAAATCCACCCAGGGACCTCCAAAAATCCCCCCCAAATCCACCCAGGGACCTCCAAAAATCCCCCCCAAATCCATCCAGGGACCCCAAATCCCCCCAAATCCATCCAGGGACTCCCAAAAATCATCCCAGAGACCCCCAAAAATCAACCCAAGAATCCCCAAATCCACCCAAAATCCACCCAGGGAACCCAAATTCCCCCAAAATCCATGGAAGGACCCCCCAAAATCCACCCCGGGACCCCCAAAATCCATCCAGAGACTCCCAAATCCACCCAGCTGCTGGAATTGGGATTTTCCAGCTGCTGGAATTGGGATTTTCCAGCTGCTGGAATTGGGATTTTCCAGGTGCTGGAATTGGGATTTTCCAACTGCCGGAATTGGGATTTTCCAGCTGCTGGAATTGGGATTTTCCAACTGCTGGAATTGGGATTTTCCAGCTGCTGGAATTGGGATTTTCCAACATTGGAATTGGGATTTTCCAGCTGCTGGAATTGGGATTTTCCAACTGCTGGAATTGGGATTTTCCAACTGCTGGAATTGGGATTTTCCAACTGCTGGAATTGGGATTTTCCAACTGCCGGAATTGGGATTTTCCAGCTGCTGGAATTGGGATTTTCCAACTGCTGGAATTGGGATTTTCCAGCTGCTGGAATTGGGATTTTCCAACATTGGAATTGGGATTTTCCAACTGCTGGAATTGGGATTTTCCAACTGCTGGAATTGGGATTTTCCAACTGCTGGAATTGGGATTTTCCAACATTGGAATTGGGATTTTCCAACTGCTGGAATTGGGATTTTCCAACATTGGAATTGGGATTTTCCAACTGCTGGAATTGGGATTTTCCAACTGCTGGAATTGGGATTTTCCAACTGCTGGAATTGGGATTTTCCAACTGCTGGAATTGGGATTTTCCAGGTGCTGGAATTGGGATTTTCCAGCTCCTGGAATTGGGATTTTCCAGCTGCTGGAATTGGGATTTTCCAACATTGGAATTGGGATTTTCCAACATTGGAATTGGGATTTTCCAACTGCTGGAATTGGGATTTTCCAACTGCTGGAATTGGGATTTTCCAACATTGGAATTGGGATTTTCCAGCTGCTGGAATTGGGATTTTCCAACTGCTGGAATTGGGATTTTCCAACTACTGGAATTGGGATTTTCCAGCTGCTGGAATTGGGATTTTCCAACTGCTGGAATTGGGATTTTCCAGCTCCCAGAATTGGGATTTTCCAACATTGGAATTGGGATTTTCCAACTGCTGGAATTGGGATTTTCCAACTGCTGGAATTGGGATTTTCCAACTGCTGGAATTGGGATTTTCCAACATTGGAATTGGGATTTTCCAGCTGCTGGAATTGGGATTTTCCAACTGCTGGAATTGGGATTTTCCAACATTGGAATTGGGATTTTCCAGCTCCCAGAATTGGGATTTTCCAACTGCCGGAATTGGGATTTTCCAACTGCCGGAATTGGGATTTTCCAACTGCTGGAATTGGGATTTTCCAACATTGGAATTGGGATTTTCCAACTGCTGGAATTGGGATTTTCCAACTGCTGGAATTGGGATTTTCCAGCTCCCGGAATTGGGATTTTCCAACTGCTGGAATTGGGATTTTCCAGCTGCTGGAATTGGGATTTTCCAACATTGGAATTGGGATTTTCCAACTGCTGGAATTGGGATTTTCCAACTGCTGGAATTGGGATTTTCCAGCTCCCGGAATTGGGATTTTCCAACTGCTGGAATTGGGATTTTCCAGGTGCTGGAATTGGGATTTTCCAACCGCTGGAATTGGGATTTTCCAACTGCTGGAATTGGGATTTTCCAACCGCTGGAATTGGGATTTTCCAACTGCTGGAATTGGGATTTTCCAACTGCTGGAATTGGGATTTTCCAACTGCTGGAATTGGGATTTTCCAACATTGGAATTGGGATTTTCCAACTGCTGGAATTGGGATTTTCCAGCTGCCGGAATTGGGATTTTCCAACTGCTGAATTGGGATTTTCCAGTTGCTGGAATTGGGATTTTCCAACTGCTGGAATTGGGATTTTCCAGCTCCCAGAATTGGGATTTTCCAACTGCTGGAATTGGGATTTTCCAGCTGCTGGAATTGGGATTTTCCAGCTCCCGTAATTGGGATTTTCCAACTGCTGGAATTGGGATTTTCCAGGTGCTGGAATTGGGATTTTCCAACCGCTGGAATTGGGATTTTCCAACTGCTGGAATTGGGATTTTCCAACCGCTGGAATTGGGATTTTCCAACTGCTGGAATTGGGATTTTCCAACTGCTGGAATTGGGATTTTCCAACTGCTGGAATTGGGATTTTCCAACATTGGAATTGGGATTTTCCAACTGCTGGAATTGGGATTTTCCAGCTGCCGGAATTGGGATTTTCCAACTGCTGAATTGGGATTTTCCAGTTGCTGGAATTGGGATTTTCCAACTGCTGGAATTGGGATTTTCCAGCTCCCAGAATTGGGATTTTCCAGCTGCTGGAATTGGGATTTTCCAGCTGCTGGAATTGGGATTTTCCAGCTGCTGGAATTGGGATTTTCCAACTGCTGGAATTGGGATTTTCCAACATTGGAATTGGGATTTTCCAGCTGCTGGAATTGGGATTTTCCAACTGCTGGAATTGGGATTTTCCAACATTGGAATTGGGATTTTCCAGCTGCTGGAATTGGGATTTTCCAGCTCCCAGAATTGGGATTTTCCAACACTGGAATTGGGATTGGAATGTGGAGAAGATCCCTGAGCTGCTCCTGTTGGATTTTTTCCACTCCAGCCTCTCCCAAACATTTTCATCCATGAGGAAATGTTCCTTGGCAGGGAAGGACATTTCTCAATCAGATTTTTAATTGGGCTTTGCTAACGAGCTCCCTGCCCTGGGCACTCCCGGTTTCTTCATCCCCTCCGTGCCGGGGCTCCTCTTCCTCCTTTGAACTCCTCTGCTCCGGCTCCCGGCTGAAATTCCAGGATTGGGGTTCCTGCCAAGCCTCGGGAATCGAGTTTGGGATCATTCCAGGAGTTTGGAGCGTTCCCACTTCTTTTTCCAGGAGCTGGGATTGTTCCCACCTTTTTTTCCAGGAGTTTGAAGCGTTCCCACCACTTTTTTTGGGAGGTGGGAGTTCTTCCCGCCTCTTTTCCCAGGCTCTGGGAGTTCTTCCCACCTTTTTTTCCAGGAATTGAGAGCATTCCCATCTCTTTTCCCAGGAGCTGGGAGCATTCCCACCTCTTTTTTTCTCTTTTTCCAGGAGTTTGGAGCGTTCCCACTTCTTTTTCCAGGAGCTGGGACTGTTCCCACCTTTTTTTCCAGGAGTTTGGAGCGTTCCCACCTCTTTTTTTGGGAGGTGGGAGTTCTTCCCGCCTCTTTTCCCAGGAGCTGGGAGTTCTTCCCACCTTTTTTTCCAGGAATTGGGAGCATTCCCATCTCTTTTTCCAGGAGTTGGGACTGTTCCCACATCTTTTTTTCTATTTTTCCAAGAGTTGGGAGCGTTCCTACTTCTTTTTCCAGGAGTTTGGAGTGTTCCCACCTTTTTTTTCCAGGAGTTGGGAGTTCTTCCCACCTCTTTTTCCAGGAATTGGGAGTTGTTCCCACCTTTTTTACCAGGAATTGAGAGAGCTTTTGAAATTTCAGGAATTGAAATCTCTTTTTCCAGGGGCTGGGACTGTTCCCACCTCTTTTTCTTCCCACCTCTTTTTCCAGGCTCTGGGAGTATTCCCAGCTTTTTTTTCCAGGAGTTTGGAGCATTCCCACCTCTTTTTCCAGGAGTTGTTCCCACCTCTTTTTTTCTCTTTTCCCAGGAGCTGGAAGCGTTCCCACCTTTTTTTCCCAGGAGCTGGGAGTTGTTCCCACCTCTTTTTTTTCTATTTTTCCTGGAGTTTGGAGCGTTCCCACCTTTTTTTCCAGGAGCTGGAAGCATTCCCACCGTTTTTTTCCAGGAGTTTTGAGCATTCCCATCTCTTTTTCCAGGCTCTGGGAGATCTTCCCACCTTTTTTTTCCAGGAATTGAGAGAGCTTTTGAAATTTCAGGAATTGAAATCTCTTTTTCCAGGAGCTGGGATTGTTCCCACCTCTTTTTCTTCCCACCTCTTTTTCCAGGCTCTGGGAGTTCTTCCCACCTTTTTTTCCAGGAGCTGGGAGTTCTTCCCACTTCTTTTTCCAGGAGCTGTGAGCATTCCCACCTCTTTTTTTCTCTTTTCCCAGGAGCTGGGACTGTTCCCACCTCTTTTTTTCTCTTTTTCCTGGAGTTGGGAGTCCTTCCCACCTTTTTTTCCAGGAGTTTGGAGTGTTCCCATCTCTTTTTTCACTTTTTCCCAGAGTTGGGAGCATTCCCACCTCTTTTTCCAGGCTCTGGGAGTTCTTCCCACCTTTTTTTCCAGGAATTGGGAGCATTCCCATCTCTTTTTCCAGGAGTTGGGAGTTGTTCCCACCTCTTTTTTTCAATTTTTCCAGGAGTTTGGAGCATTCCCACCTTTTTTTTCCAGGAGTTTGAAGCGTTCTCACTTCTTTTTCCAGGAGCTGGGACTGTTCCCACCTTTTTTTCCAGGAGTTTGGAGTGTTCCCACCACTTTTTCCACGAGCTGGGAGTATTCCCACCTCTTTTTTTCACTTTTTCCAGGAGTTTGGAGCATTCCCACCTTTTTTTTCCAGGCTCTGGGAGTTCTTCCCACCTTTTTTTCCAGGAATTGAGAGCATTCCCATCTCTTTTTCCAGGAGCTGAGAGATCTTCCCACCTCTTTTTCTTCCCACCTCTTTTTCCAGGCTCTGGGAGTTCTTCCCACCTTTTTTTCCAGGAATTGGGAGCATTCCCACCTCTTTTTCCAGGAGTTTGGAGCATTCCCACCTTTTTTTTTCTCTTTTTCCAGGAGTTTGAAGCATTCCCACCTTTTTTTCCAGGAGTTTGGAGCATTCCCATCTCTTTTTCCAGGAGCTGGGAGTATTCCCACCTCTTTTTTTCACTTTTTCCAGGAGTTGGGAGCATTCCTACTTCTTTTTCCAGGCTCTGGGAGTTCTTCCTACCTTTTTTTCAGGAATTGGGAGCATTCCCATCTCTTTTTCCAGGCTCTGGGAATATTCCCAGCTTTTTTTTTCCAGGAGTTTGAAGCGTTCCCACCTTTTTTTCCAGGAAGTGGGAGTATTCCCATCTCTTTTTTTCTCTTTTTCCAGGCTCTGGGAGTTCTTCCCACCTTTTTTTCCAGGAATTGGGAGCATTCCCACCTCTTTTTCCAGGCTCTGGGAGAACTCTTCCCAGTTTTTCCAGGAGTTTGGAGCATTCCCATCTCTTTTTCCAGGAGCTGGGAGTTCTTCCCACCCTTTTTTTCCAGGAATTGAGAGCATTCCCACTTCTTTTTCCAGGAGCTGGGACTGTTCCCATCTCTTTTTTCACTTTTTCCAGGAGTTTGCAGCATTCCTACTTCTTTTTCCAGGAGCTGGGAGTATTCCCAGCTTTTTTTCCAGGAATTGGGAGCATTCCCATCTCTTTTTCCAGGAGCTGAGAGATCTTCCCACCTCTTTTTCTTCCCACCTTTTTTTTCCAGGCTCTGGGAGAACTCTTCCCAGTTTTTCCAGGAGTTTGGAGCATTCCCACCTTTTTTTTTTCTCTTTTTCCAGGAGTTTGGAGCATTCCCACCTCTTTTTCCAGGAGTTGGGAGCTGTTCCCACCTTTTTTTTTCTCTTTTTCCAGGAGTTTGGAGCATTCCCATCTCTTTTTCCAGGAGTTGGGAGTTGTTCCCACCTTTTTTTTTCTCTTTTTCCAGGAGTTTGGAGCATTCCCACCTTTTTTTTTCCTCTTTTTCCAGGAGTTTGGAGCATTCCCACCTTTTTTTTTCTCTTTTTCCAGGAGTTGGGAGTTGTTCCCACCTTTTTTTTTCTCTTTTTCCAGGAGTTTGGAGCATTCCCACCTCATTTCCCAGGAATTTTTGGCTTCCCTTCGGAGGCAGTGATGGTGCCTGGAATTCCAGGATGGATTTTTCACGAGGAGCCCTGAGCAGCTCGGAATTCCCAAAGATCCCATTGGAGATTGGAGCTGGATAAAAACCCCGGGAATGTTTGGGATTCCAAAGGGGCGATGAAAAGGGAGTGAAGGAATGAGAAGAGGAAGAGAATCCCAAAAAAAATCTGGGAATTGTAATTCCAGAGGGATGCCGGGAGCAGCTGCAGCCGCTTTCCCCACACAGGTGAGGAGTGGAAATGAAAATTTATTATTTATATTTATTATAGATTTATGTTTTATATTATATTTATTTTTATTTTATTTATATTTATATTTTATATTTATATTTTATATTTTATATATATTTATATTTTATATTTATTTTTATTTTATTTATACTTATATTTTATATTTATATTTTATATTTTTATATATATTTATATTTTATATTTATATTTATATTTATATTTATATTTATATTTACATTTTATACAATATTATATTTATATTTTATCTTTTATATTTATATTTATAATTTAATTTTATATTTATATTTATATCTATATTTAAATATTTATAATTTATATTTTATATTTATATTTATGTTTAATATTTATATTTATATTTATATTTATATTTATACAATATTATATTTATATTTTATATTTTATATTTATATTTATATTTATATTTAAATATTTATAATTTATATTTTAATATTTATATTTATGTTTAATATTTATATTTATATTTATATTTACATTTTATACAATATTATATTTATATTTTATATTTTATATTTGTATTTATAATTTAATTTTATATTTATATTTATATCTACATTTAAATATTTATAATTTATATTTTATATTTATATTTATGTTTAATATTTATATTTATATTTATATTTTCTATAATATTATATTTATGTATTATATTTATATATTATATTTATTTTATATTATATTTATATATTATATTTATTATATTTATTTGTTTTATAACCAATAAATATAATAAATACAATATATAAATATAATTAGAAATTATTAAATTTCCTGGTTTTCCTCATTATCCTGGCATTTTTCTTGGTTTTCCTCATTATCCAGGGATTTTTCCTGGATTTCCTCATTACCCCTGGCAATTTTCCTGGTTTTCCTCATTATCCTGGCATTTTATCCTGGTTTTCCCCATTGTCCTATCAATTTTCCTGGTTTTCCTCATTACCCCTGGCATTTTTCCTGGTTTTCCTCAATATCCCTGCGATTTTTCCTGTTTTTTCTCATTATCCAGGGATTTTTTTCTGGTTTTCCTCATCATCCTGTCATTTTATCCTGGTTTGGGAAATTCAGGATTTCAGGACAAGCAGGATTTGGGTGCTGGATTTTTTGGGAGCTGCCCACAGGAGTTTGGATGGACACGAATTGCCAGGCTGAAGTTGTGGTGGGGAGAATATAAAATATTATTATAATAATATTATATATATATAAAATATATATTATATGTATATAGTATATAGTATATAATTATATAATATATAATATATTATATACATAACACATATCTATTATATAATATATAATATATAATATATAATATATAATATATAATATATAATATATAATATATTACATATTATATATAATTATATATTATATATTATATAATATATATAATATATAATTATTTTTATATAATTTTATATAATTATTTATTATATAATATAGATATAATATATAATTATATAATATATAATATATAATATATAATATATAATATATAATATATATTATATATAAATTACATATTATATATATTATATATTATATATTTATAATATGTAATATATAATAATATATTAGGTATATTATATATTGTATACAATATAATATATACTATATAATATCTATAATATAATATACATGATATAATAATATATAATATATAAAATATATATTATATATATTATATATAATATATATAAAATATATTATTATTATATTGTATTATATTATGTTATGTTACATTATATTACATTATATTATGTTATATTATGTTATATTAAGTTATATTATGTTATATTATGTTATATTATATATAATAAATATATTATGTAATATTAGATAATTATCAGTACAATAAATGTATATATTGCACTTATTGTACTGATAATATGGTAATTATTAATGTATTTATTGAATTAATACAGCTACATGTGTTATATAGATGAATATATATATTTATATGTGTTATACAAGATATTACTGCATATTATATATAATTATATATTGTTTTATATGATATAATTATATGTTTTATTATATTATGTATAATAATATTATAGGTAATATATTACAATAATATTATAATAGATAATATCTATAATTGATATAATATATAAATATATATGATAATAATATATATTATAATAATGCTATATGTTATATATTATAACATCATAATATAATATAATATATTGTAATATAATATAATATAATATAATATAATATAATATAATATTAATATAATATAATATAATATAATATAATATAATATAATATAATATAATATAATATAATATAATATAATATATATTATATTATATTATATTGTATTTCATTATATTATATTATATTATATTGTATTATATATTATATTGCATTATATTATTGTATATTGTATTATATTATATTTTATTATATTATATATATAATATATAAATATATAAATATTTATTATAATAATGCAATATGTTATCTATTATAACATTACTGTATATTATATTATATTATATTATATTATATTATATTATATAATATATTATATTATATTATATTATATTATATTATATTATATTATATATTATATATTATATATTATATATTATATATTATTATTATATATATATTATATTTTATATTATAAAATAGGTAAATAGATAAATATTATTATAATAATGCAATATGTTATATATTATAATAACATTGCTATATATTATATTATATATATTATATTTTATATTATATATTATATATTATATTATATTATAAAATAGATAAATAGATAAATATTATTATAATAATGCAATATGTTATATACTATAATAACATTACTATATATTATATTATATTATATTATATTATATTATATTATATTATATTATACTATATTATAAAATAGATAAATATATAAATACTCATTAAATAATGCAATATGTTAAATTTTATAATAACATTACTATATATTATATTATATTATATTATATTATATTATATTATATTATATTTTATATTATATATTATATATATTATATTATATTATATTATATTATATTATATTATATTATATTATAAAATAGATAAATAGCTAAATATTTATTATAATAATGCAATGTGTTATATATTATAATAACATTACTATATATTATATATTATATTATATTATATTATACTATATTATATTATATTATATTATATATATAATACATATTATAAAACAGATAAATATTTTAATAATACAATGTTATATATTATAATAACATTACTATATAATATAATATAAATCATATTATATTATATTGTATTTTATATTATTATATTATATATTATTATTCTATCTATAATAATATTATTTATAATATATCACAATTTTTTTAAAAACCCCATTATTTAATTTTAAAAACTTTTTAAATTAAAACAAACCCGATTGAAGGAAGCCACGTAATTAATTGCAGTTAATTAACTAAAATCTCATTTAAACCCTCCCAGCTCTGGGAATTTCATTGTTCTGTCACCTTCTGTCTCCCACCCTGCCCTTCCTCCTCCTCCTCCTCCTCCTCCTCCTCCTCCTCCTCCTCCTCCTCCTCCTCCTCCTCCTCCTCCTCCTCCTCCTCCTCCCCTGCGTTGTGCAATGGAAAAATGCAACGAGCAATTCTTGCAACCGATGCAATTCTTGCACAAGGGCAGCTCCTGGAGCCTCAGAGTGACAGGAAATAAAAATAAAAAAATCCCTCAGAATTCCCTCCAGGAATTTTTGTTTCCTGCAGGAAATGGGGGGGAAAAATCCAAATCAATGCTCAAAAAAAATTCCAGTTCTGCTGGATGGATTTTATGGATCAAAAGGGGAAAAAACGGGAAAAAAACTCCTTAAAAATGTGATTTTTTGTGGTTTTTAGTTCCAAATGCAGGGATGGGGAGATCAGAGCCCTGAGCAAACCCTGCAGGATTTCAGGGCTGGGATTAGAAATTCTGGGTGAGGAGTTTGGAAATCAGAATTCCCTCCAGGAATTTTTGTTTTCCTGCAGGAAATAGGGGGGGAAAATCCAAATTAATGCTCAAAAAAATTCCAGTTCTGCTGGATGGATTTTATGGATCAAAAGGGGAAAAAACTCCTTAAAAATGTGATTTTTTGTGGGTTTTATTTCGAAATTCAGGGATGGGGAGATCAGAGCCCTGAGAAAGTCCAGCAGGGCTGGGATCAGAAATTCTGGGTGAGGAGTTTGGAAATCAAACCCTCAGAATTCCCTCCAGGAATTTTTGTTTTCCTGCAGGAAATAAGGAGAAAAAACCAAATTAATGCTCAAAAAAAATTCCAGTTCTGCTGGATGGATTTTATGGATCAAAAGGGGAAAAAACTCCTTAAAAATGTGATTTTTTGTGGGTTTTATTTCGAAATTCAGGGATGGGGAGATCAGAGCCCTGAGAAAGTCCAGCAGGGCTGGGATCAGAAATTCTGGGTGAGGAGTTTGGAAATCAAACCCTCAGAATTCCCTCCAGGAATTTTTGTTTTCCTGTGGGAAATGGAGGGGAAAAATCCAAATAAATGCTCAAAAAAATTCCAGTTCTGCTGGATCGATTTTATGGATCAAAAGGGGAAAAAAACTCCTTAAAAATGAGATTTTTTGTGGGTTTTTATTTCCAAATTCAGGGATGGGGAGATCAGAGCCCTGAGAAAGTCCAGCAGGGCTGAGATCAGAAATTCTGGGTGAGGAGTTTGGAAATCAAACCCTCAGAATTCCCTCCAGGAATTTTTGTTTTCCTACAGGAAATAGGGGGGGGGGGGGAAATCCAAATCAATGCTCAAAAAAATTCCAGTTCTGCTGGATAATTTTTATGGATCAAAAGGGGAAAAAACGGGAAAAAAACTCCTTAAAAATGTGATTTTTTGTGGTTTTTTATTTCCAAATTCAGGGATGGGGAGATCAGAGCCCTGAGCAAACCCTGCAGGGCTGGGATCAGAAATTCTGGGTGAGGAGTTTGGAAATCAAACCCTCAGAATTCCCTCCAGGAATTTTTGTTTTCCTGCAGGAAATAGGGGGGAAAATCCAAATAAATGCTCAAAAAAAATTCCAGTTCTGCTGGATGGATTTTATGGATCAAAAGGGGGAAAAAACTCCTTAAAAATGTGATTTTTTGTGGGTTTTATTTCGAAATTCAGGGATGGGGAGATCAGAGCCCTGAGAAAGTCCTGCAGGATTTCAGGGCTGGGATCAGAAATTCTGGGTGAGGAGTTTGGACATCAAACCCTCAGAATTTCCTCCAGGAATTTTTGTTTTCCTGCAGGAAATAAGGAGAAAAAAACAAATTAATGCTCAAAAAAAATCCCAGTTCTGCTGGATGGATTTTATGGATCAAAAGGGGAAAAAAACGGGAAAAAAACTCCTTAAAAATGTGATTTTTTGTGGGTTTTATTTCGAAATTCAGGGATGGGGAGATCAGAGCCCTGAGAAAGTCCTGCAGGATTTCAGGGCTGTGATCAGAAATTCTGGGTGAGGAGTTTGGAAATCAAACCCTCAGAATTCCCTCCAGGAATTTTTGTTTTCCTACAGGAAATGGGGGGGAAAAAACCAAATAAATGCTCAAAAATCCCAGTTCTGCTGGATCGATTTTATGGATCAAAAGGGGAAAAAACTCCTTAAAAATGTGATTTTTTGTGGTTTTTATTTCGAAATTCAGGGATGGGGAGATCAGAGCCCTGAGAAAGTCCAGCAGGGCTGGGATCAGAAATTCTGGGTGAGGAGTTTGGAAATCAAACCCTCAGAATTCCCTCCAGGAATTTTTGTTTTCCTGCAGGAAATAAGGAGAAAAAAACAAATTAATGCTCAAAAAAAATTCCAGTTCTGCTGGATGGATTTTATGGATCAAAAGGGGAAAAAACTCCTTAAAAATGTGATTTTTTGTGGGTTTTATTTCGAAATTCAGGGATGGGGAGATCAGAGCCCTGAGAAAGTCCAGCAGGGCTGAGATCAGAAATTCTGGGTGAGGAGTTTGGAAGTCAAACCCTCAGAATTCCCTCCAGGAATTTTTGTTTTCCTGCAGGAAATAAGGAGAAAAAACCAAATCAATGCTCAAAAAAAATTCCATTTCTGCTGGATGGATTTTATGGATCAAAAGGGGAAAAAAGGGGAAAAAAACTCCTTAAAAATGTGATTTTTTGTGGGTTTTATTTCGAAATTCAGGGATGGGGAGATCAGAGCCCTGAGAAAGTCCAGCAGGGCTGGGATCAGAAATTCTGGGTGAGGAGTTTGGAAATCAAACCCTCAGAATTTCCTCCAGGAATTTTTGTTTTCCTGCAGGAAATGGGGGGGAAAAATCCATATAAATGCTCAAAAAAAATTCCA